>BQKN01065544.1:166899-195086 GCA_022839385.1 Asparagus kiusianus | reverse complement strand
GGGGGCTCGGCCAACGCCGAGCCACCCACAGGTGGCTCGGCCAAGGCCGAGCCACCCACAGGTGGCTAGGCTCAGAACTGTGCAAATGCACAGTTCTGAGTGCCTATAAATAGGCCTTGTGTTGGTTCATTTCAGGGGTTGGAAATTTTGGAGAGAGGCAAAGCCCTGCTGGATTGAAGACTCAGATCTAAACAAAGATCCAAACTTTGAAGGCTTCGGAGACTTGGAATTCCAGATCTGGTGCTCAGCGAACGTCAACGTCAAACAAGGCAGGAGTTCGAGAGGATCGGATCTTCAGATCTACACGATCATACTCCGGATCTAAGCTTGGTTCTTAGATCCCGAGATTCGAGCGGTTGTTTCCTTGGTGAAACAATCCCTCCCGGCTATTATCTCCCTTGGTGGAATAATACCCGTCATATCGTGTAGATCCGACCGGATCGAGATCACGCGGTGGTCCACGGCAAATAACCCCGGCGCAGGCAAAGAACCCACACAAAGCGAGTGACCGCAAAACAGGAGCTCGCGATTCGTTCGACAAATAAGGAAATAAAGTTGTAATTTTTCTTTTCTTTTTATTTGATTTTCGTTGTAACCGGATCTTATAAAAAGACCGGATCTTTGTAATCGATAAACAATTACCAAGTGTGTACAATGGAATCAGTAATGAAGAAAGCAACGAATTTTCCCGCGAACAGGGCCCTCTTCGACAGAGCTGGAGTTACCTTCTCGGCGGAGAGGAGATCTGGATCTGCAGCCTCGACCACGTTAGACGATGCGGGGACGTCACGTGGTGTGGGTGTAACAGCGGCGACAGGATCTTGGATCTTCGAGCTGGAGATCCCGCGAGCATTTCTGGAAGATGGGGTCTTCCCGCGCCTGTTTGGAGAGGTGGATCTGGAGGAGGAGGAAGAGAGGTACTCTTCAAACTTCTGTTGATCGAACTCGTATTCGATCTCTTCATTCACCCGGATCTTGAAGGCCGGTTGCATCACGACGATCTCGGCAGCGAGATCAGCGGCTCCCACTGTGGTCGCCAGCTTGTTTTCAGGAAAAGTTGCCTTCATCATTGATTTCATTAATAAACTTCAATCGTTACAATGAACTCAAATAACAAAGAAATAAAAATTACAACTTTCTTGAAAATAAACACAAGTTCTGTTTATCATCCCTTGCTTGCGTGGGTCTTTTGCCTGTGACGGGGATGTTGATATCCGTGGACCACCGGGCGATCAGATCTGTTCTGGAAAATCGGGCAGAGTTTCGTCGATCCGCGGGGAGATCTTGAAACCCAAAGCTCCTATCTCGGATAAAGCGAGATATTTGCTCTTCTTAGGATTACCGACGAGGGGTAATACTAAGGAAAAGAGAGAGGGGAATGAAGATCCGCTGAAGAAGTCTCCTTTGCTGAGGGGGGGGCTCGATCACTCTTCGCTGTAGCAGGGCTTCGCCACTCTTCTCTAAAAATCCAGATCATCAAAAATGAGGCCCAAGGGTCCTATTTATAGGCAAGAGGGGACCCTAGGGGGTCATGTAACCAATTTTGGGCGTGTAACAACCTTGAGACACCCCTGGGGTGTCTCGGCCAGGCCGAGACACCCTAGGGTGTCTCGGCCAAGCCGAGACACCCTTGGGGTGTCTCAGCTTGGACGAGACACCCCTGGGGTGTCTTGGTTTTGCTAAGACACCCCTAGGGTGTTTCGACCTTTCCGAGACACCCCGGGTGCCCCAGTTCAGTCCGAGACTCTCCGTTATGCATTTGCCGTAAATTCTTCGTCCCAACTCGGATTTGAGTGATTTCGAATGCGTTAGAATTCTGATGAAGAGTTCTATCGGCCCCAATGGTTGGATTATCTATAGGGCGAATGAGACACGAAGGGCGTTGTTCCTTTTGTAAATACTGCAGGGTTCCCGATCAGTCCGTATTCCCGTTATTCTGGAATTCTGTCGGCTCACGTAGCTCGTTGATTCACTTCAGGCGCTCACCGACGTCAATCGAACTCCTGTAAACCGGGTAGTGATGTTCATCATCATTCTTTAACACTGAGCTATTCGTGGAGATCTATCGACAATTTTTGATGCCTACATACATCCTTCGTCTCCAGAACGCTTATGCGGATGCACTGACAGCACTAGCAGTATCACTCGCGCAGCCTCCCGAAACTGAACTGCTAGTCACAGTGAGATCACATCAACTCTGCATATACAACACGGATATCGAAGAGGAAGATGACAGAAACATAAACGCCAAGGAGGTGAACTCGACTCAAATCAGGTCTGAGTCCCGAGATTGGCGTTTTCCCATCATTGACTACGTCCAGTACGGTATTTTGCTAGAGGATGTAAAAGAAAGGGAATCGATCCGCCGAAGAGCACCAAGGTTCTTCTATAATGCCGAGACCCGTACATTATACCGTCGGGGGTATGACGATTTGCTACTCCGATGCCTTTCGAACGAAGAAGCAGAAGAAGTTCTCAAGGAAGCACACGAAGGAGAATGCGGTGCGCATCAGCCTGGTCCCAAACTGTATGATCGCATCAGAAGAATGGGATATTTTTGACCAACAATGGTCCGTGACGCGATTGAATACGTACGAGGATGTCATGCCTGTCAAGTGCATGCAAATTATATGCACCAACCACCGGAGCGGTTACACACGTCAACCACATCCCGGCCGTTCGAAACTTGGGGCATGGACATAGTTGGTCCTATTTTTCCCCCTTCAGTCAAAGGTGATTGGTTTATTCTCGCAATCACGGATTACTTCTCAAAGTGGGCTGAAGCAATTCCTCTTAAGGAAGTGAAGACGAACAACGTCATCAATTTCATCAAGCATCATGTCATATACCGACACGGCGTGCCGAGACGGATCATTCATGACAACGGTCCGCAGTTCATAAGCAACGCCTTCGTCAGGTTCTGTGACAAATTCTAGATCCAAGATGTTTCATCGACAGCTTATTATCCCGCTGCGAACGGATTAGCTAAGGCTTTCAACAAGACGATCATTAAGACCCTGTCAAAGCTCGTGAAGACTAATAAACGAGATTGGGACGATAAACTTGGCAAAGCACTCTGGGCTTATCGTACCACTGTACGCACACCTACAGGAGCCACCCCATATTCGTTGGTATATGGATGTGAAGCTGTGCTGCCTTTGGAGATTCAAATCCCATCTCTTCGGATCGCTCTCGCAACTGAGATGATGACTGAAGAGCAACATCAAAAGCATCTCGAAGAACTCGAAATGTTAGATGAAAGGCGCTTGGAAGCTCAATAACACATTGAGTTTTATCAAGCCAGAATATCTAGGGCTTTTGACAAAAGGGTCCGCCAAAGAAGCTTCAAGGAAGGAGATCTGGTCCTCGCTGCTCGCCGACCGATAATCCTCAATTCCAAGAAGAAAGGTAAATTCGAACCCAAATGGGAAGGACCGTTTGTGATAGACACAGTCTACTCAAACGGTGCATATCGCCTCATTTCTCTAGAGGGTGTCAGGCAATTAATGCCAATAAATGGGAAGTTCCTGAAAAAGTACTATCCCTAGTACATTCAGGATAACCCATTTATCGGGAAGTTCCTCAAAGAATGTTACACTTAATATTCTAGAGGATAACCCAAAATCATTTTTCACCACCAAGATCCCTCACTGATCAATTTTAATTAACAGTGAGTCCACCAAAAGTGTCTTTTTGGTCTAAACTACCAACAAACTCCCCTCTTGATTCTTTCCATGAACAAGAGGTCCACTTTTAATTCAGAGTTTCTTTTCGATAAATGCCCTCCTTTTCTCTTTGGTTAAACCTCTTCATGGTTATAACCAAAGTTGAAATTTCATTTCGATAAACGAAAAACTCATCTAGATAACCAATCCTATAAAAGGTAAGCTTATTTAGATCTTCCGGATTCTCGGAGTGGAGATCCCACTTCTAGTTTCTTTTGCGCTGGAAATAGAATATAAAATTCTTCCTTTCCAGAATCAAGGAATAGAATATAAAATTCTTTCTTCCTTGTATTCGGGTTCGCCTTCACCCTAAAAGAAGACCAGGAAATAGAATATAAAATTCTTCCTTTCCCGCACTGATCTTTTTCCAAAATTTAATAATTTAGGATTCATCCTAGGAAGTTTATCCCGAATCCTAAGCAGGGATAAGTCTGCGCCTAACACGCGCTGTCGGTTTAGTCTTTCTCCGAAGAAGAAGACACCAGAGTTCGATTCTAGGGTATTTTATCCTAAAACCTAAGCAAGGATAAGTCTGCGCCTAACACGTGTCGCTGGGTAGTTCTTAACCGTTAAAAAGAACACTCGTCCACATATTCAACATTGTGACAGGTTGTTATTAATAACACCAAAATCCCTGCCTTACACGCATGGGGAATTTAATCCTGAATCCTAAGAAAGGATATGCCGATGCCTAACACGCGTCGCCAGATTAGTCTTTTACTGTCCAAAAAGACACCAGAGTTCGATTCTGGGGTATCTTATCCTGAAACCTAAGTAAGGATAAGTCAGCATCTAATACACGTTACCGGGTAGCCTATTCCCGTAACAATGGCGAAGTCTACGTATTCAAAGTCGTACCAAAGAGTCTAAGGGAGTTCATTCCGTTAGCACAACGTTACATGCGGAATGGATTTAGACAATCCGCATGCTAGCCCGACTCAAACGGTAGTCGGTAAAGGCTAATCAAATCCGTTGAAGGCTGGAGGTTAGCCAAAAATCCTAAAGTCAACGCCTAACACGCGTCGCCGGGTAGCCTATTCCCGTAACAAATGGTGAAGTCTATGTATTCAACATCATAGCATAAAGTCTAAGGGAGTCCATTCCTTTAGCACAACGTCACATGCGGAACGGACTAAAACAATCCGCATGTAAGCCCGATTCAAACGGTAATCGGTAAGAGCACGTCAAATCCGTTGAAGGCTGAGGATTTGTAAAAAATCCTAAGTCAACGTCTCATACACGTTGCTGTTTAGTCTTTTCATAGGAGAAAGACGAAGTCTACGTATTCAATATCGTAGCACTAAAAGGGTTAACTCTTTTAGCTTAACGTCACATGCGGAACGGACTTAAACAATCCGCATGCTAGCTCGACTCAAACGGTAGTCGGTAAAGGCTCATCAAATCCGTTGATGGCTGAGAATTTGCTAAAAATTCTATAAATACGAGTCATTGACGCATCAATTTTATAGATTGGTCTCGTGACTCAAGTATCTGCCATGCTCCAATACCTTAAGAGCTTAAACTATGTATACTCCAGCAGACGTACGAGGATAAACTGTGTCAAACACCGGACAACGCGTCACAATGAAGCCTGGACGCCGGACAACGCGTCACAATGAAGCTTAGACGCCGGACAACGCGTCACAAGGAAGCTCAAACGCCGGACAACGTGTTGTAAATGAAGATTCAACACCGACAATCGATGGTCAGCAAACTCGAGCTAAGAAGTCAGGAAATCAAGAATCGACTTCAAGTTCAAAATTCTGACAAACGGTCAGACAATAAATGCAACACCGGAACCCTTACAGACATTCGAAAAAGCACCAAATAGCCTGGAAGACTGAAGGAATCAAGAATAGAAGCCATTCCAAACATCCTGTCATAACCAATGGAAGGATGGGACAATCATATCCAAAGTATTCCAGACTCTTCTATAAAAGAACGAGGCTGAAATACTTTGGAGGGGGTATCTGTAGGCGTATAAAACTGCCTATAGGTCCCTTAACACAGCTCGACGACGTCGAACCAACCATCGGGCCACGCACGCAAACACGATCGTTAGTCTACAACACCGAAGCCAAGTGGTACGCGACGAAATGGAGCTACGAGGCTACGAGGCTAACGAACCACACACAAACAGCGGAATGAATCCACTCGCGTGCGGAATCAAGCTAACGGGTTGAGGAATCAACGAGTCATCCAACCAAGAGCGGACTCGGATGAATCACGACCGAATCAAGATCAGTTTCGGACTCGAACTCAGAGGTGGATTTACTGCCAAATCAAGAACCAGATTTACTGCCAAATCAGGTCAACGAATCGAGTCCGAACAAATCAACCACACAACCGAATCACGGACAGAACCAGATACAATGACGGAACGAACAACGCCTTAAGGGGGCTCGTCCGAAACCGAGCCACCACAAGGTGGCTCGGCAGCCTAGCCACCTCGAGGTGGCTAGGCACGTCGGCCACCTGTGCGCAGGCACAGTGAAGAGAGCCTATAAATAGGCCCCCCTTGGTTCATTTTAAAAGGTTGGATTTTTTGGAGGTGAAGCTCTACAGGATTCGAAGCTCAGATCTAAAAAAGATTTCAAGCTTTGGGACTTTGAAGACTTGCTCATCCAGATCCGGTGCTCGGCGATCGTCAATGCCAAATAAGGCAAGAGTTTGAGAGGAACCGGATCTCAAATCGGATCTCAGATCTACGCAGGCATACTCCGGATCAAAGCTTGGTCTTTGATCCCGAGATTTGGGCGATCGTTTCCTTGGTGAAATAATCCCCCCCCCTCGGCTATTATTTTCTTCGTGAAATAATACCCATCGTACTGCGTAGATCCGACCGGATCTAGATCTCGCGGTGGTCCACGGATAAACCCCGGCGCAGGCAAACAACCCACGCCAGCGAGCGACCACAAAACAGGAGCTCGTGATTTGTTCGACACAAAAGGAGAAAGTTGTAATCTTTTTTTATTTTTTCTTTGATTTTCATTGTAACCGGATCTTATAAAAAGACCGGATCTTTGTAACTCAAAAAGCTGTTATCTAAGATGACAATGGAATCAACAATGAAGAAAGACTCGATTTTCACCGCGAACAGGGATAACCCGATCATTACAAATAAAGTGATAAGCACTAAACCCACCGTTTACCTGGTCAAACCTTAGGACCACAACCAAAATCCCCTCTCGATTCCTCCAATGAACGAGAGGCCCACAAATCGAGCGATCAAACCTTCTTACAGTTAGGATCGTTTTAAACCTCCAACTTCGTCAAACCTTCCTACAGTTAGGACCACAACCAAAATCCCCCCTCGATTCCTCCAATGAACGAGAGGTCCACTTTCAAATCAAGTGATCAAACCTTCCTATAGTTAGGGTCACCTCAAACTCCCGCTTGGTCAAACCTTCCTACAGTTAGGGCCAAAACCACAATTCATTCTTGATAAACGAGGAATTCACCTTTAATTCGGTAATCAAACCTTCCAACAGTTAGGATTATCTGAATCTGTCCGATTCTCGGAGTGGAGATCCCACTTCTAGTTTCACCTTTCTGGATTCTGGGGGTGGAGATCCTACCCCGAGTCTCCTTTGCATCTGAAGATAGAATATAAAATTCTTCCTCTTCAGCTTTGGGAGATGGAATATAAAATTCTTCCTCTCCCGCATCGGGTTCGCCTTCACCCTAAAAGAAGATCAGGAAATAGAATATAAAATTCTTCCTTTCTCACACCAATCCTTTTCCAAGAATTTAGGATTCATCCTAGGAAGTTTATCCCGAATCCTAAGCAGGGATAAGTCTGCGCCTAACACGCGCCGTCGGTTTAGTCTTTCTCCGTAGAAGAAGACACCAGAGTTCGATTCTGGGGTATTCTATCCTGAAACCTAAGCAAGGATAAGTCTGCGCCTAACCCGCGCTGCCGGTTAGTTCTTAACCGTTAAGAAGAACACCCGCCCACATATTCAACATTGTGACAGGTTGTTATTAATAACACCAAAATCCATGCCTTACACGCATGGGGAATTTCATCCTGAATCCTAAGAAAGGATATGCCGACGCCTAACACGCATCGCCGGTTTAGTCTTTACCCGTAGAAAAAGATACCAGAACATGATTCTAGGGACCTTTATCCCGAAGCCTAAGTAGGGATAAGTCAACGTCTAATACACGTTGCTGGGTAGCCTATTCCCATAACAATAGCGAAATCTACGTATTCGAAGTCGTAGCACAAAGTCTCAGAGGATTCACTCTCTTAGCACAATGTTACATACGGAACGGATTTAAACAATCCGCATGCTAGCCCGACTCAAACGGTAGTCGGTAAAGGCTAATCAAATCCGTTGAAGGCTGGGGGTTAGCCAAAAATCCTAAAGTCAACGCCTAACACGCGTCACCGGGTAGCCTATTCTCGCAACAAATGGTAAAGCCTATGTATTCAACATCATAGCACAAAGTCTAAGGGAGTTCATTCCTTTAGCACAACGTCATATGCGGAACGGACTAAAACAATCCGCATGTAAGCCCGATTCAAACGGTAATCGGTAAGAGCACGTCAAATCCGTTGAAGGCTGAGGATTTGCCAAAAATCCTAAGTCAACGTCTTATACACGTCGTTGTTTAGTCTTTTCACAAGAGAAAGATGAAGTCTACTTATTCAATATCGTAGCACTAAAAGGGTTAACTCTTTTAGCTTAACGTCACATGCGGAACGGACTTAAACAATCCGCATGCTAGCCCGACTCAAACGGTAGTCGGTAAAGGCTCATCAAACCCGTTGATGGCTGAGAATTTACCAAAAATTCCATAAATACGAGTCATTGATGTATCAACCCTGTAGATTGGTCTCGTGACTCGAGTATCCGCCACGCTCCAAGTCCTTAAGAGCTTAAACTGTGTATACTCCAGAAGACGTACGAGTATAAACTGTGTCGAACGCCGGACAACGCGTCGCAATGAAGCTTGGACGCTGGACAACACGTCATAAGGAAGCTCAAACGCCGGACAATGTGTTGCAAATGAAGATTCAACGCCGACGATCGATGGTCAGTTCTATGTTGAAATAGCAAACTCGAGCTAAAAAGTCAGGAAATCGAGAATCGACTTCAAATTCAAAATTCTGACAGACGGTCAGACAATAAATGCAGCACCGGAACCCTTAAAGACATTCGACAAAGCACCGAATAGCCTGGAGGACTGAAGGAATCAAGAACAGAAGCCATTCCAAATATCCCGTCATAACCGATTGAAGGATGGGACAATCATATCCAAAGTATTCCAGACTCTTCTATAAAAGAACGAGGCTGTAATACTTTGGAGGGGGTATCTGTAGGCGTATAAAACTGCCTATAGGTCCCTTAACACAACTCGACGACGTTAAACCAACCATCGGGCGACGTATGCAAACACGATCATTAGTCCACAACACCGAAGCCAAATGATACGCGACGAAGCGGATTAATGAGGCTACGAGGCTAACGAACCGTACGCAAACAACGGAATAAATCCACTCGCGTACGGAATCAAGCTAACGGTTTAGTGAATCAACGAGTCATCCAACCAAGAGCGAACTCGGACGAATCGAGATCGAATCAAGATCAGTTTCGGACTCGAACTCAAAAGTGGATTTACTGCCAAATCAGGATCCGGATTTACTGCCAAATCAAGTCAACGAATCATGCCCGGATAAATCAACCACAAAACCAAAAAAACGGATGCAACGGCGGAAAGACCAACACCAAGAGAGACCCGGCCAAAACCGAGCCACCCATGGGTGACTCGGTGGCCGAGCCACGCTCAGATCTGGGCCTAGATCTGGGCCCAGATCTGTTTTCAAATCCTATAAATAGAGGAGAGGGGGTTCATTTTCGAGGGTTGGAAATTTTGGAGGTGAAGCTCTGCTGGATTCAAGGCTCAAAACTAAAAAAGATTGAAGCTTTTGGACTTTGAGGACTTGATCTTTCAGATCCGGTGCTCGGCGATCGTCCACGCCAAATAAGGCAAGAGTTCGAGAGGGATCGGATTTCAGATCTACACAGTCATCCTCCGGATCAAAGCTTGGTCTTTGATCCCGAGAAGAGTATCGATTTCGCTTGGTCGATTTCGATTACTTCGGGCGATTATTTCCTTGGTGAACTAATCCCCCCGGCTATTATTTCCTTGGTGAAATAATACCCGTTATACTGTGTAGATCCGACCGGATCTAGATCACGCGGTGGTCCACAGATTAATCCCGGTGCAGGCAAAGAACCCACAAAAGCGAGAGACCGCAAAACAGGATCTCGCGATTTGTTCGGCATAAAAGAAAAGTTGTAATTTTTTGTTATTTTTTTCTTTCTTTGATCTCGTTGTAACCGGATCTTATAAAAAGACCGGATCTTTTGTAATCAAAAAACAGTTACTTAAGAGAGAATGATGATGTCAATGAAGAAAGCAACTTTCACCGCGAACAACCAAGGAGGACAAGAAGCTTAGAAATAAGGTGATACTCTTAGTTAAAGTTCAACAGAACCGAAGAGGAATTGAGGAGACTTCATGGGAGCGCAAGGAGGATATGCGCCATGACTACCCACACATGTTTGAACATGTAAATTAAAAATTCAGTATGATTTGTTTATGATTTATGATTATCCGTGTGGTCATGTTTATACTTAACGCTAGAATGATGATACTAGCACTTAGCTCCTAAGTATTCGAAGCACACTGTATCTATATGGGGGGTTCCTTGTTAGGATTCGCCCGACGTACTTGTTCCGTTTAGTTATTTAACTAGGAGTATTTGCATTTTAGACCGTTAAGTATAGATATCAATGATGATTTTTTGGGGCGCGAATATGTTATGCATCGCGACTACCCGCATCTGTTTGAGTAGGTGGGTTCATTGATTTTGATTAATATTTATGGATTTTTTATATGGTTATATTCATGCTTAACGCTAGAATGCAGGTATTGACACTTAACTCCTAATTATTCGGAATACATGGTATATATATGGGGGGTTCCTTGTTTGGATTTTTCGCCCGACGTACTAGTTCTGTCTAGTTAGGGGTTTGAGTGGGAATATTGGCATTCTAGATGGTTAAGTGTAAATATGGCTATATTTTATATCTGGGGATTAATGGTACAAGATGTGTATGAGAGGGTTTCCTTGTCTAGATTATCCCCTCTTGTTGCTTTTCTCATATTATTAATCCCTAAGATACAATTACAGAATTTTGGGGATGAAATTCTTTTTAAGGGGGGAAGATTATAAAACCCTAAAAATTTGAATATTATGTAAAAATAATAATAAATATGTTATATGATGAAAATATAACATATTTTGATATTTGAGTATGATAGGAATTAATTTGAGATCAATTCAATGTATATTTGTGAATATATGAGTGCAAATGCATAAAACATGCATGAAGAGAAATCTGGAAAAATGACCAATTAAGAGTTTATATATTTTACACACCGATGTAATTTGAATATGGAAAAACTCAAAAGACTAAAGTTGTAGGTATATTCAACAGATTTCCAACAAAGCTTAAATCACCTTATTCTGAGGTCAGATGAGAAAGTTATAGCCAAAATACCGAATGTTATTTACCTAGTCAGACTAGGTTTCCTGGTTCGGGTCAAACGAGTTTTTTTCAGGTTTGCATATATATACATGTGTTTTAACAAAAATTATCATCTTTTCATTAGAGTTTCAAACCCTAGCAGCCCCTCTTTCTCTCTCTCAAACCCTAGCCCTAAAGTTAAGATTTTAGGAGCGTCTTATATGGCGAGAAGCGAGGAAAAGGCGAGATCTATGACGTTTGGCGATGAGGAGTCATTTCACATTAGTTTCAAAGGCTTGCACATATGATAAGGCAAGATTATTTGTATTTGGGCGCCAAAACAAATTTGATTTGGTTTAACTTTTTTTGCTTTTTATGTTTTTGTTTTGATAGATTGTTAATTTTTTTGGTTTAAATGAAAATTTGTCAAAACCTTTCAAATTAAAGTCAGTTATGTATGTATTTTAATATTCAAACATTTATTCCAATAAAAATAAATTTTCAAATTTTTAAGTATTTAAAAGCTGTAGTTTAAATCTCTGGAAAAACATATTTACAGGCCCTAAGTCGACTATAAGTCGACTTATGGCAAGTCGGATTACAGTCGACTTACGGGTTACAGATCTCATTTCTTTCTTTTGGATTTGATTCAGTTTGGACTTGTTTTGGACCCGACTCATTTACCTAATTCATCCTGGCCTTCCACTTGTTGACTGACCCGATCTTAGTCTTTGATTTTTCCTAGAAGAGAACCCAAATCCCTAATTTTCCATTCGTTCCTTCTCCTTCTTCAAACATCAGTCGATCCTGCTCTCTCTTTCACCTAATCTTCAATCGACTGATCTGCATCTTCTGACAATTTTCCAGTCCCGATCTCATCTTTTGGGTATATCTCTCGTTCCCTAGCCTTATTCTTATTCCTTTCACTAGTTGCTTAACCTAGGGTTTGTGTGGGCTTATCTTTGCATTCTTAGATCTGTGCTTACAAGCTCATTTGTAATCATTCTATAATGTCTAAAAATATTCCTAAGCGTCATAGAAGTGGGAGGGATCAACCCTCATCATCAAATGCTCCACCTGCTCCCTTTTCTAATTTTCAATCATATGAACATTATCTTAGAGATCTGTCACTTATTGGTAAATATCGTTCCATATGTAAACTCAAATCTTTTCCAGGGCGATATGTTAATTTTAAAGATTTTCATCATTTCTTGCTGAAAGATTGTTTTGATCATTTTCACATGTATGAATTGCTCTCTAGTACCAATGATCTTCCTTACTATCCGAACATGGTACATTTATTTTATACAAACATGCGAATGGATAACTCAAATCCTAAAAATCGTTTCATTTCTTCCAAAGTCAAAGATCGTCGAATCATATTCTATGCTGATGAACTCTCTGAATTTCTTGGTCTTCCTCGTGGAGATACTTTCTTAAAAGATGTTATGTATGATGATTCGGCTGTTGAAGCCCTCATGACTAAATCTTTCAAACACCTTCCTTTGGAATATAAAAATGCTTCTCATTTGGCCAAAATCATTGGCAGTATCATTTGTTATAACATTATCCCCAAAATAGGAACTTATAGCCAATATTCCCAAGAACTTACTCGTGCCATCTATGCTATTATCGGGAATGTGGATGTTAAGTGGGGAAATGTCATATTTGATATCATGGCCACCGAACACACTACCTTCATTCCTTACGGGGCCTTTCTTACTAGAGTTTTCACTCATTTTGAGGTCGACTTATCAAATGAAATTGATGTCAAAGGTCGTCCTTTTTTTAATGTATTCGCCCTTCATAGGATCTCCATTCTTGCCACTCAACATGCATTAGAGGCAGAGCTAGATCATATACATGAGTCTTCTAATCCTGAGCCTTCTGGTGAGTCATCCCATTCTGAGTCTGAGGCAGGTGATCATTCATCTAGTATCCCTAGTTTCATTCAGGACATATACACCCAAATGGTTGAATATCATAATGATGACCAGAGAAGATTTTAGCGGATAGAGGATACTCAAGTTGACCTTAGGATGAGATTTGAGGAGATTGAAAGAACACAAGATGACATTAGGAGCTCCCAGGAGACTATTAGGAGAGATCTTGGAGCAATTAGGACCCATCCGTAGGCATCAAAAATTGCTTATAGGTCCCTGTACGCTGCTCGAGACAGAGAGAAGATGATGAATATTGCTATTCGAGTCACAAAAGCTCATTTGATGATGACAAACGCATGAAGTGAGTCGACGGACCGTGTGAAGCAACAGAACTTCAGAATAACCAAACACGAACTGATCAGGAGCTACGCGTTGCTTACAAAAGACGAAGTACCCCTCAGGTCCTGTTTACTCCACATGTGATTCAATTATGGAAGCTCGTAGATCTCCTCATCGGCTTTCCAACATACTTTGAATCACGCAATTTCGAGTTCGGACAACGAAAATAAGGCAAAAACGAACAGAGCACGTGAACTACGTTCCGGGCCTCGTCGAGACACCCCTTGGTGTCTCGGCCATGGCCGAGACACCCACGGGTGTCTGCAACCTGAAAATGCTAATTTTGGTAGTTTAAAGCCGTTTTCTACCATTAACCACCTGGATTTCTTTTAACTAATAAAATATCATCCAAAAACGTGGTTATGTGGTTATAACTAAATATAAGAGTGAATCGATCGGTCTTATCTGAACACAGGGCTCCTGAAGCCTATAAATACAGCCCCAGGGCCTTTATTTTTTTAGATCTGGAATTCACGAGCGTCGACGAAGCCCTGCTGAATTGAAGACTGAAGGAGCACAAATTTAGAGAGGAGGAGGAGACTTCAGCGAATTCTTCAGCATAAAGAAGGAGAGTTCGATAGATCTGTAGCCCGGTTCTTTTCCATGAGATCGTCCCGTTGCGGTGATCTCGAGAAGAGTGATTATCTCACCATTGCCGAGATAGTTGCTTCGGCTTCTTGATTCCTTCACGAATCGACGAAGCTCCGGATCTGATCTGATTGCTTGGTGGTCCACGGATATCAACATCCCCATCACAGGCCAAGATCCTACGTAAGCAGCGGGCGATAAACACCCGTTGTGCTGTTTGACGAGAGTTGTACTTTCTTCTGTTTTTATTGTGTAAGGGTCTTATAAAAAGACTAATTTTTTTGTTTTCATTGTAACGTTTGAAGTTGTAATGAATATAGCAATGAAATCATCAACTCTCTCCCCAAACAAGCTGGTGACCACAGTGGGAGCTAACAGTCTCGTCAACGAGGCTGTCGTGCTGTAGCCGACGATCAAGATCCTCGTGGTTGAAGAGGTCGAATACGAGTTCAACCAACAGAAGTTCGAGGAGTACGTCTCCTCCTCCTCCTCCAGATCTGCCTCTCTTCGCAAGTGTAGGAAAGTCTCCTTCGTCCAAAAGAACAGCTGGTCTTCAGATCTGAAGACTTAAGAAGGCGAATTCCCCGCTACCGGTTATGCAGCTGCACCTCACAATGATCCGCTAGCATCTAATAAGACCAGATCTGTAGATCTGAACTCCTCCATGATCAAGGAGTTAACTGCTAAAGGCACACCAAATCTATCAAGGAGAGCACGTCAAAGGCAATGCTAATGCCTCGCGCGCCAATTCGCCAAGGCTTTGGATCAGGCGGATGGACTCTGTTACCAAGCAGATTTAGAGTTCAGAAAGAGCAAAGTGATTAAGACATCTCCACAGAAAGCTTCGCGAACCTCCTCCCAACCACCTGCTAACGAATGGGTTCGTGTCAAACAGAACCATTCTACTCTTGAAGAGTGCATTCAGAAGCATCACGCACTTCTTGTGCATGCCCAGATCCTTGTGCGAAAAGCACAAGAAATGCAAAAGGAAGAGGCGGTTAAGAGATTGCCAAGATCCAAACAAATTTGGATACCAAAAGCCAAATCAACGCCTAAGGCAAGAGCAAGCAACGTTGCTCCCCAGCCTTCGTACACTTCGAATCCCGCTCCTTCTGCCACGACACCTTCGGTGAAACCCTACGGCGACGTGGGCCTCTCCAAATTTAGAATTCCGTTGAAGAATCACCTGGGTTCTTTACACTAAGATCAAGGCAAAGCACCTGTTAAGGAACGCTTGGGACCGTTGAAGGAACCCCGAGCAACCATTCAGATTGGTGGTCGTACGCGACCTCCTAACAAGCTGATTCCTATAACTACCCGCGTAGGGATGCTTGTAGAAAACCAGGAGCCCGTTAAAATTTCACCCTCACACGGGTATGATTCCAAACGTGTGAATCCTGCTAAAGCTAATAAAGCACTACCTATTGTTCGTGTGAAAAGTTGGATCTTTCTTCATTATCGATTCCATTGCACTCAGTTAACAACTTTATGCGTTACAAAGAGATCCGGTCTTTTTATAAGATCCGGCTTACAATGAAAATCAAAATAAAACAAAGAAATCAAAATTACAACTTCTCTCTTTTATCGAACAAATCACAAGATCCTGTTATCCGGTCTCTTGCTTTGTGGGTTGTTTGCCTGCGCCGGGGTTGATTACCGTGGACCACCGCGCAATCTCGATCCGAACAGATCTACGTGGTATGACGGGTATTATCTCACCAAGGAGATAATAGCCGTGAGGGATCGTTTCACCAAGGAAACGCTCGCTCAAATCTCGGGATCTAAGAACCAAGCTTAGATCCGGAGTGGAATGACGTAGATCTGGGTGTCCGAGTCTTCAAGCCTTCACAATCCGAGTTGAGGTCGCAATCCGGCAGAGTTTCGGCTCTTCAGAAGTTTCAGAAAAAGTCCTCTCAAATGAACAAACACCTGGCCTATTTATAGGCACTCAGAACTGTGCATATGCACAGTTCTGAGCCTAGCCACCCCTAGGTGGCTCGGCCATGGCCGAGCCACCCAGGGGTGGCTCGGCTTTGGCCGAGCCACCCAGGGGTGGCTCGGCCACCGAGCCACCTGGGGTGGCTCGGCTTGGGCCGAGCCACCTCGGGTTGGCTCGGTTTCGGCCGAGTTCCCGGGTGTTGGTTCGTTTCGTCGTTTTCAGGTGTTTCTGGTTCTCCGTCATTCGGATTTGATTCGGTTTCTGGAATCGACTCATTGACTTGATTCCAAATATGGCAGTTAATCCGTTTCTGAGTTCGAGTCCGGGATTGATCTTGATTCGATCGTTATATCACCGAGTTCGCTCTTGTTTAGATGACTCGGTGATTCCCGAAACGTTGGTTTGATTCCACGTGCGAACGTATTCCGTTGCTTGCGTGCTTCGTCGTCTCAAACTTTCGTTGATTTGTTCGGGTCTTGATTCGATTGCCCAAATCTTCATTTGGTAGTAGATCCGCTTCGGTGTTTGAGTTTAGGTCCGTTTTGTTGTCGGACGACTCGTTAACTTTCCGAACCGTTGGTTTGGTCCCGCACACGAACGTATTCCGTTGCCTGCGTGCCGTTCGTTGGCTTCGTAGCCTCGTTAGTTCGCTTCGTTGCTCGAACGTCCGTTGATTTGTCGAATCATCGTACCGAGCTAAGCTAAGGGACTTATAGGCAATTTTATACGCCTACACCTATTCAGAAGAAGATGCACCGAACAGATCACAACGTTCCATCTGAGGAATCAAACCAATAGCCAATAGGTTGCTCTGACCGCAACGTTGATGAGTTGTACTATCGGGCTGGGGGTATGAATAAATCTCAAAAGAGAAGTACCCGGAAAGCGCACTCTCACTGTCCGTGTACCAAACTTATCAGGGCAGTATTATCAGTATGTAGCTGCCCTAAGACCGCTCCACAGAGGGTCTCGGTATTTGAAAGGATCTCCACCAAAACATCCAAGTCCAACCCAAGGCGTTTCTGTAGAAAAAGATCAGCTGCGCAAGATGATGAACTCCCAAAGGTCACCATCAATATGGTCGATAAGGAGAAGTCAACGCGAAGTTTCAATCCCTGACATTTTTCGAACATATCCCAACGTATAACTCGATTACGCGCGGGAACTACTAGGCGTATAGACTATCAGAGGATGAATAGCGGATTATCCTCAGATGATGAAGCATCAGATACGAATTCTGCCATCGCTTCTGATAATACAGTGTCCAGCATAGGATAATCCCGTGAGGCGTTTATGGTCAACACCGAGCAAATGGACAAAATCATCGAGGATACCTTGGCTAAGCAAAAAAGAGAACTTCAAGTTCGAAATGGAAATGGCTATGCTGCAAATGAGGGAAGACCATGATCAACATATTCGAACTTTGTCGAATCAGATAGGTGAATCCAGTAATCACAACAATGTCAGCCAAACAGCTAGCGATTCAAACATGGATGAATACATCAATACGGATAACCCTCCCGTTGACCAAAATGCTAGGGGTGGCCTAATGAGAATAACAACGTCGGGAGTGGTCCCACCAATGATGATAATACTAGGGGTGGCCCCATTGTTCCTCCTCGAAATCGACCAAAGAAGGATATAGACGAGGACGAAAAGATGAAAGACCTCGAGAGCAAAGTTAACGCTCTGATGTCTACTCGAGAAGTGAAGAAGATCAGTATTCTGTGTCCTTACCCAAGAGAGTGAGATTTGATACCGTATCCGGCAAAGTTCAGCCTGATTAACTTCACGCTATTTGATAGAAAGAGTTCCCCCACTCAACATCTGACCTACTGTAAGTCCTACTTGGGCATGATCTCCGGTGATGAAGCCCTGATGGTTTGGTCATTCGTTAGCATCCTTTACGGACCCGCCTTCGATTGGTACCACCGTCTTAAGCCTGGAAGCATCAACAGCTAGGACGACCTGGAGAACCTGTTCCTCACTTATTTTTTTGATGATGACGCTGAGGTGTCAATCAGGACACTCTTCGATAAGAAACAGGAATACGACGAGACGGTCGACGACTTCATAAAGCGCTTCAAGAATAAGATGATGAACTGCCGAGATCCGATCACAGAGGACTTCATCCTCCAAACCTATCATAACAACCTCTCTTTGGACGTGCTGGAAGTTATGGGAGTAGCACCGTCTAGCACCTGGAAAGAGTTGAAAGTGCACGGAGAATAAGCCGAGTGCTTCCTCAGAAGGAAGAAGGCCAAGAGAAGCCAACCGACGGCTAACCCTCCAAACTCAAGCTTCGTCTCCCGTGGTAATGGGAAGGTGCCTGGAGCAGTTGTTAATGTTAATCAGACGTCACAACATTAACCCCGAAGACAGCAAAAGACTTCGGATCCGAGACTCTAAAAGGAGTACTCCTTCAAGGACGAAGACGTTCCAGCCATTTTTGAGTCCCTTCTTAAAATTAACAAGATCAAGTTACCACCTATGGAGGAAGCTGACAATACTGTAGATCCGAAGTACTGTGCGTATCACAGGAGGATTCTTCATCCTACCAAGGCTTGCTTCGCTCTCAAGAATAGCATCTAAACATTGGTTGAAGCCGGCGTCATAAAGCTCAATTAAGTCTAATAAGACTCCGACAAGTATAAGAGTATAAACTGCTCCTTCCGGCACTCCGAAGAGTATACGAGTATAAACTGCTTCTCAATACTCTAACAGGTATACGAGTTTAAACTATTTCCTAATTTTAATAGGAAGTTCCTGGAAGAATATTGTATGTGATATTCTTAAGGATAACCCGACCATTCAGTTGAATATAATGTATTCCTCATTAGACCCAGTTTTATAAAGAAAGTTGGGGGTGGATAACCCATATAACGGGAAGTTCCTAGAGAGTGTCATGTCTAGTATTCTTAAGGATAGCCCGGTCATCCAACTAAGTACAATGCTAGACCCAGTTTCGCAAGGGAAGCTGGGGGTGGATGATTTACGTAACGGGAAGTTCCCGGAAGAATATAACATGTAATATTCTTAAGGATAACCCGGTCATTACAAACAAAGTGATAAACACTAAACTCCCACTGTTAAAGTCCTGACTTAGTACTCGGAATTTTAGTCTCCTGATTATTAACAATTGTCAAACCCCTTCGTGTTAAGTATTTGTCACTTAACACCAGGGACTCTCTTCGAGTGATTTGTACGAATCAACACTCCCGCTGTAATTTGTACTCCCACTCTCACTGTCTATTTGGTCAAATCTTCTTACAGTTAGGACCACAACCAAAATCTCCTCTCGATTCCTTCCATGAACAAGAGGTCTACTTTCAAATCGAGTGATCAAACCTTCCTACAGTTAGGGTCACCTCAAACTCCTGCTTGGTCAAACCTTCCTATAGTTAGAGCCAAAACCATAATTCACTCTCGATAAATGAGAAAATCACCTTTAGTTCGGTAATCAAACCTTCCGACGATTAGGATTATCTGAATCTTTTCGATTCTCGGAGTAGAGATCCCACTCTTAGTTTCACTCTTCAGATTCTCAAAGTGGAAATCCCACTTTGAGTTTTCTTTACAACTTGAGATAGAATATAAAATTCTTCCTCTCCAGCATCGGGTTCGTCTTTACCCTAAGAGAAGACATTACTTTTCAACACCAAAATCCGTGCCTTACACGTACGGGGAATTTTATCATGAATCCTAAGTAGGAATAAGTCAATGCCTAATACGCGTTACCGGTTTAGTCTTTTACCGATTAAAAAAGACACCAGAATTCGAGTCTGGGGACTTTTATCCTGAAGCCTAAGTAGGGATAAGTCAGCGCCTAACACGCGTTGCCGGTTAGTTCTTGACCGTAAAAAGAACAAAAGCCCACATATTCAACATTATGGCAGGTTGTTATTCATAACACCATAATTCGTGTCTCACACGCACGGGGAATTATATCCTGAATCCTAAGAAGGGGTAAGTCGATGCCTAATACGCGTTGCCGGTTTAGTCTTTCACCGATTAAAAAAGACACCAGAATCTGAGTATGGGGAATTTTATCCCAAAGCCTAAATAGGGATAAGTCAGCGTCTAACACGCGTTGCTGATTAGTCCTTGACCGTAAAAAGGACAAAAGCCCACATATTCGACATTGTGGCAGGTTGTTATTAATAACGCTAAAATCCATACCTCACACGTGTGGGGAATTTTATCCCGAATCCTGAGTAGGGATAAGTCAGCGCCTAACACGCGTTACCGGTTTAGTCTTTCACCGATTGAAAAGACACCAGAATCCAAGTCTAGGGATTTTTATCCCAAAGCCTAAGTAGGGATAAGTCAATGCCTAACACGCATTGTCTGTTAGTCTTTAACCGTAAAAAGGACAAAAGCCCACATATTCGATATTGTGACAGGTTGTTATTAATAACACCATAATCCGTGCCTCACACGTACAGGGAATTTTATCCCGAATCCTAAGTAGGGATAAGTTAGCGCCTAACACGCGTTAGCGGTTTAGTCTTTTACCGATTGAAGAAGACACCAGAATCCAAGTCTGGGGACTTTTATCCTGAATCCTAAGAAGGGATAAGTCAACGCCGAACACGTGTTATCGGGTAGTCTATTCCCATAAGAAAGATAAAGTCTACGTATTCAATATCGTAGCACTAAAAGAGTTAGCTCTTTTAGCACAACGTCACATGTGGAATGGAATTAAACAATTCGTATGCAAGCCCAATTCAAACGGTAATCGGTAAAGGCACGTCAAATCTGTTGATGGTTGAGGATTTGCCAAAAATCTTGTGTCTGCGTCTGACACATGCAGCCGGGTAGTCTATTCCCGTGAGAAATACGAAGTCTACGTATTCAATATCGTAGCACTAAAAGAATTAAGTCTTTTAGCATAACGTTACATACGGAACGGACTTAAACAATCCGCATGCTGGTCCGACTCAAACGGTAGTTGGTAAAGGCACATCAAACCCGTTGATGGCTGAGGGTTTGCCAAAAATCCTATACATGTGAGAGTTATTAACGCACCAGCTTCATTAGTTAGTCTCATGACTTGAGCATCCAACAACTTCAAGATAAGATCCATACCTGCAGATAAATTAGCTTTAACAGTTGGTCCTACAACCTCAACACTTGAGACTATCATGTGTTACAATGAAAGTCAACGTCGGTCAACGCGTTGTGACGAGAAGATAACGCAGGGCGATCCGAAACCCTAAGGTCAACGCGTAACCCTAGGTCAACGTCAGTCAACGTGTTATAATAAAAAGTCAACGTCGGGCGATCCGAAACCCTAAGGTCAACGTCGGTCAGTGCATAACCCTAGGTCAACGCCAGTCAACGCGTTGCAATGAAAAGTCAACGTCGGGCAATTCGAAACCCTAGGTTAACGCCGGTCAACGCGTAACCCTAAATCAATGCTAGTCAACGTGTTGCGATAAAAGTCAATACAAGTCAATATATATTGTGATAGAGATAGTCAGTTCTAAGTCTATTCGATGACACGAGCCAAAATTAACTCACCAGTTTTGATTCAAGACTTCGACGACGGCCAGACGATAAACGCAGCGCTGGGAGAACTTCAGCTCTTCGTCAAAATATCGAATAGACTGAAAATCAAAGGAGTCAAGAATCAAAGCTAACTACAGGTCCTTTTACACCGATTGAAGGTTGGACCGATCATATCCAAAGTATTTTAGGCTTATCTATAAAAGAAACGAGACTGAAACAATATGGAGGGGTATCTGTAGGCGTTAAAAATTACCTATAGGTCCCCACACGTGGCTCGAGATAGAGAGAAGACAATGAACATCGCTATTCAAGTCACAAAAGCTCATTTGACGATGACAAACGCATGAAGTGAGTCGATGGACCGTGTGAAGCAACGAAACTTCAGAATAACCAAACACGAACTGATCGGGAGCTGCGCATCGCTTACAAAAGACGAAGCACCCCTCAGGTCTTGTTTACTCCACATGTGATTTAATCATGGAATCTTGTAGATCTCCTTGTTAGTTTTCCAACGCACTTTGAATCACACAATTCTGAGTTCGGACAACGAAAATACGGTGGAAACGGACAGAGCGCGTGAAACTACGTTCCAGGCCTCGCCAAGTCACCCCTTGGTGTCTCGGCTAGGCCGAGACAATCGGAGGTGTCTCGGGCATGGCCAAGATACCCATGAGTTTCTCGACCATGTCGAGACACTCACAAGTGTCTCGACCACGCCGAGACACCCACGGGTGTCTGCAACCCGAAAATGCTGATTTTGGCAGTTTAAAGCCATTTTTCGACCATTAACTACCTGGATTTGTTTTAACTGATAAAATATCATCCAAGAAAGTGGTTAAGTGGTTATAACTGAAGATAAGAGTGAATCGATCGGTCTTATCCGAACACAGGGCTCTTGAAGCCTATAAATACAGCCCCAAGGCCTTTATTTTTTCAGATCTGGAATTCACGACCTGTTGAATTGAAGACTGAAGGAGCACAAATTTTAGAGAGGAGGAGGAGACTTCAGTGAATTCTTTAGCATAAAGAAGGAGATTTTGATAGATCTGTAGTCTGGTTCTTTTCCTTAAGATCGCCCCGTTGCGGTGATCTCGAGAAGAGTGATTATCTCGCCGTTGTCGAGATAATTGCTTCGGTTTCTTGATTCTTTTATGAATCGATGAAGCTTCGGATCTGATCTGATCGATTGGTGGTCCATGGATATCAACGTCCCCATCACAGGCAAAGATCCCACACAAGCAGCAGGCGATAAACACCCGTTGCGCTGTTTGACGAGAGATATACTTTCTTTTGTTTTCATTGTGTAAGGGTCTTATAAAAAGACTAATCTTTTTGTTTTTATTGTAATGTTTGAAGTTGTAATGAATATAGCAATGAAATTATAAACTTTCTCCCCAAACACCATCAGGAGACACACATGTCTCACATCGAAAGGAGAGTTGATGGCATTTTTAGGATGCTACAGAACCCATCATCTCCCCCGGGTCCAGGACCATCCGAGCCATGATTACTATCTCTTATTTTGTTTTGTTGTCAAAAACTTTGAATGCGATTGTAATGAACTATGTTTTTGTCTTAGCTGTGTTGAAGTTTCTTAAGCTTGAACTATGTAGGTTTGTGGATGGTTTGTTTGTGTTGAACGATAAGTAATCATTGTAAACACTTGTGTTTGGTTATCTATCCACATTTGCTTTGTTATATCATGCTCTTTTTTTGGCAGAAAATGTATGATTTGCGCTTATTCTAGTCTTTATTATTCCTGTAGGTATATTCATGTGGCACTTATACAGTGGGAGCAATCCAAATTTTTATACTCACCTATGCATATAGGTAAGGGGAGCTTTCGCTTTCCTAATCATTTTTGTATCCTCTTTTTTATGTTGCCAAAGGGGAGAAAATGTGAGTATTTATGTTTTTATATTTGTGGTTTTATGCTTATAATGTGTATCTTAGTAAATTGTTTGTCATCATCAAAAAGAGGGAGATTGTTGGCCTTCTTATATTTGAGCTTTATTTATGAGTATCACTTTGTAATACACATTTACACCAAGAGGAATGTGTGGTGAGGACGTAGTCAATACCAAGAGGAGTGGTGTCGGTAGTAAAGCCTAGAGAGAGGTAGTAAAGCTGAACACTTGAGGGAGGCGATACGTGAGGACCAACACTTGAGGTTACAGTTTGTGTATATACATTGTGAGAGATTTATAGAGTTTTCGGTGAGCTAGAAAACTAGGTGTGTAGAGAAATTCCGGCTTCCAAACCGGGTGTGTTGATAGTGGAGTTCTCCCCGGGAGTGGGGAGCTAAGACGTAGGATAGAAGGTCCGAACTCCGTGATCATATTATTATGTTTGGATTGCTCTTTGTGTCCACTATTTGTTTATATTGTTTCTTGTTTATTTTTCCCTTTGCATATATATCCTTACATATATCTTATTGAATATCATCATTGTTAGGATATATTTGTTAATTAATTTTGATTGGTATTAATATCTAATAAGATTAGCAATAACCCTATTCACCTCCTAGGGTACTAACACAGGGATCTATCCCTCGACCTTTTTATGTATGGTAACATGCTATAGTATTACTTCTCTCTCCGTAAGAGCATACATCATTAAATGAATAATGTACACACCTAAGTTCATTACCCCTTAATGAACTTGTACAGCCATATCGCCCCGCAATACACCTGGGATCTCTTGATAAGCGCACACCTTGTTCACTAAGTCAGACCCTTAGTATGACTGATAATAAATAGGTAAAGTAGATTTGGGGTTTCCATTTGGATCGCTTCAATATGTAAGAATACTACAATCTCATCCTAACCCATTCAGGGTGACCGATAGAGTACTCCCACTATCGTCCTACATAGCAACATGATAGTGTAGTCATTGCTCCAAGCAAAACAACATCCGACACACAGTTCCATCTTTCTAATGATCCCTGATCATAGATGTCATCATCCAAAGGTTAATTGATATTCTGCCTAGTAGTCATCTCAATTGTGTCGAACTTAATGATAAGAACTCAGTTCCTTATTGAAGAGACATATCTAAATCTTGTATTAAGAGCATCCCAGAAGCACTTTGCTTTCAAAATCCTCATAAATCTTCAATAAGATTGATCATTTTTATAGTCCCCTTAGTGACAATGGAACAATCTTGTCATTTCTAGACCTTGTACTGACCGGCCTCAAATCTCTGAGTTCAAGTTGAACACTGTTCCGACTCAAATAGTGATGCCTTAGTACTCCCTAAAATCTCCTATTCTTAGGAGTAAATGAATCTTCCAACAAAAGTATCTCAAACTACTTAGTCCCAAACTTTCATCAAAATAATTCTTTTGATAACTTAAAAGAAGAATTAATACACTACAATTATGGATACTTTAAAATTATTAGCATTTACATGGAATATTATTCTTTCCAAAAGAAAATTCCATCTCGTGAAACCTTTTATACCGATAATAGAATAATATCCTAAACAAAGAGAAGGAGGCATTGTTCGCGGGGAAAATCGTAGCTTTCTTCATTGTTGATTCCATTGTCATCTTAGATAACAGCTTCTTGAGTTACAAAGATCCGGTCTTTTTATAAGATCCGGTTACAATGAAAATCAAAGAAAATAAAAAAAGATTACAACTTTCTCCTTATTTGTCGAACAAATCACGAGCTCCTGTTTTTCGGTCGCTCACTTGCGTGGGTTGTTTGCCTGCGCCGGGGTTTATCCGTTGACCACCGCGCGATCTTGATCCGGTCGGATCTACGCAGTACGACGGGTATTATTTTACGAAGTAAATAATAGCCGGGGGGGATTTATTTCACCAAGGAAATAGTCGCCCAAATCTCGGGATCAAAGACCAAGCTTTGATCCGGAGTACGCCCGTGTAGATCTGAGATCCGGTCCTCTCGAACACCTGCCTTTTGTAGCGTTGACAATCGCCGAGTACCAGATCTGGATGAGTGAGTCCTCGAAGTCCCAAAGTTTGGATCTTTTTTAAATCTGAGTCTTGAATCCTGCAGGGCTTCGCCTCTCCAAAATTCCCCACCTTTCAAAATGATGAACCACCACTCCTATTTATAGGAGAGCTGAACTGTGCCTGCGGCACAAGGTGGCCGGCCACCAAGTGGCTCGGCCACCGAGCCACCTCAAGGTGGCTCGGCCGCCCAGCCACCACACGGTGGCTCGGTGGGCCACCAAGGTGGCTCGGCCGAGCCACCATTTGGTGGCTCGGCCACCGAGCCTCCTTGGTGGCTCGGTGAGCCGACCTCCAGGTGTTTGTCGTTTTGCCTCTTTATGCCCGTTTTTCGATTCTACGGTTGATTGGTTCGGATTTGATTCGTTGATCTGATTTGGCAGTAGATCTGCTTCTGAGTTCGAATCCGAAACTGATCTTGACTCGATCGTGATTCATCCGAGTCCGCTCTTGGTTGGATGACTCGTTGATTCCTCAACCCGTTGGCTTGATTCCGCACGCGAGTGAATTCATTCCGTTGTTTGCGTGCGGTTCATCAGCTTCGTAGCCTCGTTAGTCCGCTTCGTCGCGTATCATTTGGCTTGGGTTTTGCGGGCTAACGGTCATGTTCGGATACGTCGCCCGATGGTCTGTTTATCAATCGGCATCGTCGAGCTATGTTAAGGGACCTATAGCCAGTTTTATACGCCTACAGATACCCCTCCAAAGTTTTCCAGCCTCGTTCTTTTATAGAAGAGTCTGGAATACTTTGGATATGATCGTCCCCACCTTCAATCGGTATAACGGGGCCTTGGAATGGCTTCTGTTCTCGATTCTTTCAATCCTCCAGGCTATTCGGTGCTTTGTCGAATGCTTGAAAGGGTTCCGGTGCTGCATTTATTGTCTGACCGTCTGTCGGAATTTTGAACCTGAAGTCGATTCTTGATTTCCTGACTTTTAGCTCGAGTTTGCTGTTTCAACACAGAACTAACCATCGGTCGTCGGCATTGAATCTTCATTTACAACGCGTCGTCCGGCGTTTGAGCTCCTTGTTGATGCGTTGTCCGGCGTCTAGGCTTCATTACAACGCGTTGTCCGGCGTTTGACACAGTTTATACTCGTACGTCTGCTGGAGTATACACAGTTTAAGCTCTTAAGGAATTGGAGCGTGGCAGATACTTGAGTCACGAGACCAATTTATAAAATTGATGCATCAATGACTCGTATTTATAGAATTTTTGGTAAATTCTCAGCCATCAACGGATTTGATAAGCCTTTACCGACTACCGTTTGAGTCGGACTAGCATGCGGATTGTTTAAGCCCGTTCCGCATGTAACGTTAAGCTAAAAGAGTTAACCCTTTTAGTGCTACGATATTGAATACGTAGACTTCGTCTTTCTTCTGTGAAAAGACTAAACAGCAACGTGTATTAGACGTTGACTCAGGATTTTTGGCAAATCCTCAACCTTCAACGGATTTGACGTGCTCTTACCGACTACCGTTTGAATCGGGCTTACATGCGGATTGTTTTAGTCCATTCCGCATGTGACGTTGCGCTAAAGGAATGAACTCCCTTAGACTTTGTGCTATGATATTGAATACATAGGCTTTACCATTTGTTACAGGAATAGGCTACCCGGCGATGCGTGTTAGGCGTTGTCTTTAGGATTTTTGGCTAACCCGCAGCCTTCAACGGATTTGATTAGCCTTTACCGACTACCGTTTGAGTCGCGCTAGCATGCGGATTGTCTAAATCCATTCCGCACGTGACGTTGCGCTAAAGGAATGAACTCCCTTAGACTTTGTGCTACGACTTCGAATACGTAGACTTCACCGTTGTTATGGGAATAGGCCACCCAGCAACGTGTATTAGACGTTGACTTATCCCTACTTAGGCTTCGGGATAAAGGTCCCCAGAATCAGGTTCTGGTATCTTTTTCACGGTTAAAGACTAAACCGGCGACGCGTGTTAGGCGTCGGCATACCCTTTCTTAGGATTCAGGATGAAATTCCCCATGCGTGTAAGGCATGGATTTCGGCGTTATTAATAACAACCTGTCACAATGTTGAATATGTGGGCGGGTGTTCTTTTTAACGGTTAAGAACTAACCGGCGGTGCGTGTTAGGCGCCGACTTATCCTTTCTTAGGTTTCAGGATAAATACCCTAGAATCGAACTTTGGTGCCTTTTTCTTCGGGGAAAGAATAAACCGGCGGCACGTGTTAGGCGCAGACTCATCCCTGCTTAGGATTCGGGATAAACTTCCTAGGATGAATCCAAGATTGATAAATTCTTGGAAAAGATTGGTGTGGGAAAGGAAGAATTTTATATTCTATTCCCCGAACAAGGAAGGAAGAATTTTATATTCTATTACCAGCTGGAAAGGAGACTCAAGGTAGGATCTCCACCCCCGCAATTGAAAAGATTCGGATAACCCTAACTGTCGGAAGGTTTGATTACCGTGCTAAAGATGGAATTTCTCGTTTATCGAGAGTGAACTATGGTTTTGGTCCTAACTGTAGGAAGGTTTGACCAAACGGGAGATTGAGATGACCCTAACTGTAGGAAGGTTTGATCACTCGATTTGAAAGTGGACCTCTCGTTCATTGGAGGAATCGAGAGGGGATTTTGGTTTTGGCCCT
>BQKN01065544.1:128990-166889 GCA_022839385.1 Asparagus kiusianus | reverse complement strand
GTAGGAAGGTTTGACCAAGCGGGAGGTTTGAGACGATCCTAACTGTAAGAAGGTTTGATCGCTTGATTTGTGGGCCTCTCGTTCATTGAAGGAATCGAGAGGGGATTTTGGTTTTGGCCCTAACTGTAGGAAGGTTTGATCAAGTAAAAAGTAAGAGTGAGAGTACAAATCACTGTAGGAATGTTGATTCGTACAAATCACTCAAAGGGGGTTTCTGATGTTAAGTGATAAAGACTTAACAAAAAAAAGGGCTTTGACAATTCGTCAATGATTGATAGATCAAAATTCTAAGTATTATATCCGGACTCTAACAATAAAAGTGTTGAGTGCACGAACATAGTGGAAGTTTGAATGGATTAAACAGGAAAGAATTTTGGTGGTCCCGCCATCAATTAGTTTGATCAGTGGGGGATTCTGTTGTGGAGACTATGAGTCGTCAAACACCAATGAGAGTTTTGTGAGGGAAAATTGATCCAATGAAGTGATCGGATTTCATCTCAGCAAAAGAGTTCGGAAATTAGGAGTTTAGTGTTTATCACTTTATTCATCATGACCGGGTTATCCCTAAGAATATTACATTTAACATTCTTCTGGGAACTTCCCGTTACATGAATTATCCACCCCCAGCTTTCTGGGTGTATCATTGTATCAGCTGTACGATCGGGTTATCCTTAAGAATACCACGCATGGCACTCTCCAGGAACTTCCCGTGGGAGAAAGGAAATAGTTTAGACTCATACACCTATTGGAGTATCAGGGAGCAGTTTAACCTCTTATACCGGTCGGAGGATTGAGAAGCAGTTTATACTCGTATACTCTTCGGAGTGTCAGGAAGCAGTTTATACTCTTATACCGGTCAGAGTTTCAGGAAGCAGTTTATACTCTTATACCGGTCGGAGTTTTGCCGTTCTCAAATGGCTTACTCTAGCGTTATGACGCCGGCTTCAACCAAGGTCTGGATACTATTCTTTAAAGTAAAGCAGGCTTTAGTAGGATGAAGGATCCTCCTATGGTATGCGCAGTACTTCGGATCCGTAGTATTGTCAGCTTTCTCCTGATTCGTGATCGATGGCAGCTTGATCTTGTTATTTTTAAGGAGTGATTCGAAGATGGCTGGAACATCTTCGTCTTTGAAGGAGTACTCTTTTTGAGGCCTCTGATCCGAAGTCTTCTGCTATCTCCGGGACTGCTGTTGCGACGTTTGATTAGCATCGACAGCCGCTGCAGGTGTCTTGCCCTTACCACGGGAGGCGAAGTTCGAATTCGGAGGATTAGTCGTTGATTGACTCCTCTCGGCCTTCTTCCTTCGGAGGAAACGTTCGGCTTGTTCACCGCGCATCTTAAAGTCTTTCCAAGTGTTGGACGGTGCTGTTCCCATTGCTTCCAACACGTCCGATGCGAGGTTATTGTGGCACGTCTGGAGAATGAACTCCTCAGTAATCGGGTCTCGACAGTTCATTGCTTTGTTCCGGAACCTCTTGACGAAGGTGTCGACTAACTCCCCGTCCTTCTGCTTCTCATCGAGCAACGACCCGATGGATATCTCGGTGTCGTCGTCGAAGAAGTTAGCGAGGAACTTAGTCTCTATGTCGTCCTAGCTATTCACGCTTCCTGGCTTGAGGCGACGATACCAATCGAAGGTGGCTCCACGAAGAGTGCCAACGAAGGACCGTACCATCAGAGGTTCGTTACCAGAAATAACCCCCAAGTGTGATTTGAAGTAAATCACATGCTGAGTGGGTGAACCCTTTCCATCAAACGGCGTGAAGTTGATTAAGTTGAACTTCGCCGGATACGGAATTGATTCCCATTCTCTCGGGTATGGACAAGGAATGCCCGTTTTCTTCACCTCTTGAGCAGAAATCAATATATTGATCTTGCTTTCAAGGTTTTTGATTTTTAGACTTTCACCCGAGTTTTCGTCAGCACGATTCTGAGGTGGAACCGTGGTGTTGTGACTAGCATCCTCATTGCCACCCCCTGCATTAATGGGAGGATCATTAGCATTATGAGTTTTATTTGCATCCGTGTCCTCATTTTCCAGATTATTCCGGTTACGACGACTTGGTTCGCCTTGTTGGTTCCTCAATGCCTGGATTTGTTGGTCATGCATCTCTCTCATAGTCTGCATGGCCATCTGCATTTCGAACTTGAAGCTCTCTTGCTGTTTAGCCATGGCTTCTTCGAGCATCTTGGCCACTTGTTCCGCGCTTATCATCAGCGACTCGCAGGGTTCCCCCTCACTAGATACTGTATTATCTGATGCGACCATAGAGCAGGCATCGGACTCTTCACCTTCTGAACGTAGTTTTGTCCGAACCCTACCATAAGTTCCTCGTGCGATGGCCCCAGACTGCAGACGGGTTAGACGCCGGGATGCTTTCAGAATCGACTCGAGATTATCCCGTGCCAATGTCCTTTTGCTGGTCATATTAGCGGTGACCCTCGGAAATTCTCCATCTTCAACTGCCGTTCTTCTTCGTTGGAAACGCCTAGACCTTGGCTTTGGCATTTCAGTGCTGAGCCTCTCGAAAACCGAAACTCTCTCGGGGACTGCCTTGATACAGTTGCACTCAGACAGTACCGCCCGAATGAGCTTTGAACAAGGGCACTGAGTTTCGAGCCTTCGAGGGCTTCTCTTTCTGGATTTGCTCGTACCCCCGGCACGATAGTACAGCTCGTCCGTTTGAAAGTCGGAGCAACTTATCGTGTGTTGGCACGATTTCCCAGGTATAACGTCATCGTCATCGGACGACAATGTTTCCTTCTGAGGATGAATTGCATTTTTTGGGCTTTCAAAAGTTACGCGCCTCGAAACATGCCTTTGTGGGTGTGAGTTCTCAGCGAACTCCTGGACTTCGATGCACAAATTGGCGCGCGCAGCTACCTTGAACTCCTTGTCGTGCTGAAAATGACGGCAACCCCCAGCATGTTGAGTCGTTCGGGGCTTCTTCATCGGGCCCAAACATTCTTGAACTAGAGTTTTACATCGTCCATCGGGAAGTGGGCCGAGGCGCTCCAAAACTGACTTCTTTCTCCGGGATGATTCTGCGTGACCTCCTGGAGTAGCCATGGGAATTGTCGGCGACTTCGTTTGGTTCGCCGGAGGTTGAATCTGCTTCGAAGGCTGCGAAGGTTGCTCTTTGGCCTGAATCGCCACTTCGGACTTCGGCCTCCAGACCTTGCGGGTTGATGGCGGCTTTTTGGCCACCTCTCTCTGTAGCCTTCTACGGGCTTCTTGGACTTGAGCCCGTGCATACGCTGACATCGCGCGGCGCTTGCGAATGCGCTCTTCTAATGTCGAACGGTTCCGTTTAACACGGACCCATTCGTTGGTTAGCGGCTTGGAGGAGCTGCCATTCATCATTTGTTGAGGCTGTTTGCCTCTCTTGTTCTTCAGATCCGCGTTGTAGCGGATCCCGTCAACTGACTCCATGGCCTTTGCGAATTGCTTCGCAAGGCGTTGACGTTGCCTTTGGCGGGCTCTCTTCGAGAGAGTCACCACGCCCTCTGCGGCGGCAGGGTTGGCCAGAGCAGATCCGACCTGGTTGGGAATTGGAGGGATCTCACCCGATGTGACTTTGGCATCCAACGGGGCAAAATCTTCGTTGGTATTTTCAACGTCTTCATACCAACGAGTTTTTCTCCTGGAGGAGAACTTCTTGGACTTGTTGGACTTGCGAGGGGAGGTAGATCCGGACGAGGATGACAGATACTCCTCGAACTTTTGTTGGTTGAATTCATACTCGACCTCCTCCTCAACCGGGATCGGGATCCGTGGCTGCGACGCAACGATCTCGGCAGTGAGATCGGTGGCTCCCACTGTGATAGCCAGTTTGTTCGCGGGGAAAACCGTAGCTTTCTTCATTGTTGATTCCATTATCATCTTAGATAACATCTTCTTGAGTTACAAAGATCCGGTCTTTTTATAAGATCCGGTTACAATGAAAATCAAAGAAAATAAAAAAAGATTACAACTTTCTCCTTATTTGTCGAACAAATCACGAGCTCCTGTTTTTCGGTCGCTCGCTTGCGTGGGTTGTTTGCCTACGCCGGGGTTTATCCGTTGACCACCGCGCGATCTAGATCCGGTCGGATCTACGCAGTACGACGGGTATTATTTTACGAAGGAAATAATAGCCGGGGGGGATTATTTCACTAAGGAAATAGTTGCCCAAATCTCGGGATCAAAGACCAAGCTTTGATCCGGAGTACGCCCGCGTAGATCTGAGATCCGGTCCTCTCGAACACCTACCTTTTTTGGCGTTGACGATCGCCGAGTACCAGATCTGGATGAGCGAGTCCTCGAAGTCCCAAAGTTTGGATCTTTTTTAAATCTGAGTCTTGAATCCTGCAGGGCTTCGCCTCTCTAAAATTCCCCACCTTTCAAAATAATGAACCACCTCTCCTATTTATAGGAGAGCTGAACTGTGCCTGCGGCACAAGGTGGCCGGCCACCAAGTGGCTCGGCCACCGAGCCACCTTGTGGTGGCTCGGTGGTGGCCGCCGAGCCACCTATAGGTGGCTCGGTGGTGGCCGAGCCACCTTGGTGGCCGCCGAGCCACCACAAGGTGGCTCGGTGAGCCACCAAGGTGGCTCGGCCGAGCCACCATTTGGTAGCTCGGCCACCGAGCCTCCTTGGTGGCTCGGTGAGCCGACCTCTAGGTGTTTGTCGTTTTACCTCTTTGTGCCCGTTTTCCGGTTCTGCGGTTGATTGGTTCGGATTCGATTCGTTGATCTGATTTGGCACTAGATCCGCTTCTGAGTTCGAATCCGAAACTGATCTTGACTCGATCGCGATTCATCCGAGTCTGCTCTTGGTTGGATGACTCGTTGATTCCTCAACCCGTTGGCTTGATTCCGCACGCGAGTGGATTCATTCCGTTGTTTCCGTGCGGTTCGTCAGCTTCGTAGCCTCGTTAGTCCGCTTCGTCGTGTATCGTTTGGCTTGGGTGTTTGCGGGCTAATAGTCATGTTCGGATACGTCGCCCGATGGTCTGTTTATCAATCGGCATCGTCGAGCTATGTTAAGGGACCTATAGGCAGTTTTATACGCCTACAGGCATAAGGGCCAACCACAGTGTCCAAAGATATACTTTTTAAAATAGTTATACTTTTTTAAAAAAATAAAATATTAGATTTCTTAGAGATAGACTAGATTAGGTAGTTAAATCATAGTGTTATCTTCACCCGAAGTTCCCACTTGAAATTATTTGTTTATATATTTTTGTATTCATCTGAACATGTTGCATGACAAATATAAACAAACAACTTTACTTTTACATTTAACTACCTACTTTATCTTATAAATTTTATTAAGACTTTTTATTTCACATGAAATTGATATGCACCCCAAGTGCTCCTACTAGAATAGCTACCCATCAAAATCTCTAAGATTTTATTAGTATTTTACAATTAAAATTTCTAGTGTATAAAAAACTCTACCATATAATCTAGTGGGTCCCACATTAGAAATTTCTAATTTTTAAAGAAAAATAATAAAACTATTTTTAATTTTTTTTCCAAAACTTTTTAGGTATTTTATTGCTTTCAAATAATTTTTTGATTAGAAAGAAATGATTTCTATAATTTTAAAAAAAATTAAAAGAACTTATTTACGGAATTTCCCCTAGGATTTCAAAAATGTTAAAGGCTGATCCAAGGTGGTGGTGGGGCAGCGCTCCCCAGTAGCGCCACCTCAACACCATGTCAAGGACTACCGTAGGACCCTATTAGGTCTCATGTTTATGTGCCTATTATCTAATCTAATTTTGATAATTAACAAACAATTCCTAACATCGTTTGTCGAGTGTTTATATTTGATTGTTAGGTATCCTATACAAAGATCCTTGTAGAGGTTGGTTAGAATTGAGCTTAATGATGACATTCAAAGGAGGTTGGAAGGAAATAGCAATGAAGCCATCGCAATTCAAGTCGAGATTCATTATCGCTTCATCCGCAACCAAGACGAGCTAATTGAAGATCTATTAATTGGGTATAGTAGTTTAGGTCTTTACTTCATGTGTTTATACTTTAAAGCTCAAATTTTACACATACACGTTCTTGTTTTATGGCTTTCACTGGTTTCTTCGCTTTGCTAAAAGATATGTTTAGCCATACAAATATTTGTAAAGATAAGTTGTAGCCATATAAATATGAAACTAATAGATATATTCATATACATGCACATGTGTTTCATATTTATCACATTATATACCTTTTTGGGAAAATAACGTATTTACGGATTAAAGACTTAATGATACCTTTTTATATCTTTTCTAAAGTCTATTAATCCATTTAAAAGTATTTCAGAACTTGTTTAAAGAAATTTTATCAAAATTGTGTTTTCAACAAAACTCGTATTTTGGACTTTTTGCAGAATAGTAAGTTTTCACAAACAGAAAAAGATATTTCAAAAATTTCTTCTCTAACATGTTTATATTCATGTATATAAATATTTTTTTCATAATTTTTGGTATTTATTTGCTATTTTTAAACACACTTTGAAAATCAAGTTTACTATTTAAAACGAGCTGTGCACGTTTTTCGGTCGACCAACTGTTCATATCAATCGGTCGATAAACTACTTTACAATGTCAATTTTTGTTTCTACTCAGTCAATCGATCCCTATCAGTCGACTGATCAAGCTTATCAGTCAACCGTTGATGTTCATCAGTCGACCGATAACGGCTAGTTTGCATAGTAATGGCTAGTTTTGAGCTGTTTTTGTTTGGGATGTTATATATATAGCCTTCAAGCTTTGTTCTTTTCTTATGGATGTTTAATTGAGGTTATATAAGTTTGTTTTAAGAGTTTTAAGTGTGTTTTGGTTTTGTGCAAAAGAGTTTAACAAAGAGAAGGCTTTCACAATTTTGGTTTTGAGGAGTTCAACCTCAAATCATCATCTACAACTCTTTGTTCTCATTGGTGAAGTTCTTCTAACTCTTTAATCTAGCTTATTGTCATTTTGATTCTTATATATAATTGATAGATTAAGTTGACTTTAATTTTCGTTATTCTCATTGTTTACACACACAACCAATTTGAGCTTTAGTATTACACATATTGTATAATTAGGTTGTGGGGTTGTTACATTGAGAGAGAGCTTAAATTTCATTCTCAATTTGTATTGGAGAACAAATTACTTTATTTACACTTATTTTAAAACACATTGTGATACACAAGTATACTTAGAGGAGTGGTTGGGAGAAGAACGGAGTCAATTCCAAGAAGAGTGACTTGGTTGTAAAATCCTAGGGAGAGGTAGTAATTCCAAGCACTTGAGGAAGGTGACATGGTTCGACTAACACTTAGAAAAGGGTATTGTGTGATTGTCAACGTGTAGTAATTGTAAAAGTTTTCAGTGAACTTGGAAAACCGATTGTGTAGTTGAATTGTGTTAGACTGAACTCCATGATCATATTTGTTGTTTGTCATTGCCTTGGCGTATTATTCTTGTGCTCATTATTTATCATATTTCTATATCGCCATTGTCGCATAGTTTATATCGCCCATTGTTTAATTATACATCCTTGCATATATCACTTGTGTATATCTTATTGCTAGGATATTGTTAATAAGTTTTAATTTGGTATCGATATCGGATTAGATTAGCAATTATCCTATTCACCCCCACTAGGGTACTTTCAAGCCCTACCTGCATTGCTATTTATGGCAGTGGCCTAGCGCTGTCGTCATGGCGGGTCTTGCCTGATCTCCTTTTTTTTTGCTTTTCTATGTCTGCAAATGCCGTTGTCGGCATCTAGCATGGGAGCGAGCCTTCGAGCCCTGCACTAAAGCTACTGATCCCCGATCTCGTCGCTGTCAGCACCTCTAGTGCAGACAACATAGGATAGGGTTTGTACTTTTTTATGTTTAGAAAATAAAAAATGATTTTAAATCTGTAAAAAGTAAAAAAATATTTTTAGCTCTAAATAACATTAATAAATACCTAATTTATTAAATTTGTCCATTAGTTCATAAAAGTTAAATTTTTACCATAGATTTGACACCCTAGATGTTAAAAAATTAGATTTTTACACTAGCAAATTAATTTTTTAATAAAAATAAATTTTATTAATAAAAATCCTAACTTTCAAAGTCCAACGTCACCATCAAGAAACTTTATATCTAGTGCAAACTAACATAAGATGCAATAAAATAGTTATATCCCTAGAACAAGAAGATCAAACATGTGGCCAACCCTCATCTTTCTCTAATACTAATGCATACCATGCATAAAAATAACTCTTATTTAGATATTACCTTTCCCAGATCTTTTGAAGGATTGTCATGCATCTATTCTTGATCTTTGAATAACGAATGCAGGGCGACCACACAGATGCCACGAGAAGCCCCCGCATAACGCACCGCGACTAACGCATATATCATGGGATTGATGAAGGGGAAGGTGATGGTCGTAGTATGTGTTTTCTCTATGTCTCTCTCTCTCTTTGTTAATATCTACATAAGTGCATATGTGTAGGGTAGAAAACAAAACTATAGCCCTTTAGAATTAGGAACCGGTTTACTAAGGAACTGGTTTGAGCCCACTTAGGACACACCCACTCAATAGGATGAACCCACTAATTGGACCCACTAATTACTAACATATATGTAAATTTATTGAGGTATAATTGTAACCAAGACTCTATACATAAATCTAGGGGGTGAGAAAACGGTCAATCAAGTTTTTCACCATTTTAGATTAAACTAAACTAAGCTGACCATAAACACTAAATGGAACCACACCAAACCGAATTGTTTCGGCTCAGTTAGGTTGGTTTTTTGGGTTTTATCATCCCCCACCACCATGGAGGACCAAGCTGCCACCATGATCGCAACCTAGTATGACAAAGGCTTTTAATTCACTAGTAGAAAATCGTGTATCCTAAACGGAATATTCTAAACGAAAAATTTTCCGTCTACTTTGCTATTAAACTAGACGAAAAATTTCCGTCTAGAATATTTCGTCTAGGATAAAACATCCTAGATGGAAATTTTCGTCTAGGATAGTATCCGAAATGGGTTTTTTTTTTAATGGCCAGGTATCCTAGACGGAAATTTCCGTCTAGGATACATCCTAGATGGAAATTTCCGTCTAGGATACTTTGGCCAATATAAAAAAGGCAAAATGACTAAATTGGTATATTTTATAGACACTAGGTGACAGACTGGTATATTTTTTGGGTTTGGACAAAATGGTATATTATATAGACTCCGGCGCCATATACCCCTCAAGTTTGGTCGGATTGATTTTTTAGGCTTGTTTTCTCACATGACGGCTCACGTGTTAGCAGGATTTATTGCACAAAACCCCCTTAATCTAAACTCAATCTTAATTTATTGCACAAACCCCCTCCATCTAAACTCAATCTCAATTTATTACACAATACCTCCTCCAACCCCTCTCTGCTGCTTGACGATATTCTCTAAATACCACCTGTAAGTCTCCTCCAACCCCTCTCTCAACCCGATCTTTGCACTCCACCCCATCTCAGCCAGCTTCGAGCTATCCATGAGCTTCCTCGGTGTCCTATCAGGCTTCGACGAGTCCCAAACCAACTCCTCTTCAAACCCAACCACTTCCTTCACCATCTCTGCAAACTCCTTAATAGTCCCAAACCAACTCCCTCAACGGCGAACCAAAGCAGGTAACAGACAAAAGGCCAAGATGGGTTCAACCACACCCAGCCTTAATTTGTTCCCTATTGCTCCTAAATCAACGTCAAAGCTCTTCAGTCAATTCTCTCATAATTTTCTTCTTTTGGTTCTCAGTCACCCCAAAGGAAATTAGGAAGAAGAAAAAATAAAAATGAAGGAAAAAAATTAAAGGTAGAAGCGCCAAAGGACTGATCTTTTTCTAAAACGGAATTGCGACAACAGAGGCACGCCAAGAGAGATCAAAATTTGAGAAAATCAACCGAATCCAACCAACACAAATTTTCCACAAAACCCATCAAATTCCCTCACCAGAAACAGTAGATCAAAATTTAAGAAAATCAACCCAACCCAACCAACAACAAATCAGGCTCATAGAGGATCAAATCGAGACCAAAACTAATGGGTTTTTTTATGGATCAAGATGGACCTTTAGCTCCGGCCTTCTGCTTCTCGAGGTGCATCTCGCGAGCCATCTTGGCCTTTTGTCCGTTGCCTCTCCCTATTTTCGACCTCGATGCTAGGGTTTTCTCATGAAATCTTCGAATCAAAGCAGGTAGCACATGGGAATATTTAGGGTGGAAGTTATGGAGGCCCCGATGAAGCCTAGGGTTTTGAGGTGGTGGTAGATGGTGGGTCCGACGAGGCCCCGGTGAGGGTAATTTACTTGCTGATGAGTAAAAGAGGAGGAAGGAGAAAGGAGGTTGTTTTATAGTGGAGGGAGTTTTAATGAAGGGGTTTTGTGCAATAAATCCCGCTAACACGTGAGCCATCACGTGAGAAAACTAGCCAGAAAAATGGATATAGCCAAACTTGAGGGGTATATGGCGCCGGAGTCTATATAATATCCCATTTTGTCCAAAGCCAAAAAAAATACTAGTCTGTCACCTAGTGTCTACAAAATAACCAATTTGACCATTTTACCTATAAAAAGATAAACACATCAAATTTCCCACCCAAAATCGAAATCCACCCCCCCCCCCACCCCAAAAAAAAATTCCGCCTAAAATCAAAATAAGAAGGCCTCCCCCCTCGTAATTCTCTTTCTAACTCCTTCCCTCCCCCTCTCTCTGCGCCGCTGGCAATCGATCCTCAACGCCGTTGGCAATGGTGACGTCTCCGCCATCGAATCCTTCGAGCGCGTCCTCAGCAACTCCCTCCACAAGATTCTGTTGCAATCTCCACCTCCCGATGAGATTCTGGCATCGACCTCGTTGATCAAGGTCATTCGTCAGGCTCAGTCGTCTCAGAAGTCAGGGGTGACACTCATCTCGCCATTGATCAGCTTATTCTTGGGCTTGTTGAGGATTCTCAGATTGGTGATTGCCTCAAGGAGGCTGGTATTAGTGTGTCAAGAGTTCGATCCGAGGTGGAGAAGCTTCGGGGTAAAGAAGGGAAGAAGGTTGAGTCGGCCTCCGGCGACATGAATTTCCAAGCATTGATAACTTACAGGAGAGATCTCGTCGAACAAGCAGGAAAGCTCGACCCAGTCATCGGCCGAGACGAGGAGATTCGGCGAGCAATCAGAATCCTTTCTTGTCGAACGAAGAACAACCCTGTCCTCATTGGCGAACCTGGTGTTAAGTTTTGTTCCTTATCTGATGAAATCGATGCTTCTGTCTGCAGCTCATCCTTGGATTAGAAGTTCTAGTGAGATTAAAGTGCCGCTTGATATTCTAATCTTCCGACTGGTGAAGTCCTACATGCGTTTTTCATCATTGCGCAAATCTGCTTTAAGGGTGCATCGCTCAGTTTCTGTAATGATATCTGTGGACACCTGAATTTAAGATATAGTTGTTGGTTTAAAGTAGTTCAAGTAGTTAGCTGACGAATTAGATTGCTGATCGAATTGACAGGTTTCTTGACTATGGTCTTTACCATTGAATGACTAGATTTTTGTTATCACTATTTCTAAGTATACAGTTGTTGATGTATAATGTTTGTAGAAATAGTTGATGGTATATGAAAGGAGAATTATTTGTATGAGATATTAATGAATGAAAAGCTTTCTTTTTGTCTCGCAGGCTCTGTCAAAGACATTGGCTGTTGACGAGCTAATTTATTTGAAGGAGCAGTTTGCACTATTGGAGCCAAATAATAATGGATGCATTACCCTGGAAAACATTAAGATGGTTAGATATACTTGTGATACACACTAATACTTCTCAATAAATTGCAATGCTAATTTTTGTCAATACGTGAATACATACTCTTCACTTGATAACTCCTTCTTACTTGCTTAACAGGCCTTGATGAAAAATGCTACTGATGCAATGAAAGAATCCGGTATTCAGGACTTTCTCATCTCGGTAATTTGATATTGTTCTCACTAGTAGAAAAATGAGCATTGGCGACGGGGAAATCCATCGCCAATGCAGCAAAATCCGTCACCAATACACTTTCGCGACGGGGCGGAGTCCGTCACCAATAATCCTGTCGCCAATAAACATTGGCGACTGGGAAATCCGTCGCCAATGTTCATTGGCGACGGGGAAATCCGAAATCCGTCGCCAATGTTCATTGGCGACGGATAGGTATTGGCGACGGAAAACATTGCCGACGAGTAACGCCCGTCGCCAATGTACATTGGCGACGGGTAAATATCCGTCGCCAATGTACATTGGCGACGGGCTATTACCCGTCGCCAATGTACATTAGCGACGGATATTTATCCGTCGCCAATGTACATTGGTGACGGGTAAATATCCGTCGCTAATGTACATTGGCGACGGGTAATGCCTGTCTCTAATGTACATAATCAGGTAAAAAAAATTATTTCAGCATTGCAAAGCCCCTAACCGGGAATGCATACCTGTTACTACCATTATTCACAATATATTGAACAATACTCACAATATCACATTTATCGATTCACATCCAACAATATTCACGTTCAACGATTCACATCCAACAATATTCACATTCACATCCAACAATATTAACATTTACATTCATCGATTCACATCCAACAATAATAACATTTAACAATTCACATATATACATAATCAGGAGATCATAATATGTTCAACACAATCCAAAAGTCCACATAATCAGGAGGTCATAATATGTCCAACACAATCCAAAAGTCCACAAAAGTTACCAAAAAGTCTAACTCACCACTCACTCAGTCATCATAGTCGTGGTCCCTATCGTCGTGATCCCTATCATCGGTGACAGCTGCATCAGAATGCCGTACCGTACTGCTGCTTCCTACGGTGGTACCTCCTCTAGCCTAAAAAGAATGTAAATCAATATGAGAATATATTCTAAAATACTCATAATAAATACATATATATAATATGACATATATACCTCTCCACCACTTACAGCTGCATGCTCATAAAATGCCAACACCATAATATCTGCGTATATAGACTGCGGAAGCAAGTCCTTTAAGGGTTGAGAATTGATGAGTCGTTGAACGACATCCCAAGTCGTTTGTGCACCACTTAACTCGTGCTAAATAGTGGGAAGAAAACTTAAAGCCAATGGAATTTCAACATTCTTCATCAAGTATTTTCCAATCTTACCCATGACATATGATGCGTCACCGTGTCGCGTCTGTTAGACCCTAGAGGGGGGGGTGATTAGGGTCTTATGCTAATCTAATCCGATTAAATACCAATTAAAACTAATTAACTAATATATTCTTGCAAGATAGATATACAAAGAGTTATGTGCAAGAATATGCAATATACACAAGGTGATGTATCCTAGAAATGAGATATGCTATATGATATATGCAAGGATATAAAAACTAACACAAGGGGTAAACAATCTAAACAAGATAGTGGATGATATAGAAATAAGCAATGCACAAAGGCGATATGAGATGTGAAAACAAGAAAGAGAACGCCAATGCAATCACAAACAAAACGATATGTTTACGAGGTTCGGTCCCCACGACCTACGTCCCCGCTCCTCACCTCGAGGAGATACTCCACTATCACAACCGGGTTTTCTACGTTCACCCGAATAACGTTTACACCTCACGCTTGGTTTTCTAGCTAACCGAAAACTTTATAATCAACACACTATTGTAATCCCACTCTACACCCACTAAGTGTTGGACCTAGCCGTGTCTCCCTCAAGTGCTCGGTTACAACCTCTCCCTAGGCACGTCAACCAACGCCACTCCTCTTGGGACGATCCCTGACTCTCACCACACACTCCTCACTCGGTGTACAAGTGTATTACAAAGTGAATCTCACAATAAGCACAATATAACAAATGATTGTTCTCAACTATGGATGAGAACACAATTAAGCTCACTCTCAATGTCACAAACCCACAACCCTAAATTATACTATGAATGTAAATACAATAAGCTCAATAGGTTGTGTGTGAACAAAGAGTATCAATAAAACAATTAAACTAAACTCAATATGAAATCTAGCTTATGAAATTATAATCAAAATAATAAATTGCTAGATGAGTTTAGAAACACTTCTCTAAAGATGACAAGAGAGTAGGAGAAGAGTGAATGCTCAAACACCAAAGGATGATCTCCACTTGCTCTTGTGAAATTGAATTCACAAACTCAAACCCTCAATTGCTTAAAAGCTTCTTAAACCAAACTTAAACAAACACTAAACAAGTTTAAGCCCTTGTTAAACTATTTTAAAACATTATCATCAATCTGAGAAAAGAGTGCAATGGGGGTATATATAACCTCCTAAGAACTCAGCCAAAAACCTGAGCAAAAGACAAAAACAGCCCCAAGGCAACGGTCAAAAAACTAGCCGTTGGAAGCAGAAAAAGACCTTGTCGGTCGACCGGAAAATTCGTCGGTCGACCGGAAATTTTCATCGGTCGACCGGACCGGTCGACCGACAGACTCTCTGTCGCCCAGAGAACATATGAACTCAGGTTCGGTCGACCGGTGCGGTCGACCGAAAACGGATATGACAGAAAACTAAAAACTGTTTTTCTGATTTTAAAACGCTGTTTAAAAATATCAAATAAATTCCAAAAAATGTAAAACTTTAGGGAATGATTGTAGACATGATAATAAACATGCTACAATAACTGGTTTCGAAAAAGGACTTCTCAAATGAAAAATATCATCATTTTGTAAATATGTTCAAAAAACATGAAAACCTGAAAATTGATATTTTGATATTTTGACTTAAACAATATTTTGAAACCTTATGAAATGATTGTATAGACTTGATAAAAGATATAACATGTTGTTATGAAGTCTATAACCTAGAAATATAATATTTTCATGAAATTGCATATTCTATGCAATATATTCAAAACACTAAATATGATTTCATTAAATATAAGCTTGTTAAAGATGAAATCATATATAGGCATATAAACATGAAACAAAATAGTATTTTCCAATTCTATTCATTTGTTTCATATATAAACTCAAAAATTATTAAACCAATAACATATATGTATATATATAACTATATATATACAAAAACCAAAACGTGTATGTGTGTATATGATTGAGCTTAAAGTACTAACACACATAATATAAATTCCTAAACTAAATTACCCAAGCAATGACCTTGATCTTCAATAAGCTTGACTTGGTAATCTCGCGGATGAAGCTTGAACTTGGATCTTGAACTTTGAATAGCAAGGCTTCACCGACATTCCGCCAACCTCCTTTGGATATGATCGTTGAAGCGCTATCCATCCAACCTCCAACAACGTTGTTTGTCTATAATAAATAAGAAAAATATAAATACTAGAAAAACAACATTAGTGGTAAATTGTTTGTTAAACATCATCAAAACATGAAGGCCAACAGCGTCGAGGTCACATATTGGCTGCTAGGCTTAGTACTTGACAGAGGCACTCTTCCTTTCTTTCTTAAGTGTAAACCGTAAGCTCCGTCGACAACTTCCATCCACTCGTCTCTGGTCATGCAGTTAGGCTCTACAGGAGTGTCCTCTATACTTCGAGACTGCGTGACACGAGTGAAGACATCATTTTGAGAAGCTTCCAGCGCCGCCTGCATATCATATATCATAAAATTAGAAACTTTGATGAAAAATCATTAAGTATATACAAATCTAAAATTAATCTTATACTTACGTTCAATTCATTAATTTTCTTCACCTTTTTGTCATTTCCCTCTACATTTTCATAGCCCTAGGGTGGTGTATAAGCTCTTCTAGCCAGAAGAGTCGGGAGCATAGTCAAAGCGTCCTGTGATATATTAAATTCCAAATTAAATGTAGGAAACTAATCACATAAAATTAGTTTTAATAATATGATCATACCGGGTTTTCGCTCAAATACTTATGCTCAATCTGAGCATAAGGAGTAGCTCCTAAAAAGTGATCGTATAGCTTTGATCTACAATTCGCCGATGCCGTTTCACATATTTTCTACAAAATAAAATATTTTATTAGTATGTGCGATGATAATATATAAATAAAAAATAACGTGATGATAATGTCATAAATTAAAAATAATCTACCTTCTTCTCACCCTCCCACTCGATAATGAGAGTCATCCAATTAAATGGAGAAACTCTCTTATCAAGCTCATAGATTCTCTTCCAATCAGTAGATAAATTTGTGAAATATCTTTTCTTTAGATCACTCTTCCAACCCCGAATAAGCTTGGCCATTTTGGGGATAACATAATCCCAAGACTCTGGGTTGTCTTCAAGATAATAATGATCCTACAAGTTACATGGCAAAAAAATTACACTATAAGAATAATCATTGTGAATTGTAAATAAAATAAGTAGCAATATATTAAATAATTACCATGAGCTTCTCCTAAATCTTTTTTATGCATTTAAATTCTTGATCCTCAAAATTATGAGCAATATTAATGGAGCGTGGGTCTCTTATTAAACAGCCAATCAAGTTATTAAATCTGACAGCCCAATCCCCAACAGGAATGTTGTCCTTCCACTCCAAAATGCCCCGGTACCCTTTCGGAGGTACTTTTGTCTTTTCCTCACTCCCATGCCTACCGGATTTCTCATAATCTTTTTGGCCTACAAAGTCAAAGAGAAATAAATTTCTTATAAACTTAAGTAAGCAAATAAGTATGAATTATCCAAAGTTTAAACGAAATTATTACCTTTTTCCCTCATTAGATCTGACATAGCTTTATCTAGTCTCTGTTTTATGGCACGCTCCTTTCTTTTAATATCATTTCTCTTCAATTTGTATTTCATGTCACATTTTTTTTGTAATTCAATAGCTTTTTCTGGTAGAGGGATGCGAGATATTAACGGAGTCCATGGGCGAAGACATGCCATCTCTGACTGAGAAGATCTGGACATCCTCTCGTGCTCGATCTCATCATCACCAGATCCATCGCAAGCATTGTCTGCAAATATTTATTAGGAATATAAAATATCATTACATTACATTAAAATATCATTACATTACAAATGTATAATACTTATATCTGGTAATGCATCTTGATGTTGCGGTGTACCGATTTGAGATGTCCCCGCAATATCTAACAAATTATAAAATAAGAAATGAGCATATAAATTTATCAATTGAGGTAATTACATGCACAGAAAGTTCAAACTAAATAAAGCAAGCAAGCAAATTTGCGTATCATGTATAGCGTATCATGGATGCTTGCGGGAACATTAAGGTATATTTACTTTACCAGGAAGAGGATGAAAACTAAACAAAGCAAGCAAATTTTATACATTCAATTGGTGAGGATCCATGTAGAGATAACTGACTCCGAGATGGTCGTGAGGATGATCCTAGATAAATAAACAAAATAGTAAATATAATGCATATTTATATCAAAAATACAACTTACTTAAAACAAATTTTGAATATGCATATCGGATGATGGACCTTCTCGATCCTGAGGAAAAGATAGCCTCCTAACTCTTTGGCTCATCTGCAACTTAAATTGTTAATCTAACATAATTGAAATATTTAATAAATGCATACAAGATATCAAGTTGAATTTGCATAAGGATCTTTGTATTTAATCTCCTGCATTACAGATATCAAGTCGAATTTGCATAAGGATCTTTGTATTCAATCTCCTACATTACAGATATCAAGTCGAATTTGTGAAGTTTACATATTAAAATTGACATTCTGAGGGTATGAGTAATTAAGAAAAATTTCTCTTTCGGCCTCATTTGGGTCATCATTATCATCCGAGTTTTCATCAAGAGAAAGCTGAACAAGAGTCCTCGGCTCCTTATACAATACGACCCAGACATTCGGGTGCTTAGGATCTTTGACGTAAAAGCACTGAGTAGCCTGATTTACAAACATAAACTTCATATCGGGATATATCTCCTTATCTAGATTTACAAGATGAAAACCATATGCATCCCTAGTACTGTCTTCATGACACCAACGAACCTTAAACATCACATAACTACATACATTTTTGGTACTGTACGCATAGAATATCTCCACAATATCTTCTAATTGTCCGTAATAAATTACATCACCAAGTATCGGATTTTGATCGGTTGAGCTTGAATAATATTCTTGAGAAAATGCGGCCATGACCCCACTATTTTGAGTAACTCTCTCCTCCTCAAGCCCAACCCGTTGAAATAAACACCCATTTACACGATATCTGCTGCATTGTTTAACTGTGTAGTGTTGTCCATGTGAGTGAATACTTATCTCTTCTAACACTGGCAAACCAGCACATTTTTGTCTTTCTACCTAATGTTGCACATAAACACAAATTAGCGTTAAATTGTTAGCCTTATTTATTCCCAAAAAGAATGTAAAATAAAATACACTTTAACTTACTTCATCTATGACTCACTCGGTAAAATGTTTTTTATGAATTTTAGCAATTTGATTTCGTGCAGGCACACCAGTTATTTCTAAATGTAACTCCTCCAAATGTCGTCTGTTGATACAAAAAATTAGAGTTCAACTATTGATATAATTCAAAAAATTCATATTTGTTAAAGTTAATTTCTTACTTGCGATAATCTTCAAAGATTTCCAGGTTCTGCAATAAGAAGGCATGAGCCTGATTCAAGTCAATTCTGGAATAGTCTTTGTTCATCTTGGTACTTCCATGAAAGGTGCCATCTCTATTACTATTTATCTCCTTATTTTTTGTATGTACACCATGTATATACCGAGAGGTGAGCATCATACATTCATTTGCCACGTAATGGTCAGCAATTGATCCTTCAGGATGAGCCTGATTTCGTATTATGCGTTTCAAGAAACCCAAATATCTAAAGATAATATTAATATGAGTTGTTAATATAAAGCAGTTACATGTATTCTAAATAGACTTAATTGAATTTTAACTAACCTCTCCATGGGATACATCCAACGATAGTTAATTGGTCCTCCGAGTAATGTCTCATCTACAAGATGATGTGTGAGATGGACCATGATCCTAAAAAATAATGGACGGAGAATATCTCTATTTTGCAGAGGGTTTCATTCATTTCTCCTTTTAGTGCCTTAAATTCATCAATATTGATAACTTTTGAGCATAACTTTTAAAAAATCCACAGAATTCGATTATAACTTTTGCTACTTCTTCATCGGCCATGTTGTTACAAAGTGATACCGGAAGCAATTGGTGAAGAAGGATATGATAATCATGAGTCTTAAGTCCTAACAGTTTTCGCTCTTTCACTTGGATATTATTTGAAATATTAGAGCAGTAACCATCTGGTGACTTCACTGACTTAAGCACCTCACAAAATCTCTGCATCTCAACTTTTGACATTGTAATATGAGCTGAAGGCATATCAAATTTGCCATTGGCGACTTCTTGTGCTTGCAAATCATGTCGGATGTTCAACGCATTCAAGTCTTGTCGAGCCATTAAATCGTCCTTTGATTTCTTACCATCTTATAGAAGTGTGGACAATAAGTTATCACATATATTCTTTTCAATATGTATTACATCTAAATTGTGTCGAAGTTTGAGCTTGTGCCAGTAAGGCAACTGAAAGAATATACTAAATTTTGTCCATCCTGTCGGCAAAGTCTCAGCATGTGTGACATCTAAACTGCGCACTTGCCTCTTTCGTTTAGGTTCCCTCTTCATGATAGAAGTGCGTCTCGAAGCGAGAATTTCCTTTTTTGTAAATCGGTTCTTTCCGAACTTGAATTTAGGATATCCCACAAACAAGTTCACAATCTCATATTCTGTCATTTCACGCGGCTCCCCTCTTTTCTCTTCTTGGCCATCAAACATATTTGCCCATTTTTTGCCCCTGAATTTATGTCCTATTTGTAACCATCTTCTGTTAAACCAATAACACATTTTCCGACTGTGTTGTAAATAAAAGCCTTCAAAGTTTAGACCACATACAGGACAAGCGACTGTCCCTTTCGTAGACCAACCAGAGAGATTACCATAAGCTAGAAAATCATTAATCGTCCACATAAGAATAGCACGGAGATTAAAAGACTCACAAGAAAATGCATTATATGTTGGGACCCCTTCATCCCAGAGACGTTTTAACTCATCAATTAACGGCTCCATGAACACACCTATGTCATTACCGGGTGAATGTTTGCCTGGTATCAATAATGAAAGGATCATATATGATTGCTTCATAAAAAGTCCAGGTGGTAAATTATAGGGCATTAACACAACTGGCCAAGTAGACCATCCCGAACTCATAATGCCAAACGGGTTGAATCCGTCGCTAGATAGCCCAAGTCTGACATTCCTGCACTCTGTGGAAAATGAGGGAAAAGTCTGATCCACATGATTCCATGCCTTTGCATCGATTGGATGTCTCACTTTACCATCATCTACACGTCTTTCCTTATGCCACCACATATCTTTTGCTATATTTTTTGTTATATACAGACGTTGTAACCGAGGTACTAAGGGAAAATGTCGAAGCACCTTCGCTGGAATTTTCTTCTGTTGATTTACTGACTCATCTGACTTTCGTGTTGAAGTGCGTGCATTCTTTCTCAATCGAGACACTCCACACTTTGGACATTCCTCAAGTTTCTCGTTATCCTTATAATAAAGGACACAATCATTGGGACAAGCATTGATATTATTGTAATCTAAACCCAGAGCACCAACAATCTTATTTGCATCATAACACTTTTTTGGTATGCTATTCTCTCCGTCTGGAATTACCTTGCGTAGTAAATTAAGAAGCATTTGAAACTATTTATCTGCCATTCCGCTCAGGGTCTTAATACGCATCAGTTCAAGAATAAATGACAACCTACTATACTCAGTGCAACTATCGTACAAATCCTTCCCGTTGTCTTCCAATATCTTCACTAAATTTCTATAGGCCCCGCTATCACACACGTCCTCGGTATTTTGGACATCATCTGCATCTCCAGGAAATTCAACAGCATCTGGTACTTCTGGAACTTCATCAACTTCTGCAACTGTTGTAACATCGTTGAACATTGCGTGCGTATCGTCTATATTTCTAGCATCTAATTCAATATCTTCACCTTCTCCATGAAAACTCCAATATTTATAATTTTCATCAAATTCCCATCTTTCTAGGTGTCTTCGTATAGCAACTCTATCCACCAGACCTCTATTCCTACACTTACTACATGGACAACACAACAAATCGTTCCTTATCTTCCTCGGATTAGCATATGCATATTCCAGGAATGCTTCCCATCCGTCTCGATATCGAGTATCACCTTTCGCTCTTCTTTTCAATATAGGAATATCAATCCATGACTTATCAGGAACTTCTCCCATTTGTATAATAGGAAAACTTATTAATTAATTTAATATCTCTTAAATCGTCATAAGTTTAATAGTCTTAATTTTAGTTGATTGAACAAATAATCAAACGAATTAAACTACTCTTCTATAATGGCCGTTGTTGTACCAAATAAAAGCTAACACTCTATGATAAGTAATCCTAATTTAAACCAACACTCTCGGCTGTCATAGGAAGGCTTCTATCCCATTAAGAATATACTAGTGCTTACATCTAACTTTGAATACTATGTGTATTTTTATTTCTAGAAAATTTTGGCAGCACCTACCCACTGTTCTCCAAGTACACTGTGTGGATGTTATTATGTGTATCGGTAATGGACCGAAATTGGTAAGTAATAGTCCGATACACATAACAACATATGCTTATTGTACCCAGAGAACAACAAGTACGTGCGACCGAAATTTTCTAGAAACGAAAATACACATAGTATTCAAAGTTATATGTAAGCACTACTATATTCCTAACCCGTTCGAAATGGACAGATCCAATAGTTACTTTCCAATTATTTATACTTATAATATAAATTAAGCGATCCTTTTCGGTATAAATTTAAATTTCATACCCAAAGTTGAATCGTCCATTTATATTATAGGTCTAAATAATTTGTAGTAATTATTGGACAGGGATCTACGGCTGACGTTAACTTGTTATTCACCTCAAATTAATATATAACACATTATTGTGTTATATATCACACTACTACTTTTTAAAAATAAATAATAAGGATAATTATTTGGGTAATTACCATTATAAAAATATATCACATTATTTGAGGTGCATGCTGAAGCGAAAGTAAAGGAAGAGACATTCTACTCAATATTCAATAACCATGTAGAACATGAGGTCTAATTTAGGCAGCAATAACATAGGAAATCAGTAGGAAAAGAAAATGAGATCTAATTTAGGAACCGAATACTCCTCAATATTCAATAACCATGTAGAACACAATAATTTATTAAAAAAATTGAAAATACCTCTCTAAGCGGCTGGTCGAGGGCAGCGGGTTGGCTGGTCGAGGGCAGCGGGTTGGCTGGTCGAGGGCGACGTGCGGCGGCGGGTCGTCGAGGGTGTCGTGCGGTCGAGGGAGGCAGGTCGTCGGGGGGAGAATGCGGGCGGGTCGATGGAGGGAGACGACAGGCGATGGGGGAGACAGCGGGCGGGTCCAAGGGACGGCGGGCGGGTCCTGGCGGGGAGACGACCGACGGGTCTAGGGGGGAGACGGAGGATCTGGGGGGAGAGAGGCGGCTGAGGGTTTGGGTTTGATTTGATTAGGGTTTTGGTTTAGATATTTATGCCTTTCATATTTTAATTTTAGCGCCTCAAAATTTTTATATTTTCAAATTAGTTCCCAAAATCTCATAGAAATTGCTATTGCAACCCTAAAATCTAACTATTCTTATCAATTTTTCTTTTACATCCTCTTATTTAGAGTTAATGATTAGATTATTTCAAAATTAGTCCCTCAAATCTTCAATATTTCAAAATTAGTCCGATTGGCTATCTTCAATATTTCAAAATTACTCACTCAAATCTTGGAAATTTCTATTACATCCCTCAAATCATCACAATATTTACTATTAGGTCCCCTGGTTAACACCGGTTATATTTAAAGAAATATTCTTATAAATCTAACTATTATTACTAGTTTCCCTTGACTTTTAATTATAAAAAGTTAACCCGTTTGGACCTAGTTGATAAGTTCTGGTATGATAAGTTAACCCATTTCAAAATTAGTCCGATTGGCTATCTTCAATATTTCAAAATTACTCACTCAAATTATTGAAATTTCTATTACATCCCTCAAATAATCACAATATTTACTATTAGGTCCCCTGGTTAACACCGATTATATTTAAAAAAATATTCTTTTAAATCTAAATATTATTACTAGTTTCCCTTGACTTTTAATTTATGTATAACAAACCATATTGTTAATTATTATAGCATTAGTATCGGGGTAGAATACCTAGGAATAACTTTTCTCAGACAATAGCAATATATGCATCTTAAACAATAATAGTAGATGTGTTTCATGAGCCTAGAGGTAGGGGGTGGAAGTGAACCAAATAATCAATAAACTGTTTAGTTATTATTCATCTAGCTATTCGATCAAATTTGATTCGCTATCTCATTTAACAATAAATGAATAGCTAATAGTTATTAAACTCATAAACAAATAGAAATTAACCAAATATGTATTCGATTTTCTTGGTCATTAAATCTTCGTTCAATTTGAGACATAAGCTTAAATGGAAAAGACAATTTAGAGGGGGGAATTAGTAAAATGATGCTTTTGGGGGGGTATTTACAAATATATACAATGCTTGGGTATATATGTAAAAATTTCACAAAAAAGAAAGTAGTGGCGATCCAAGAGTTCGAACATAGGACCTGTTATATCATATTCGCTCGAACTCAATTTTGACGGCTCTTTCTCCTCTTAACCTTATAAAAAACTCCAAGAGAACTCTATCCAAACTATTTTTATCCAGTTTTTAGTGATTAAATCTAATTAATCTCCTCTCAGATTCATTAATAATGTTTACAGGCTCAAGTCCATCCGTGAAAACTGCCAAGAGTAGTGGAGTTCATCGAATCTACTAGCATAAAGAATAAAAATAAATAAATTTTAAAACTAACATAGAATTCCTAATTAATTAAAAATATTTTAACATAAGAATCTGATAACATATGTATTTTAACATAAAAATTCAAGAAGCATATATCACTTCTCCCTGAAGAAGGGACATGCCTTCAGCGACAAAGTTGCGGCTACAGCCTCCTCGACGACGACGCTAGAGGGGAGCAGGGGGCCCTTGAGAAGGCTACCAAACGACTGTCCTGGATCATAGTAGACTTCCACGTCCTCAGCTCTCAAGCTATCATCTACCTGCGTGGAGAAAAATAGCATTGGACTACATTTAAAATATTATAGATTTGAGGGACTAATATTAAAATAATTCTTAATTTTTTGTGGGGCCACTCATTAACAATGGGATAATCAATCACTAATGTTAATTTTTTACGATGGCGACGGACATTGGCGACGAATCCAATTCGTCGCCAATGTGTATTAGCGACGGATCGAATCTGTCGTCAATAAGTATTGGCGATGAAACATTGGTGACGGATCACATCCGTCGCCAATACTTTTTGGCGACAGATTCGATCCGTCGCCAATACTTATTGGCGACGAATTCGATCCGTCGCCAATAAGTTTTGGCGACGGAACATTGGTGACGGATCAATTCCATCGCCAATACGTATTAGCAACGCTTCAATTCCGTCGCTAATACTTATTGGCGACGGATCGAATCTGTCTCTAATAAGTATTGGCGACGGATAGAATCCATCGCCAATACATATTGGCGACGGATCGAATCCGTCGCCAATACTAATTGGCGACGGATTGTATCCGTCGCCAATGTTTTCCCGTCGCCAAAGGTTATGGGTGACGGAAAACATTGGCGATGGATTGAAATCCATCACCAATACAAACATTGGCGACGAGAACAACCCCGTCGCCAATGTTCCGTCGCCAATGTTTGTATTGGCGACGGATTTCAAATCCGTCGCCAATACCCCGTCGCCATACTCAGTTTTCTACTAGTGGATCTATCTCACTTGAGTTTTTATTTTTGACCCTGTTATATTTTCCAACTGAAATTAAGAATGAAAACTGTGTTTTCTTCCATACCAGTTGAGTGCCCTTCAATACAGAAGGATGGATTTTGATGAATTCTGTGCAGCTGCACTAAGTGTACATCAGCTTGAAGGTCTACATAGATGGAGTGACATTTGCAGAAATTTCTACTTCCTGAACTGGTACTAGTGGAGTGACATTTGCAAAAATTTCAAATAATTGCAGTTTTAAGTCTCAGCCTGGAAATAGCTTCCAATTGCATGAACAAGTTGATGATTGGAAAATCAATTATCTCTTAGGTTTGAGATATAAACTTAACAATAGTTGGGAGTAATTGTTTCAAGATAAAGTATTAGCTAAAATGCAGGTTGTTACTGTTAAAAATGATGTGATAAATTTGACACTCAAGCTTCCTAATATTATGCAGGAAGGTTTATGTTGCAGAGCCGAGCGTTGCGGATACAATTAGGATTCAGGATCGGGCTCTTGTCGTTGCTGCTCAGCTCTCTAGCCGATATATCACTGGTTAGTTTCATCAACTTTAGATTTAATTGTTTATTTGCAGAGAGTTTTATATATTGTGGACTGTTATATATAGTAATAAATAGCACATAAGGAGAAGCACATTATAGGGAAGGTGTTAGATGGACACAAGTAACAAATAGCATAATGAGCAAAATCTTATGATAATCATGTTGGATTTAATCTAATAAATCTAATTGTGGACACATATGATTAATCATTGTGTATTGCTATCGTTTCAGGATAACCCACTAAAGTGATCAATTAAGTTAGGTTAATGGGTATTTAAATAAGTCATGGGGTTATATGTGCAGATACCAGGTTGTAATTGTGATTTATTGAGGGGCTAAATTACAAAAGTACAACATCTATAAATAAGGGGTTATGGTCCCTAACCTAGAGTGACACTTTTTCTCTAAATCTCTTCACCCCCATCTACAAGAGATATTCGACTATAGAGGAAAACCCTAAGGTTAGAAGATCCAAAACACAAATCAAGTTTCTACTATGGATTCAGGTATAAGCTTCCGCTCTTTTGATTATTGTTTAATCTCTTTGAATTAATCATGGCTATATGGTTTTAAGATCTCAAGTTTTAGATCTAACAAGTGGTATCAGAGCCATCTTTGATTTGTTCTTAGAGATTAAGATTAAAATTGGGTTTTTTGATCTTAAAATCTTTGTTTTTGATTAAAATCTGTTCTCGGATGAACAGCATTTTGTTCGGATGAACAGTATTTTGAAAAATTTTCGGATGAACAGTATCATGGAAAATTTTCGGATGAACAGTGTTTTGGAAAATTTTCGGATGAATAGTACTTTTTTCCGGATGAACAGTAACTGAAAAATCACCGGTGAACAGTAGCTTTTTGGAATTTTTTTGGATTTTCCTTTGATTTTTTCTTCAATTTTTTCCGATTCTGGATCGGTTTTGAAAATAAAAAATCAAAGTTTTTTTTTTGTGTTTGTCGGCGGCGGTTTCAGTTTGAAACCCTAAGGGTTCGTGGCGAAAATTAAGGAGGTGGTTACCTCAAACGAACTTCGCGTTCGTTCAATTTTAACCGAGCTTCGCGCTCAACGAACCTCGCGTTCGTTCTAAGGTGAACCTCGCGTTCAACTCAGGTGAGCGTCAAGCTCAATTTTAACGAACCTCGCGTTCGTTCTAAGGTGAACCTCGCGTTCAACTCAGGTGAGCGTCAAGCTCAATTTTAACGAACCTCGCGTTCGTTCTAAGACGAACCTCGCGTTCGTGCTTCAGACGAACCTCGCGTTCGTGCTTCAGACGAACCTCGCGTTCGAACTTCAGCCGAACCTCGCGTTCGAACTTCAGCCGAACCTCGCGTTCGAACTTCAGTCGAACATCGCGTTCAGTGAACCTCGCGTTCAAATTTTTTAAACGAACCTCGCGTTCGTTCTCAAAAAACGAACCTCGCGTTTGTTCAGTACTCATATTTTAACGAACCTCGCGTTCGTTCCTAAGTTGAACCATGCGTTCATTTTCAGACGAACCTCGCGTTCGTGCTTAAGTGAGTCTCGTACTCAAATACAGTCGAACCTCGCGTTCGAATTCAAGCGAACTTCGTGTTCACTATGGTTAAGCCTCAGTTTATTCATGGGTCCACTATGGTATACTTAATTTATTAAGCTATGGGCCCTAATTAAGCTGTGAGACCCCAATTAAGTTTTTGGAAATTCAGTTGATTTAAATTCTTAATTTAAATCTATTTTGGTAGCTAATCAATTATTTAATTCAAATATAATGACACTAAGGTATTAAGGTTGTCTCTCACTCCAATTGTTTAATTGAAGCAAGAAGTTGCCAAAGTAACCTCTCTTGTGGAGATTGTTCATGAGGAATGTGAGATGTTTGTGTGTATGCTTTCGTATAAATATTTAATCGGCCCAAAGGAAGGTTAATATTTATTTAGACTGTATACACATCTGCGATGATAAGCGTGTGACAATTATAAGGTTTACATGTGAATAATGAATCGATCCAAAGATAGTTTCATTATTTGACATGAGTTATTGTCAATGTTTGATCATTGCAACAAGATATCACTTACAAGTTAATATTACTGTCCAAAGACTTGATATTAATGTTGTGCCCGATATCTTGGATGGGGATTTGTCATTATTTGAATTTTATTGATTACTAAATATGGTTATTGATGTGAGCATCTTTTGTTTTATTTCAGCTAATGCATCTGCTGCAACAATTTCTGCTAACATCAACTCAATTCCCATGCTAAATGGGTCAAACTTTATGGTTTGGAAAGAGAACATATTAATTGTTCTTGGCTGCATGGATCTTGACTATGCATTAAGAACTGAACAACCCCAACCTCTCAATACGGATAGCACTCCTGATGCAAAGAAGGAGCATGAGAAGTGGGAGCGTTCAAATCGCATGAGTCTTATGATCATTAAGCGCGGCGTTCCGGAAGCCTTCAGAGGCATAGAATCCGAAGGGATTACTAAGGCTAAAGATTTCCTTGCCGAAATTGAAAAGCGTTTTGCGAAAAACGATAAGGTAGAAACAAGCACGCTTTTAGCTCGCTTGATTTCGATGAAGTATAAGGGCAAAGGAAATATAAGGGAGTACATTATGGAAATGTCTCATATTGCTTCAAAACTTAAGGCACTTAAACTCGATCTTTGTGATGAGTTATTAGTGCATCTGGTTCTGTTGTCTCTTCCTGCACAGTTTAATCAATTTAAAGTCAGTTATAACTGTCAAAAGGAGAAATGGACTCTAAATGAGCTCATTTCATACTGTGTGCAAGAAGAAGACAGGTTGAAGCAAGATAAGACAGAAAGTGCTCATTTGGCCTATGCCTCTAAGGATAAGGGCAAGAAAAGGAAGAATGATAAGGAAGCTGCTAAGGGTCCAGTTGAGAAGAAACAACATAAGGATAATCAGGGTTGTTTCTTCTGTAAGAAACCTGGACATATGAAGAAGGACTGTACAAAATATCACGCTTGGCGTGATAATAAGGGTACGCTCCTTTCTTTGGTCTGTTCTGAGGTTAATTTAGCTTCAGTACCTAGAAACACTTGGTGGTTAGACTCTGGTGCTACTACTCACATAAGTGTTTCTATGCAGGGTTGTCTGAGCTACCGAAAGCCAAGTGATGTTAAAAGACACATCTTTGTGGGCGACGGTCAGTCAGTAGATGTGGAAGCAATTGGGCATTTTAGGTTGCTATTAGGAACTGGTTCTTATTTGGATTTAAAAGATACTTTTGTAGTACCGTCTTTTAGACGGAATTTGATTTCAGTTTTTGTATTGGACAAATCAGGTTATTCTTGTTCATTTGGAAACAATCAATTCAGTTTATCTTTTAATTCAAATGTTGTGGGAACCGGTTATTTAAGTACTTATGACAACCTATATTTGCTTGATACAATTGCTTCTTATAATGAAACTTTGCATGCGGAATCGCGTGGTACTAAGCGTAAATTAAATAAGGAAAATTCGGCGTCATTATGGCATAAGCGCTTGGGTCATATCTCAAAAGGTAGAGTTGAGCGTCTTGTGTCTGATGACATTTTGGATTCCCTTGATTTTTCGGACTTCGACGTATGTGTTGAATGTATCAAGGGAAAACAGACCAAAGTGAAGAGATTAGGTGCCAACAGATCTTCGGATGTCTTAGAATTGATACATACGGATATTTGTGGGCCATTCCCTAAGGAATCCTGGAATGGTCAACAATATTTTATATCATTCATAGACGATTACTCACGCTATGGGCACCTATATCTTATTCATGAAAAATCTGAGTCTCTGGACATGTTCAAAGCCTATAAAGCTGAAGTTGAGAATCAACTCAACAGAAGAATTAAGACCGTTAGATCTGATCGTGGTGGTGAGTACTACGGCAGATATGATGGTTCAGGTGAACAACGTCCTGGACCATTTGCTAGATACCTAGAGGAATGCGGTATCGTCCCACAGTACACCATGCCGGGTTCACCTAGCATGAATGGTGTAGCTGAAAGATGAAACAGGACTCTTAAGGATATGGTAAGAAGTATGATTGCTCATTCTTCTTTACCAGAGTCACTCTGGGGAGAAGCACTTAAGACAGCAGCTTACATTCTGAACAGAGTACCAAGTAAAGCAGTTGCTAAAACACCTTATGAGCTTTGGACTGGTCGAAAGCCCAGTTTAAAGCACTTACATATTTGGGGATGTCCAGCTGAGGCAAGGCCTTATAGGCCAAATGAAAAGAAATTGCTCCAAAACAGTTAGCAGCTACTTTATTGGTTACTCTGAACGCTCCAGGGGCTTTAAGTTTTATGATCCCACACTAAGGAATATTTTTGAGATGGGAACAGCAACATTCTTTGAGGATGTTGAGTTTGGGGGGAGAAATAAGGTTAGAGACATTGCTTTTGAGGAGGAATTGGTTTCAGATCCAATCCATACAGTTACTTTTGACAATATTCAGGTTCCTATACCTGTTGTTGCTCAAGAAGTAAATCCGGAACCTCAAGATGACAATGTTGAACAACTCCCTGTTCCAGAAGAACAAACTCAACAACCTCAAGAACCAGTGCCATTAAGGAGATCCACGAGAGAAAGGAGAAATGCTATTCCGGATGATTATGTTGTATTTCTCCAAGAACATGAGGAAAGTAGTGGAATGTTAGAAGATGATCCAATCAACTTCCTTCAGGCCATGAAAAGTTCTAATTCTCAACAGTGGATTGATGCCATGAATGAAGAGTACAAGTCTATGCAAGACAATAAGGTTTGGGAACTTGTCCCGTTACCAGAAGGTGCAAAACCAATTGGTTGTAAATGGATTTTTAAAACCAAGCGGGATGCAAACGGTAATGTGGAGAGGTATAAGCCACGTCTTGTGGCTAAAGGCTATACTCAAAAGGAAGGCATTGATTATACAGAGACTTTCTCTCCGGTTTCATCGAAAGACTCATTCAGAATAATCATGGCACTTGTTGCTCATTATGATCTTGAGTTACATCAGATGGATGTTAAGACTGCATTTCTCAATGGCGACATTGATGAGATGATCTATATGGTGCAACCAGAAAACTTTGTGTCGGGAGACCCAAAGAATATGGTATGCAAATTAAGGAAATCCATCTATGGACTCAAGCAAGCTCCTCGTCAATGGTATCACAAGTTTCAACAAATAGTTATCTCGTTCGGTTTTGAGATGAACATTGTTGATGACTGTGTATATCACAAGTTCAGTGGGAGTAAGTATATCTTTCTGGTTCTGTATGTCGATGACATATTGCTTGCCACTAATGATATAGGCATGTTGCACGAAACCAAGAGATTTCTATCAAAGAATTTTGAGATGAAAGATCTTGGGGACGCCTCTTTTATATTAGGGATCCAGATACATCGAGATCGTTCTCGGGGTATTCTTGGATTATCACAAAAGAGCTATATCGATAAGGTACTTAAAAGGTTTGGCATGCAAGACTACAGACCAGGAGATACCCCTGTTGCTAAGGGAGACAAGTTTAGTCTCAATCAGTGCCCTAAAGGTAACCTTGAAATTCAGGAAATGCAGAAGATTCCTTATGCTTCGGCTGTAGGAAGTCTAATGTATGCTCAGGTATGTACGCGTCCGGATATTGCGTACATTGTTGGGATGTTAGGCATATACTTAAGCAACCCTGGTTTGGATCACTGGACAGCAGTCAAAAGGGTTATGAGGTATCTTCAGAAAACAAAAGGTTACATGCTCACATACAGAAAATCAGAAAATTTGGAGGTCATTGAGTATTCGAATTCTGATTTTGCTGGATGCCAAGATAGCAGAAAGTCTACATCAGGCTACATTTATATGTTAGCGGGAGGAGCTATATCATGGAAAAGTATCAAACAAACACTAGTAGCTTCCTCCACTATGGCAGCAGAATTTGTAGCTTGCTATGAGGCATCCAATCAGGGAATATGGCTGCGAAATTTTATCACGGGACTGCGCATTTTGGAAAATGTTGAAAGGCCACTAAGGTTATATTGTGACAATAAATCTACAGTAATGTATTCAAATAACAACAGGAGCTCAATTAAGTCAAAACATATTGACATTAAGTTCCTGGTTGTGAAAAAAAAGGTACAGAGTGGACAAATATCCATAGAGCACATTGGGACAAACTCCATGATAGCTGATCCTCTTACTAAGGGATTACCACCCAAGGTCTTTCACGAGCATACTGCTCATATAGGGGTGGTAATATTTGAGGATATTATGAATTAGTGGGAGTTTGTAATTGTGGTGCTTTATGTTTGTTTGTATTGTCTGATCAGAATAAAGTTTTCAGTTAAGTCACTCTGTTACATGATGTTTGGTTTTGACCTCATTAAGGAGGACCAGTTGAAAATAGACATGTACTGATCACATTGCATGTAATTTTCATGCTGCACATCCATGATTGATCTATGTCGTTTGATTGTATTGGTATATGTGACCATTGATGGGTCGAGTCACGATAAATGTGACGAAGGCCGCTTTGATCCTATATTGATATAGTCAATGGACCAGATTGTTCGGAAATACCTTTTCAGTGATAGCAATTTTGAGCTCATAATGTTATACACAATTTAAGGAATCATGTGGTGTCCAAGTGGGAGATTGTTGGATTTAATCTAATAAATCTAATTATGGACACATATGATTAATCATTGTGTATTGCTATCGTTTCAGGATAACCCACTAAAGTGATCAATTAAGTTGGGTTAATGGGTATTTAAATAAGTCATGGGGTTATATGTGCAGATACCAGGTTGTAATTGTGATTTATTGAGGGGCTAAATTACAAAAGTACAATATCTATAAATAAGGGGTTATGGTCCCTAACCTAGAGTGACACTTTTTCTCTAAATCTCTTCACCCCCATCTACAAGAGATATTCGGCTATAGAGGAAAACCCTAAGGTTAGAAGATCCAAAACCCAAATCAAGTTTCTACTATGGATTCAGGTATAAGCTTCCGCTCTTTTGATTATTGTTTAATCTCTTTGAATTAATCATGGCTATATGGTTTTAAGATCTCAAGTTTTAGATCTAACAAATCACAGGTGCGTATTAGTAGGTTTTAGTTCGCAATACTAACTTTGTTGGATACAATTACAAAGGTTAGTTATTTTTCAAGTGATATTGGAATAATGGGAGATAAGTAACAAAGAGATTACTCGATATTCTTCTTACATGTTCAATACATTGCTTATTCTAGGTGGCAGAAGTGGAGAAGTAAATTGAGAAAGTAAGCACACAATTGGACAAGCTTCAGAGTATTTTTGGATCTATGTCAAAAATTTATGATCGCTCTAGTATTTTGGATCTATGTCAACAATTTATCTATCACTCTAGTATTTTGGTGAATGTATTATTTGAAATAATTGAATTTGATATTGGAATATAATTAGATTGTGTTGAGTATAATTGGATATGAATATGATTTGGTGTTATGCTATAATGTGTGCATGTGATATTATATGTCGTGCGAAGTAGGTTCTGCACAAAAAAAAACTACTGTAGCATCCTAGACGGAAAATTCCGTCTACGATGCTATCCTAGATGGAATTTTCCGTCTAGGATGTATCGTAGACGGAATTTCCATCTAGGATACATCCTAAACGGAAAATTCCGTCTAGGATAATCCTAGACGGTTGTTTTTTCCGTCTAGGATGTATCCTAGACGGTATTTTATTCCGCCTAGAATACATTTTTGTCTAGGATACTATCATAGACGGAAATTCTGTCTAGGATGATGTATTCTCGACGGAAACAAACTAGACCATTATTCTAGATAGAATTCCGTCAAGGTTAACTATCCTCGACGGAAATCAAGCTATCCTAGACGGAAAATTCCGTCAAGGATGCTTGATTTTTTACTATTTGCTGCATATAATAAATAGAAATTTAAAGAAGAAAAATAGAAAGAGAAATAAGGAATTTGAAGGTTGAAGGAGGAAGGGTAATGAAGGATTGAAGTTATCGAAGGTTGAAGATGATAACTTGGTTTGCTTTGGGAATTTGAGGGATAATCTCTATTCTTTAGTCAATGGTCGGAGACAACTTGTATTTTTTCGAAATTGGATTTGCTCACGTGGGCAGGTCCCAGAAAGAAATGAGCAACTCAGAATCGGCGAAAGGAAATAGAATTTCATTATAAGGTATTAGTCTATTGTTTGAGAATTTAAAGCGAATGGGAATTGTAGTCGGTTCGGTGAAGTCAGGTTGAAATTTTTTGAACCTGACCTGAACAGTACAAACTATGAAACGGATGTTGTGCCTCGAGAAACCAAAACAATCGCCGAGAAAGATAAAGAATCAACCAAAATCAACAGCACAAACAATCCAACACCAATTTTACGTGGTTCGGCGAGATGTCTACGTCCACGGGGCAAGGAGGGGGGAGTTTTCACTATTAGAAATCAAGAGGAACAAACTAGGGTTACAAATCTCTCATAAACCCTCAACAATCAACTCTCAATCTCTCCAATTGCTCCTAGAATAGAAGCCCAAATAAAACTCTCTCAATCTGCTCAAATTCGTCCTTGCTCTTAACCCTAAAAAACACCCAAAGGGTATTTATACAAATCCAAAACGAACCGGGTCAGAAAACAGACCCAACTCAAAACCGCAGCGTCGGTCGACCGGTGCGGTCGACCGCGATCCATCTTCGGTCGACCAGCCCGGTCGACCGCCCTCCATCCAGCAGCACTCTCCAATGTCCAGAGAGTCCGTCGGTCGACCGCGGCGGTCGACCGGCCTATCTTCGGTCGACCGCATCGGTCGACCGGCCCTGATCCAAACGTCCAATGACTCCCGTGCACGAATTCGGTCGACCGATCCGGTCGACCGCCAATCTGTCTGCTGCACAGTAAGCCTGTTCTGTCAATTCTACAAATCTCCACCTCGGCAAAGATTTCCCAAATCTGAGCCGACACCGAACAAACCAATGCCTCAACTGCTGCATCCAGTACGCCATGGCAACGGACTCATGACAACGGACTCCATCCACAACACGTCGAGACCCAAACGGGAGTGCGAACACTCAACCCCAAAACAACTGTGCCTTCTCACCAAATCAAACTGAGTCAACACCAACCAAACGGGAGTGCGAACACTCACCCAAACCAATAGTGTCTACTCACCAAACAACTGAGCCTACACCGACTACACCAAATGCCTCACTTGCTGAGACCCAAATAGGAGTGCAAACACTCACCCCAAACGTCGATGTCGCTCACCAAATCGGCTGCATCATAAAGACTGCCTACGTATCCTCTCCAAGGAATCAAGCCTTCACGTAGTTCACCAAATAGCCTCCAATGGCCCTCAATCCAACCTGTTGCTGATAGCATCATCAACGACCCCAAACTGAAGTGATCCAAACACCTCCACCTAAGGTGAAACAATGGCCGTATCCAAAACATATCCACCAGTTGCATCCAAATCAACCACCTCATCATCTGCACCTATAAATAAATGACTCCCTCGCTGTGCCACGTCAGCTGGAATCCCAACCAATGCAGAATGACCTGGAGTATGTGGGAGAATCCCCACCCAATGTGGAGTAGCATCAACATCCACCCACTGCGATATCCCTCTGACCTGATCAATACTCTCCACCTGCCGAGAGTCCAAAGTGACAAACCTGCTCAGAACAAACTCAGAAGCTCCCAACTTATAGCCGAATGAACTCCTGAATCCCAAATGCGCAATCGGATCCAATCTCACATCCACGATGTGACCAAGTGCTGGGTAGCCAAATATCCGACGCCGACCAAAATCTGAAACAGCTCCACCAGATCTAACAACTATACATGCAGCAGTCGGCAACCTCATAAGATAGCCCAATCGTGTCGAAGCCCGAATACCAGATCCATTGCTCGACAACCAATGCTGATCCTCCTCCAGAAAAGAACGGCCCACTAAATCTGCCATCTCATCACGTTGCCCCACTGTCTCCTCTCCTCTGAAGTGTCTCCAACTGCCATGAGCTCGGCACCAATGCAAGAAAGGACCCCCTACTAGAACAAGTACGACTGGTAACCTTTCTGCTCATACACCTCCTCCAACTGTTGCGGACTACTAGGGCTTTATACCAACGGGACTTGGTTGCAACCCAAATATGCCTAGTACAATCCCCAACATAGGAAACAAGATAATGATTACCTCCCGATGATGCCTCCTCGGAAAGCCCCCCAATGCCTGACTGAACACCTCCAATAAGACCCCTCGATCGGTGGATAGAAGTGCTGAACTCCACCTCGGTCTTCTCGCTCATCCCAATGTGCTCGCAGGACTTCAATCTACAGGTCATAGCACTCCTCAACAACCTGTGCACGGTATAACAAACCATATACCCCAGCACCAACCAATGCCACAGTCTAGCCATAGAAGTCGTCAGCGTCCTATCCACTACCGTGCTCCCAAGTAGATAATACAAGTTACTCCTCCTGACGCCCTTCATCACAATCATGGACCCCGATGTGACCTTCAAGCGAGAATTCGCCAAAGTCACCCTATAGCCTGATGCCTCCAATACCCTAAGTGAAATGATGTTCTTCCTCAGTTGAGGAACAAACCTCACATCAGCCAACTCCCGAACCATCCCGTTACTCGTCCTAATCCGAACTGTACCAATACCATCAATAGGGCACCTGTGATCATTACCCATAAAAACAGCATCCCCTCTTTCCAACTCCTGAAAGCTGGAGAACCAATCCCTTCTAGGGCATATGTGGTAAGTAGCACCAGAATCCAACATCCACTCGGTGGAGTCGGCAACATCGACTGACGGAAGAGCTGGGCACGAATAGCCTGAAGAATCCGAATCTGAAACGTCGCCACTAGCCTTGGCAACATTCACCTCTGAAGCTTGAATAGCTTTCCCTTTATTCTTCACAGCTTGCAACTTTGGGCATTCGGCTTTCAAATGTCCATCCTCTCTACAAAAGGCACACTGATTCCTACCAACTGCAGGATGCCCCCCTCTAGACTGTGACCTTCTTCCACGGTTTGGACTTTTAGCTCTTGCAACCAATGCCCCCGCAACCGGCTCGATGGAAGTCTCCTTGTCCTTCTTTCGAAGTTGATAGTTCACTAGGGCTGCGGTGACCTCACTATACGAAAGAGATGCCTTCCCATTAATAAGAGTGAGGACAAAGGTCTCATATTCCTCGTCAGGCAAGGAACTCAATAGCAACAATGCTTTATCCTCATCTTCAACAATGACATCTACGTTCGCCAAATCTGCAAGTAGCTTCGTGTAGTGGTTCATGTGATCACTAATGGATGTCCCCTTCTTCAATTAGAAGCGATAAAGCCTCCTCTTCAAATGCAAACGATTTTCGACGCTCTTTGTCAAATATTTGCCCTCTAGGACCTCCCAAATCTTCTTTACTGAAGTTTTATTCATCACATCATATTTAAGGTCTTGGGTAAGGCAAGACCTAATCACACCACACGCCGTTCTATTCATTTTATTCCAAACCTTTTCATCAACGTCGGCCGGTTTCCCGTCCAACTCCAATGTATCTTCCAAGTTTTGCGCATTTAGCGCATCCATGACTTCACATCGCCAAAGTCCAAAATTATTTGTGCCGTTGAACTTTTCCACATCTATTTTCATAGAATGTATATTCAAACTTTGGACGGCCTTCACACTAGAAGAACCCTCCCCACTTTTATCTTTTTCAGCCATATATCTCAAAGCACCACCAAACCAATGCAGAAACAAATGAGAAATAGATCCAAATTGAAAAAAAGATGAGATTTTTACCAAAAAGATCCCACCTTTATCACCAACTGAAGCCCTAGATGAACTTCCAAAGCGATCTACTCCTCCAAAATAGCCCAAGCGTAGCCCGAGCTCTGATACCAATTGTTGTGCCTCGAGAAACCAAAACAATCTCCGAGAAAGATAAAGAATCAACCAAAATCAACAGCACAAACAATCCAACACCAATTTTACGTGGTTCGGCGAGATGCCTACGTCCACGGGGCAAGGAGGGGGGAGTTTTCACTATTAGAAATCAAGAGGAACAAACTAGTGTTACAAATCTCTCATAAACCCTCAACAATCAACTCTCAATCTCTCTAATTGCTCCTAGAATAGAAGCCCAAATAAAACTCTCTTAATCTGCTCAAATTCATCCTTGCTCTTAACCCTAAAAAACACCCAAAGGGTATTTATACAAATCCAAAACGAACCGGGTCAGAAAACAGACCTAACTCAAAACCGCAGCGTCGGTCGACCGGTGCGGTCGACCGCGGTCCATCTTCGGTCGACCGGCCCGGTCAACCGCCCTCCATCCAGCAGCACTCTCCAATGTCCAGAGAGTCCGTCGGTCGACCGCGGCGGTCGACCGGCCTATCTTCGG
>BQKN01065544.1:113365-125659 GCA_022839385.1 Asparagus kiusianus | reverse complement strand
ATATTATCAGGACCACTCAGTGATAATGCCGTACAGTCCGATCTCTTCGTTAAACCATGTCAAACTATTAAGCCTAGGGTATGAAAAACTGTCAAACCCTGATTACTCAATTAGTGTTTGTTGATATTAAACTCATAACCTATAAGATCAAACTGACAATCAGTTTATCTTATTTACCTCGACCAAGGATTTCCAGGTTATAGTTATATCAAACAATCTTATGACATCAACCCCCTATACTGGGAGAGACGAATCCCATCTTGGCATCTCAATATCTACTTATGCCTCGGGATGTAGCCAACAAGAATCGTTATGCACAACTCGATGAGAACTGTGGTTAGGTAAAAGTCTAAGTACACCTATACTGACATGTAAGATATTGCACTCATGCCTCAGGTCATGAGATTACTATGTACTATATCACTTGAGAACTTTTATTTGACAGTTAAGTATAATTACCAACTAGATGTTCTCGGCGAGTCGTTCAGTCAACTCATTCATTAATGAGTCACCTGTATACTGTATCTTGATGTCTCACATCAATGATCTAAGAGATTGATTATCTCCTTCAAAAGGAGAAATAGAGCATACACTAGTCTTAACCAAAGTGATGATGTCCTATCTCAACACTTCATCAACTAGGAATATTTTAGAATATACGTTACCGACTAATCAGATCTCTTCATTACGATCACTATCCGAAATCTCTGATAGTCTAGTATTTATTCTAAGGACATTATCTGTATTTAAAAATACCAGATAAATCTGATCAAAATAGCATACTATTATTTTGAACAAGGATGTTATATTCATATAGGTCCTTTTACAATATACAATTATTGCCCAGGGCCGGCCCTGGGCATAGGCAGGGGAAGCCTTCGCCTAGGGCCCCCAAAAAACAAAGGCCCCCATTTTTTTTAGATATATATATACCTATATATATGAGGAAGTAAGGGGGCTTTTGTGCAAAAGTATTAGAAGGGTCTAATAGCATAAATCACATCAAAACCTCCCTTGTTTCCAGCCGCTCCCTGTTTCCAGCCGCTCTCACATATTAAAAAAAATTGAAAACCCTACCTCTCTCTTCCTCCAATCTTCGGATCTTCCTCCCGTGTCTCGTCCTTGTCGCCTTGTCCTCCTCCCTCCCTCTCGGCTCTCGCCCGCCGGCCGCTGGCCTGCCTCCATTGACCAAGCCAAGGTTAGGGTTTCACTTCTTCTCTTCTTTACTTCTATGCTCCTTTTGACAAGATCGTGAATTGATGTAGAATTTTTGATTTATTGTAAGTTCTCAGTTCTCACTAGGGTTTAGGAAGTAGGGCTTTGTGGAATTAGGGTTTAAGAATTAGAGCTTTGTGAAATTAAAATTGAAATTGATTAGGGCCTAAATTGAAATTGAAATTGGAATTAGTTCTCACTAGATTTTATTGTTTAATTTCAAATTTCAATTTAAATATTTGATATATTTTAGTCCCTAACATGCTTTTTGGTAGAAATCCTTGATTAATTTCTTTTTCTCGATATTTATTAGATTGTAGCAGATTCAGAATTAAATTTGGATATCATGCCTCCTCAAAAGTATATGTCTGGACATGATAAGCGGATAAAGAAACAAAAAATTGAAGAATTCAATCGATCTCAAGCGGGAGCACTTGAAAATTTTATTACTTGTAGTAGAAATATATATTCTAATTCAGTTCAAGATTCGGTGAATGTTGATAATGAGCAACCTGAAAATCAAGAAAGCGAGGATTTGGTTAATGAAAATTTGAATGAGAATAGAAATTCCATTGAAGAAGGTGAAGAACATGAAGATTCTAATGAGAATAGAAATTTGAATGAGAATAGCAATGTAAATGAACATGAAGAAAATGTAAATGAACATGAAGATTTGGTACAAGAAGAAAACCTTGAAAGAAGGCCTTCAAACATAAATGACCCAAGAAATTGAAAAAATATTGATCAAAGATTGAGAGACTTACTGGTTGAAAGAGATCCCAAAAGAAATGATAATCTTGATTTTCCAAAAGATTCAGAAGGCAGACATTTCTCCTCAACACATTACATTCGTAACTTATCCAATGGTGAACATCATGATAGAAAATGGCTAATCTATTCAAATTCTTTGGACAAGGTTTTTTGTTTTTATTGTAAGTTGTTCAAAAATGATGCAAACAAAATTCAATTGGCAAATGATGGAGTTAGAGACTGGAGAAATCTCAGTGCCAGACTTAAAAGTCATGAAACAAGTAGTGAACACATTGTTAACATGAAGAGTTGGATTGAATTAGAGATCAGATTACGACAAAATGCGACAATCGATAAAAGTGTTGAAGAATAAATCAACAAAGAACGAGAACATTGGAAAAAAGTACTATTGAGAGTAGTTGTTGTTGTGAAAACACTTGATAAAAATAGTTTGGCATTTCATGGAGATAATGAGAAGCTTTATGAAGAAAATAATGGAAATTTTTTAAGTATAATAGAAATGATTGCCGAATTTGATCCAATAATGAAAGAGCATGTTCGTCGAATTCAGGAGAAAGAAATTCATTATCATTATCTTAGTCACAAAATTCAAAATGAATTTATTCTTCGAATAGCAGATGAGATCAAAAGTTTAATCATCCAAAAGATTAAAGAAGCAAAGTATTTTTCTGTTATTCTTGATTGTACTCCGGATGCAAGCCATGAAGAGCAAATGTCACTTATATTAAGATGCGTGAATATTTCAACAAGCCTAATAAAGATGGAGGAGTTCTTTTTAGGATTTTTAAAGGTGGATGATACATCAGGACGAGGACTTTTTGAAGAACTTGTAATTATTTTGCAAGAGCTTAAACTTGATATTGGTGATGTAAGAGGACAAGGGTATGATAATGGTTCTAATATGAAAAGAAAACATAAAGGTGTACAAAGAAGATTATTAGAGATAAATCCTAGAGCATTCTACACACCTTGTGGTTGTCATAGTCTTAACCTTGCACTTTGTGATATGGTAAACTCTTGTTCGCAAGCTTCATCTTTTTTTGGAGTGGTGCAGCGCATATATTCATTGTTTCTTCTATAAAACGGTGGAAAGTTCTTACAGATAATGTTAAAGGTTTTACACTTAAGCCACCATCACAAACTCGTTGGGAAGGTCAAGTTGAAAGTGTTAAAGCAATAAGATTCCAAGCTCCAGATATAAGAGATGCTTTGATTTACTTAGCAAGTTCTAGTGAAGATCCTAAGACAAAAAGTGATGCTGAGTGCTTAGCAACATATGAAATTGAGAATTTTGAGTTCTTACTTGGTATGGTTATTTGGTTTGATATTTTGAATGCTATTAACAAAATAAGTAAAATCATGCAATCAGAGGATATGCAAATTGATGTTGCTATAGACCTTTTAAGAGGGCTCATTTCTTTTTTTGAAAGCTACAGAGAAAATGGATTTGAAGCAGCTATGGTTGAGGCTAAAGAAATTGCAGTTAGAATGAAAGTTGAACCCATTTTTCGTGAACGTCGCATCATTCGTAGAAAGAAACATTTTGATGAAAATGCTAGTAAAGAGATGGCAATGACAGCTGAAGAATCCTTTAGAGTCAATTACTTCATATATATCGTTGATCAAGCTCTTTCTTCACTCAAGAGTAGATTTGAACAGTTTCAACAGTATGATGAATCTTTTGGTTTCTTGTTTAATTTGGAGAGGTTGAAGTCTGCAGATAATGATAGTTTGAAGTGTTCATGTCTTAACCTTGAAGATCTCCTAAAGCATGACAAAAATTTTGATATTAATGGGACAGAATTATTTTCAGAACTCCAAATCTTAAGAGAAGCATTACCAAGAGGAACAAAAAAAGCAATTGAAGTATTGAATTCACTACAACAAATTGCACTTTTCCCGACGCTTATTCCCGACGCATGGTCAAATACGTCGCCAAAAATTGTGTTTTTCCCGACGCTTTTAGTTAGCGTCGGCAAAAAATATATTTTTCCCGACGTTTATAATTAGCGTCGCTAAAAGTGTATATTATTAGCGACGTTTTAACTTAGCGTCGGTAAAAGTTATGGATTTCCCGACGTTTTTTCATTTTCGTTGGTAAAAATATATATATTTAGCGACGTTTCAGAATTGGCGTCGCTAATAGTTTGCATTTATCGCGACGCATTAAGTTAACGTCGCTAAAAGTCATCTTTTCCCAACGTACTACTTGACGTCGCTAAAAGTTATATCTTTTACGACGCTCGTTTATTCTTCCGCGTCGCGAAACCCCCCCACTCCCCGCCGAAATTTTTACCCATTTATTTTCACGAAAGCCAGAAACCAAATAAAGGGAGGGAAAATTCCCCCCTTTATTTTCACGAAGAGCCAAACCCCTCCGTTCTCTCTCTCTCTCATAAAAAAATCAGCCGCCTCTCCGTCGAAGTTCGCCGTCTCCGAAGTTCGCCGTCTCCGTCGAAGTTCACCGCCGCCAAACCCCCCCGTTCTCTCTCTCTCATTCGAAAATCGGCCCCAAACCCGCCCGTGCCTCTTCTCTGAAGTTCGCCGCCTCCGTCGAAGATCACCGCCGCCATCGTCGGAGTTCGCCGCCTCCGTCGGATCTCGCCTCCTCTCCTCCTCCTCCTGCTCAACGAGGAGGATCGTGAGATCGGTAATCAAACCCGCCCGTGCCCTAATTTTTTTGTTTCATTGAATTTGCCCTAATTTTTTTTGGGTATCTTAGTATTTGTGATTTCTCCGTAAGTATTTGTGAACATCTACATGAATTCTCCGTAAGTTTTTACTGGGAAATTTGAACTGATTCAAGGAGATGACGAACCTAGTTTAATTGTTCTCTTTTTCCTTATTAGATTTTACATTAAAGATTTACTAATGAAACTATTAAAAAAATATACATCCTCCACTAAAACCTTTCCATAAATGCAAATCTATGCTATACCTAGCTTAAGCCTTTTATTTCTTGCCCGTAACAAACTTCAGAGCAGTCAAATACCAAACAACAGTCTAGCCCTGGGATAAGGGGGTTCATCATGATTATCATTACTAGCTATTATTTTAATTTCCTTTTAATTTGGTTATGCTACACTGAAGATCAAATTGTCAAATTACTGGCTAGCTGCAGACTCCTACAAATAACTATATAACAGGAGCAAGATGTTAAACACTTTTTTATGTTATGTCACATATAGAGATATGATCTGAAGATAATCTTAATTAATTATCACTTATTTCCATGTTCACTGGCCGATAATTAAAGGCATTGCAAAGCTTGACCAAGGGATGTGTTGTAGAGGTATTTCTCTATATTTGTTTAGTCACGGACCTACTTGGTTCCTTTCATATTAATTAACGATGGAGGTCACTTAGTGTAATCTCGGGATAATTGATCATTGCCAATGGAACTGTTTTATATTTCTAATTAATTACGCATTCTAATATCCTAAGCTACAAAAAAGAAGCACGTACATGAAAGGATTAGCCTAGCCGCTTCTGCAGTTAGATTAATATATGATACTCTTATTGTTATTGATGAAGTGCGGAGTGGAACAAAAAACGCACATAGGAGGTAGGTATAGATACGGCTCATAATAAGTGGAATAAAAATAAATTATCTGGATCAAATCACCATGTTGATTTATTTACTGCACATTATATTATCTAACACTATTACTCTTATGTATCCACCCCTATAGTCTGTAACACCATGTACGTGCAATAAAAGGCAAGGGAAACTTGGTTTCTTTCATCTGACATGACAAAAATCAAATCTTGTTTCGAAATCGTCAATTACTTCAATTATACAGGGAACATAACAATCCATGCATAACAAAATGTGTACCTGCTATGTAAAGTGCCGTTTAAAGGAACAAATTCATCAAGATATCTGCAAGATCATAAGTAGTGACGATCAGTTAGAACTAAGTTCTAATCTTTCTGTTTCTTGACTACATCTCATGTTCAGGACATTTCTCAAGTGGTGGCACCCTGAAGATGGGAATTAATCAAAAGAGCTTCTACTACAAAGGTACCAATCACCTTAATCATCATGAAATATCTAAAAATAATAATTGTCACCTTGATGTTTGTGTGTATTTCAAAGGAGTTCCCTCTCAATCTTCTCATATCCAATATTTCCAAGTTCTATGCAAGATGCATCACTCATCTATGTCCCTGCAAACTCGTTATGGACCAAGGAAATAAGTTGTAGAGCATGTCAGTAATGACATTATATCTCAATGCTTAATGTTCTCCTTCATCAATCCTCCATGAATCTCAATGCCTCTTTCCCCCCCCCCCCCCCCCCCACACACACTCACACACACAAACTATGCTGATAACAAGGAACAACTAAACAGTTTGTTTACTTGTCACCAGCCTACTACCATATTCAGGATTTAAATCTACATAGTACTCCAAATGTGACAATAGAATGAACTCAGTTGGATAAGCTTTGACATCAGAAATTTATCTAGAGTAAGTACAAGGAACAGAAAAGTAATCAGAATAGCACATTATAACGTAGGATACATAAGAAAATCATTCATTTCAAAAGAATACAAGTATCTTACTAACAAAGATATGATGACTGTCATAATTTTGGTTCTCCGAATAGAAAAATTGAAAGATTACAACCTCATAGAAAACAGGAAAAAAGAAGTCACCTCATGTGCTTTTGTGGCTGAAGAGGAAGAACAATTATGTAAAGCACCCATCTCCATGCCATCACAATAAGCAATTAAAAAATATCATTTCACCTTTAGTAATCGAGATGTACTACTTACCCTACTACTGCCAAAAATGTTACTCAAACATCCAGGGAGGACCTAAACCAATTGAAGTCTCTCTTAATTGGCGGGCTGTTTATGAGATGTTATTACAAGAATTAATGTAATCATAAGTTATGCGGGTCGATAATGCGCATGAATAGGCCATGACAAATTACTCAGCATCATATTATCTAACGAGTTTATATTTCTTTATAAATTCCACCTAGTAATTATTTTCTTACACATAATTTTTTATATCATCCTCTTTGTCAGCATATGATACATTTCTCCATCAACGTATGTTATGGTTCCCATGACAAATTACATATGATGCATAGGATATTTGGTTAGCAGGAATGATGAGTTTGGGAAAGAAAGTCTAATAAGAATACTACAATTAGAAGACAATTTATTTATTTATTAAAGACAATTATCTTTTGTAGATAGTGCATAATTACAAGTGTTTTTCCAGTTTACGTTCCCAATTATGAAGGACTATGAACTATGAAGTGTGAAACTGCAACTACTTTCAGCAGGAAAAGTAAAATGTACAACTTGCTTTAGAGAGGAGTGTTAATATATTAAAACGACTTCCCTAATTTAGTAATTTTATAGATTCTTTTTGTCTAATATACAAGAAATTTTCCTAATTTCTCGTAGACCCACTAAGCAAATTCCAGTTTTGATCCTTCTATTGCGGGTTTAGTGATAATTTTCAGCTACAATTAGATACTATACAAAGAAATTTCCCTAATTTGTCATTGGCCCATTTAACAAATTCCAATTTTGCTCCTTTTATTGCAGATTTAGTGATAATTTCAGCTACAATTAGCTACTAAACAAACAAATTTTTTAATATGAGCATTATTGGATCAGTTTCTGCTGTGAGCGCAAGCAGCAGCATACAAAGAGGACAGTTTTCACAGAGTTGTAATGGTTTCCAAGGATTTACAAGGAGTCAATGTTTGGGACTTTTAAATTGTAGTTTTCACAGATGTTGGCTAAGTAACAACAGGTATAATTTCCTCCCTCTTGTTGTATATGCTGCAGGCTTTGCTCATCCTCTTCCTTGATGAGGTTACCTTTAGTCATCAGGAAACCCTTTATTTTCTGCTGACCTGCTGAAATACTTCAGGTGTAAAAAAAATTTTCCCAGTGCCAACCTAATGCTTCTGACATTCCTACCAAGAAGTTCCTGTTCTACACTGTATGCGAGAGGCAAACACTGTTGCAGATGTACTATCTAAACTGGGTCATGTTCTTCCTCAAATCCATTTGTTCTTTATAATTAATGATACAAATTTGATATTGTTGTTTCTAGTTTTCTTGATGTAATCTGTTTTTGAGAGACTTTATGTACTTGGGTATGCAAGAGGAAGTTTGTAAATTATCGCTTTTAGCACTCAAGGGGAAATGGAAAAATAGACTTTTATGTTGATGTGAATGGGATCAAATTTTTTGTGGATGTTCAGATTCAGTGTAAGCTTGTATTTGATAGAGAATGTATTATTTTTGGCGATGCAAATTAGTGTCGATAAGCGTCAGTAAAAGTAACACTTTTGCCGACGCTATATTTAGTCGCTAAATGTAACACCTTTGCCGACGACATATTTTGTCACCAAAAGTAGTATCTTTTAGCGACGCAATCTTGCGTCGGCAAAAATACACTTTTAGCGACGCTCATTTCCGCGTCGCTAAAAGTATACTTTTGCCGACGCATTACCCTTTGCCGACGTTACGTACGTCGCCAAAAGTGCAAGATTTCCCGACGCCGTTTCACATATGGAAAAAATCAGCATGTTTTTGCCGACGCAAAATAATATGCGTCGCTAAAAGATGTACTTTTCCCGACGCATGTCGCGTCGCCAAAAGTATACTTTTGGCGACGCAGTGTATTTGCGTCGCCAAATACTTTCCTTGACGCACTTTTGGTGACGCGTTAGCGACACTGTATTTTGCGTCGGGAAATATTTTTCCCGACGTTTTTTTAACATTTGCCGACGTTTTTCTTTCGTCGGCAATGTTGTATTTTGTTGTAGTGATTTTATGGAAAGGCTAAATTGTTGTTTTCCAAATGCTTGGATTGCTTATAGAGTATTATTGACAATACCAGTTACAGTTGCATCGGCCGAGAGAAGCTTTTCAAAGTTGAAGATCATCAAATCTTATCTACGGTCAACAATGTCACAAGAGAGATTGAATGGATTGGCTATGATATCTATCGAAAAAAATTTATTGGAGAAGCTTGATTGGAACATTTTAATTGATAATTTTGCAGCTCAAAATGCAAGGCGATCCCATTTAATGTAGTATGAATTGTGTTATTTATAAAGCATCAAGAAGTTTTTTGATTTTAATATTAATACGATTATGTGCTTATTGTCTCATTTTAATAAAAAAATATTTTGCTATCTTATAAAATTTTTTGTGTATGGAATATTGTATATAGAGGCCCCTCATTTGAAAGCTTGATTAGGGCCCCGTGAAAAATTAAGAATATCAGGGCCGACCCTGTTATTGCCTGCAGAGTACCTATATCTAATAATCTGATCTTATAATAAGAAGTTTTGTTTTTCATATCTGGTCTTTTATTTGCTTTCCCGTTGAGTCAGATCTAATCTCTTCAGGTTGATTCGTTCTGCTTTGCTAATAATAGGCCTTGAGCTTTTTACTGGTCGTTTGAAGTAATATCGTAAACTATGAGATGAGAGGATGAGAGGGGCAATTGGTTCACTGGGACTGCACCTAAATTAACGATAGTTTTTTTAACAGGTACATCATCATCATCTCAAGAAAGACCCGCAAAGTAAGCGAAGAACAAGAAACAATGAACTCGCAAATGTTTACCAAGCCTCCAAAATACATGCGTCAGATTTGAATCCATCCAAAAATTTAGCCAAGTATAGGAGGAAGTTTGATAAAATCCAACACAAGCAAATAGGCAGCAGCAACACGCTTTTAATGGAATGATTTCGCTTGTAAATATGTATACTCGAAATTCATCACAAAGTGAAAGAGGATAGTTAGTAATAAAAAGAAAAAGATTAATTTAATGAGAGACGGAAGATAGCATCATGTCATTTACACATGCTTAGTCCCGGCCGTGTTCTAACCCCCACTCCGCCCACTTGCTCTCAATCAAAAGCAAGCATCCAACAGGCAGCAACAGCATAGGGCTGCCAAACTGCAAATTGATCCAAAAAATTCTGTCTTATTCCCTTGTTTTGGCTTTTTAACCCCCCAAAAAAAAACAGAAAAACCCCATAATTTTTCATCATCAAACGTCAACACCGAGAGAGATATTGAGACCGAGCTCAAGAAAACTCACCATCCTTGCATGAATGATGGCCCATTGCTCTGCTGTTGTTGCTGAGGCGGCGGATGGACATACTGAGGAGGACCCTGCGGCATGTATCCCTGACCAGGTGGTGGATAACCGTGCTGAGGAAGCGGGTAGCCGTGCTGAGGAGGTGGGTACCCGTGATGGGGCAGATAACCTGGCTGAGGCAGGTAACCGCTTTGTTGCGGTGGGTGTTCTGGCGCATACCCTTGCGGTGGATATCCTGGCGGAGGGCATGCATCCTTGCTGTATCCCTCTGGTGGGTACCCTATAGCCAATCAACAATCCATAGATCTAGTTGGAAAATGATAAAAAAATCTAACCCTAGAAACAAAAAGAAGGGAAGGAAGAATGGTGATTACCTTGAGGTGGAGGGACGCCGAGGAGTGGTGGAGGGGGGTGGTGGTGGTGGTGGTCGTGATTCATGACTTAGAGAGAGAGAGAGAGAGAGAGAAGAGAAGATGGGTGGTTTTTGGGAAGAGAAAAGTATGTGGGAGGGATTTGTTTTATAGAGAGGAAAACGGAAAAACGTATGAATGGGTAGGCGGGTATATTACAAGGTTGGAGTTTGGTGGCGCTGAAGACACGGACTGCTTGCTAACGGGAGATAACGTGTTGTTTTAAAATTCGAATTCTAATGGCTTTTGCAAATAGTGTCCCAGTTAATGTTTACGTGAAATATTTACTAAACCTATATTTGAAAATAAAACTAAAGTTTCTATCCCAACTATTTGGGCCGTCTATATCCATGTCATTTTTTTAGTTATACTAGGTTTTATACACGTGTAATGCACATGGTTAAATAACATGATTAAGTATATTTGGCTTATTTTCTAACTAAAATTTGTTCCTCAGTTTCACTTTAATAATTTACGCTCACTTTTGTCTCCAAATTTTAATATTGCGATTAGTTATTGTCTTTGATGTTTGTTTAAATGAGCTACACTCAATTTAAAATTTTATTTTAATATTTGAATTGATAGAAAACAAATATAATTTGAAGCTAATTTGAATTTTTATATTATTTTGACTGACATGAAACCAAGTTTTACTTGAGAAAGTACAATGTTGCAAAAGTAAATAAATATTAAAACAGTGTTATACAAGGAAGATGAATATTTAAAATAAATAAGGCAAAAATAATTGCTTAAAACCATGTTAAAACGATACAAAAGAGAATATAAAGTTTGTTCCTAATCATTATTAGACTTCATAAAAATTATAAATTAAAGATTAATGCTAACTCTAGTATACTTTAATATGATAAAAGCATTTGCAAAGCATATAAAAGTACTGAAAAAAGCTCATGAAACTCCCTTCTAAATATTTCTAAAATTACTCAAAATAATTAAATTATTCTATAAAATATTTAGAAAATATTATCTTTTATCCCTTCTTTTTTAATTTTTTACTGAGCTAATATCAATCCTTCCTCACCTTTATCTTTTTCCCGGACAATTCTAGAGTAGTATCTTCATCATCTACTCGATTGTGATATCAGGCTAGAGTTGTACTTTTTGTGCTGTTATCGTTCCTGGGCTCATTAATCTTTATCTTGTTATTTAACTTCACAAAGAAGTCAAATATATTTTTTATGTTCAACACAAACTTCTTTAAATATAGACTTTGATTTTTTTTCAATTAGAATAAATATTAATTTCATATATATAAAATTCTTTGTGTTTTTAATTTATTACTTAAATAAGATTAGGAGCTACCTCTTTTTTTCTACAAAATAAATTTTTATGTGCATCCAATAAGAGTTTCTGTTATATCAATAATATTATATTTGCTCTATCCCTGTTATCCAATAAGAGTTTATGTTATCACTACAACAAATTGCACTTTTTCCGACGCTTATCCTGACGCATGGTTACATACGTCAACAAAAACTATGTTTTTCCCGACGATTTTAGTTAGCATCGGCAATACATATATTTTTCCCTACGTTTATAATTAACATCGCTAAAAGTGTATATTATTTGTGACGTTTTAACTTAGCATCGGTAAAAGTGTATGGATTTCCCAACGTTTTTTTATTTTCGTCGGCAAAAGTATAGCTTTTAGTGAAGTAAAAATATTCGTCGCAAAAAAGTATACATTTAGCGACGCACGTTAGTGTCGGCGAAAGTGTAGCTCTTAGCGACGAACAATTTTGTGTCACTAAAAATAAACACTTTTGCTGACGCTATATTACATCGG
>BQKN01065544.1:75087-93365 GCA_022839385.1 Asparagus kiusianus | reverse complement strand
TTTTTTTTGAGTGTGAATACTCAAAAATGTCTGGAATACGATTATGGAATGGCTTTAGTTTAGATGGAGATCTTGTGATTGGAATTGTCTCATGGATTGATATAATACCAGATTAAGAGGCCAGGGATTTAAACAAGGGTTAAGAGGATGACTTTCACTGCTACATTGTATAGGATCAAGTGTGAAAGGAATGCAAGGATTTTTAATTTGAAAACCAAAGAGGTGGTTCAGTTAGTGAAAGAGATTAAAGTAGACATTTTGATTTTAGTTCTCAATAATACCATTTTACATGAAAATAGAGAGTGGATAGTTTCATTGTAATACAAGTTTGAGAGTGGGGAGTTATCCCTTGTATTTTTGTTTTTCGTATGGCTTTCTCAGATTTTGAGAAATCATGATGTACAGAACTTTTAATATGGTTGAATGAATAAAAAATTTTTATTGACAAAAAAGAGTAATATGCTATAAGGCTGGGTATATAAAATCTGAGCCTTCAAAGTGGATTGGGCGAAATATTAAGTTTTCATTAAAATATGGGTTAAACGATAAAGTTATTGAAAACTATTATTTTTTAGAACTCTATTGTTGGATTCACTTGTAACTTTTTTCTCTTGAATTTATAATATTTTGGATTTGGAGTTAAATTTGGAAACCAGAGATTAAAGGATAATTTGCTAATACTAAATAATTTTTTTTGTTTAGACTAAACCTTCTTACTTTTCTAAAAAAATGATAATTTTTCTTGAAAATGTTTTCCTTAAACTCTATTTTATGCACTTAAAAACAAAATTTGTGAGATTTATGGGGCTCACTTTGATTTTATCAAGAAGAAACCTTTCTATTTTAAATTATTAAACTTCAAAGTAAAGAATTTTTGAATTTATAATTAAGAAAACAATTTTGGATATTAAACTAATGTATTCTGGCTTCTAAGGGGCTCAGTAGACTTTCTAGATTTTAGTTACTGATGTCTATTTAATTTGTGACTAAAAAATTTTTTAGAACATAAAGGTTTACAGATAACTCTGTTTCTTTCTTCTAGCTTATCTATTTTCGATGAAACTTTTTCTTCTTTCTTTTTTTCCTCTGCTTTCTTACATTAATTATGTGAAACATGAAACATGTGTAGGTAAAATTAAATTCAATTCTAAGATCTGTTGGATAGCAGGTTCATAATATATTTCCTAATTTATTTTGATAACAAGTTATTGGGATTCCTAATCTGTTTTGGTAACGGGTTATTGGGATTCCTAATCTATTTTGGTAACATAATTTCTAATCTGTTTTGATAACAAATTATTAGGATTCCTAATATGTTTTGATTTTGATTTTAAAATTCCTAGAATGTTTTTGGTATTAGGATTTCTATATATATGGAACGTTTTAGAAGAGAAAATAAGCAAGGATTTTTTTGAGCAGTTTTGAGAGAGGATTGTTGCATCCTATTGTGGGAGATTTGTGAGAGATCTAGAGAGCTTTGTTTGAGGGGTTTTGGTGAGATTTATAACCCTATTTGTATTCTCTTAATTTTTAATAATAAGAACTCCCCCCTCCTTGCCCCGTGGACGTAGGTAACTTGCCAAACCACGTAAAACTTGTGTGTTCTTACTGTGGTTGCGATTTATGCTTGTTTGGTTATGATCTTCCTCATCCTTGTTCGTGTGATTCGAGTTCGGCTGCGCACAACAAGTGGTATCAGAGATTCAGGTTTAGCTTGGGACTTGTTCGAATGATTCGCTGAAGGATTCCTATTTGAAGAGTTAGATCGATAACATGAGAGAATCAAGCATATCAGGTTTGTCTCTTATGAAGGCGATACAGAGTCTCAGCATCAGTAATACGAAGATTGATGTTCTGAAGTTCGATGGCAAGATCAATTTCGGTTTGTGGAGGTACCAGGTGATGGATGCGTTGAATACACAAAATTTGGAGGAGACTCTTAAGTTACAAGAGAAACCCACTGATATGGAGGACATGATTTGAAAGAAAATGAATAGTAGGGCTTGTGAAGTTATTCGGTCATGTTTAACGCTGGATCTTATTTATGATGTGATGAACGAGATGTCGGTGAAGAGATTGTGAAAAATGCTCAATGAAAAGTACCTTACTAAGAGCATTGAGAATCGGCTTCATTTAAAGAAGAGATTTTACCAGTTCAAGATGAAGAGGGAACTTTTCATTAGGGAGCATGTAAATAACTTCACAAAGCTACTTTCGGATATGGCCAAAGTGGACATCATGGTTGAGGATGAAGACAAGGAGATGCTACTTTTGTGTTTGTTGCCCGAGGATGATTATGGTATGTTCGTTCTCACAATGATCAATGGAAGAACTACTATTAGCTACAAGGAGGTGACCTCAGCGTTGGTGAATTATAAGTTGAAGAAGAGTGATGGCAAATCCTTCGAGAAGACATTAGGAGATGCATTAGCAGTTCGAGGCCGTAGTCCAAACCGCCGCCAAGTCAACCGCTCAAAATTGAAGAATAGAGATGGCTATAAGAGTGTTAGTAAAAATCAATGTCGTTTTTGTAAAGAAGAGGGACATTGGAAGATTGACTGCCTAAAGTTGAAGGATAAAGCTGGGAAGAGCAAGGGAAAAGCTGTACAAGCTTCAGAAGTAAATGTTACAAAAGCTGTTGGTGAGCATTCAGATTCAGATTCTTCGGGTTATTCGTGTCCTGCACTACCGTCGGTTTGCTATGTCGACTCTACGGAGTGGATGTTGGATTCGAGAGCTACATATCACATTTGCCCAATGAGGGATTAATTCTCCAGCTTTGAGGAGCTGGAAAGATGGGATGTCGTGCTTATGGGTAATGACCACGTATGCCCTATTGATAGTATTGATTCAGTCCGGATCAGGATGCATGCTGGTGTGGTTAGGGAGTTGAAAGAAGCAAGATTCATGCCGCAGTTGACGAAGAATATTATTTCTCTTGGTATTTTGGAGGTAGCAAGTTATCGGGTGATCTTAGAGGATGCTACTGTGAAGATCACAAAGGGTTCTATGGTAATGATGCGAGGTGTCAGAGAAAACAACCTATACTACTTGAAGGGCAAGACAGTTACAAGGGGGGTCTGACAGCTTCTATCACTATAGAGGAGGACACTATTACCCTATGATACATGAGACTTGGACACACAAGAGATAAGTCCATGCAGTCATTGGCGAAATAAGGGCTATTGAAAGGTGCTAAGACCTGCAAGATGGAGCTGTGTGAACATTGTGTACTTGAGAAGAAAACTAGAGTAAAGTTTGGCACCGCTATTCACAACACTGTATTGGATTATATTCACACAGATGTTTAGGGTCCTTCTAAGCACACATCACTTAGTGGAGCCAACTATTTTATCACTTTTCTTGATAATTATTCTAGGAGGAATTGAGTATACCCTATGAAGCATAAGCATGAGGTCCTGGATATTTTTATGGAATGAAAGAAGAAAGTGAAGCTGCAGACAGGTAGCAAGGTGAAGACTCTTCATTCAGATAACGGTGGAGAGTATAAGAGTAATCCATTTCTACAATTTTGTCGGGATCACGGCTTTAGGTGACACTTCACAGTTCGAGAGACACCGCAACAGAACGGGGTGGCTAAGAGATTGAACCATACATTGTTGGAGAAGGTACGATGTATGATGACACAGAGTAGATTGCCTAAATTCTTTTGGGCTAAGGCATTAGTTCATGCAAGTCATCTCGTTAACAGGCTGTCGTGCACTGCGATACAAGAGAAGACTCCTATGGAGCATTGGTCTGGTTCGGTAGCTAGTGACTATGAGTCACTTCAGATATTTTGGTGTCTTGCTTATTACTATAGTAGTGATGGTAAATTGAATCCGAGAGCGAGGAAAGCAGTCTTTGTGAGATTTAGAAAAGGAGTAAAAGGCTTCAAACTATAGGATCCACAGGACAAGAAGATCGTTATTAGTAGTGATGTCATATTTGATAAGGCATACATGATGAGGCCTCAAGTTTCTCAGCAGGTAGAGGAAGATCAGATTCGAGAGATATCATACCAGGTGGAGGATGATGTGACTCCACCCACTCTAGATAGCATTGTATCCATTGAGGCTCCTACATAGGTGACACTGGAAGGAGATGGGATGACAGTCGGGCCTATAGAGGATATAGTGGATGGTGAGACTCAGGAGCAGGGCCATGTTCAGGAGTCCATTGCAGCAAATAGACCTAGAAGGGTGATTTGTCGGCCAGCTAGATTAATGATGTCATGGTCGCATATGCATTATTAGTGGAGGTCTTTGATGATATGGTTCCTTCTACATTCAGGAAGGCAGAGTTTAGCTCTGATTCGATCAGGTGGAGGGAAGCTATGGAGGAGGAGATGAAGTCTCTTCAGAAGAACAACACTTGGGAACTTGCAAAGCTACCTAAGAGTAAGAAAACTATTGGTTGCAAGTGGGTATATGCGAAGAAAGAGGGATTTTATATTGGGGATATTAGGTACAAAGCCATATTGATTGCCAAGGGATATGTACAGCTTGAGGGTCTTGATTACAACAAGGTATTTTCTCCCGTTATGAAGCATTCATCGATTCATATTTTATTAGTATTGGTGGCACAGTTGGATTTGGATTTAGTTCAGATGGATGTTAAGACAGCCTTTCTACATGGAGATTTAGATGAGAAGATCTATATGACACAACCCTTGGATTTAAAGCTGCAAGAAAGGAGGATTTAGTGTGCAAGGTGAAGAAGTCTATTTATGGTTTGAACCAATTGCCACGATTGTAGGCATCAAAAAATGTTTATAGACATCCAAATACAGATCAAGACTAAGAAGAGAGCAATGTACATGCCCGTGATAAAGAACACTGATGCGTGTTAACATAACAACAAGTACTAACACGCATAGGCGTGGCAGTATATGGTTACGCGTATAGGCGCGACAACTGATGGTGACGTGCCACGGTGTGGCGGTGTGTTGTGACGTGCGTATGCGCGACAGGGTATGGTGACACGCGTCTTCATGGGGTGTCCTTTTTTGTGATTTCCTGATAGTTTTGAGCATCTTCTGAGAGTCCACGTGGCATTATAACAAAAGGAGAACGCGTACTAACGCAGGGGGTGGTTATAGATCAAGAAAAATAATATTTCGTGGACCTAAAGACGTGGGAGAACAGTTGCAAAAGTGGCTGAACGTTACTGAAACTGTCTCTTCAGCCGTGCTAGCTTACGCTGACGCGCTAATGGCCGTGGCAGTGAAGACTGACGCGCCCAAAGGAAGTTCGACTGGTCAGTTATCTTGCTTCCATTTCCACAATTATGCACCCTTATCCCTATAAATACCTCTTTACACATGAAATCAGAGGACAGAGAGCAGATAGAGCAGAAAACTTGAGCTTTTTGGCGATTCCTTAAGATTTAAGTTTTGACTTGATCTTGAGAAGAGTGTTCATCTTACTTTGATAAGATATTCACTGATTTCATTCTTGCTTCTAAATGAAGGAAGAATACCCAAAGCCTTCACAATTTAATCAGAATCTGTGAATCGGTGGTCCACGAGTTAACGCACTCCCGGCACAGGCAAAGTCCCCCACAAAAGCATAAGTCGATAAACGATTTTTTTTAATTTTCTAAAAAGTTATAATTTTCTTATTTTTCATTGTAATTCGTTGTAAGCGACTAAAGTTTTAATGGATTCAACAATAAAAATAACTTTTGACAAAAACAAACTAGCGACCATAGTGGGAGCCAACGGTCTCGCTGACGAGACCGTCGTATCGCAACCGATCAAGATTGTGATCAATGAAGAGATCGAATATGAGTTCGATCAGGCGAAATTTGAGGAGTATCTATCATCCCCATCCTCAAAATCTTCCTCGCCTTATAAATGCAGGAAGATTTCATCTACCAAGAAGGTTTTTCGGTCTTCAACTCCGATGAAGACTACGAGTGAAGATTCTTACTCGATCATTGCTAAGGATTCTGCTTGCAACATATCTGCTCCAAATGACCCTTCCCCAGTTAAGGAGTCATTGAACCAAAGCTTACCGGCATTGACAAAGAGGGCTCGTCAGAGATAACGTCAGCGCCGTGCTCGTTAATTGGCTAAGGCCTTAGAACAAACCGACGGGGTTCGCTACTATGCCGACCTAGAGTCGAGGAAGCATCGGTTGATCCAATTGCCTCAACGACAAACCACTCATGTTTCTGCACAACTCACAACGGAAGAATGGACTCTCGTCAAAAGGGCTCGTTCGACCCTCAAAGAACGCATACAAAAGCATCGTGCAAACGCCGCTCGTACCCGTGCCCTTCGTCAACAAACGCAAGAAGGGAAGAAAGAAATGATGTCTAAAGAATCACCAAAGAATCACAAAGTTTGGATTCCCAAAACCAAACTTGTGCAAGAATTAGATTGGCAGGACTCATCCCTCAATCGTGACCGTCCACACTGCCACGGCAAGCCCTTTAACCGCGGCAATCCCAACTACCGCGGCACATTCTCCAACCACGGCAGTCCCTACTACCACGGCACGTCTTCCAACCGCGGTAGTCTCTGCTGCCGCGGTGCACCATTCGACCGCGACACTCATCCCTACTGCGGCCAGGGGGAAATTCACAAAATCACCCCTTCGCCCCTGTCAACGTCCGTACTACAACTATGTCTGTTCCATCACCAGTGAAGCCTTGGGTCAGTCTTGACCTATCAAAATTCAAAGTCACAATGGCGTATCGTCTCGGTCCTTTACCTGATGATCGAAGCAAAGCTCCAATCAAAGAACGCTTGGGTCTGATAAACGAACCTCGAGTAAATTCTTATACTGGGGGTCATAAGTATCCTCCTATCAGAATAAAACAAGTCTAAAAAGAGAAGATACCAATTCACTCTGGCTTAGGGTCTGTAAAAACTCCACACTCGAAGGGGGTTGGATGTAAACACATAACCTTGGATCGCTCAGACACAACGACAAGTCGTCCTGTGCATGTTAACAAGATTCAAAGGCAGAAGATAGGTTGCTCGAATCATGGTAATGATGAGCTGTACTATCAAACTGACAAGTCATGAAAAAGAGTTTCTCGAGAAGCAGATTCTTATTGTGCATGTGAGAGACTTATCAAAGCGGTATTGTCGGAATGCAGTTGATTCAAAGCTGAACCACCAAGAGTTTTTGTATTCCAAAGACTTTCCACTGAGACGTCAAAACCCAAGATGAGATGTTTTAACAAAAAGAAGCCCGCTACTCAAAAAGATGAGCTTCCAGAGGTCACTATTAACATGACCGATAGAAGAAAGCGTTATTCAATCAACCCTGATCCTGATTTCTCTCCAGGAGGGAGAGTTGAGCAGGGTCTCTCCCAAAGAATGTCACGGTTATGGTGAAGGGCCAATCGACACAGAGATTATAGAAAAATGCATGAAGGGTTATCTTCAGATGAGGAGCTCTCAGATACTTGTTCTGCAGTTGCCTCAGATGATACAGTATCCAGTGTTGGACAAGTCGGAGAATCACTTGCGATTACATCTGATCAATTAGCCCAGATATTGCAGGAAGCATTAGCTAAACAACGTGAAGAAATCAGAGCTGAAATCAAGATTGAGATAGAGTTGACAATGCAACAGATGAGGGATTTACAAGCACAACAACATCAACAATAGCCAGAATCAAGTCAAAAGGCTGAATCTAGCCGGCGTGATACCATACCTATGCGTATAACTGAGGTTGATAGTGACCCTGAGGTGGATGAAACCATGTTTGTTAATCCTCCTCCTAATAAAGATAAATCGGAGAGCGGCCTGGTTAAGTCGTTTACTTAACCTTCTCAAATTTATTTGAAGAAGAATACGGAGGAAGACAAGAAGATGCAAGATCTTGAGAATAAAGTCAATGCTCTGATGACAGCTCAAGAAGTGAAGAAAACATGCATCCCATTCCCGTACCCGAGAGAATGGGACTTGATTCCTTATCCCCCAAAATTTAGTCTAATTAACTTTACTTCTTTTGATGGCAGGGGTTCACCCACTCAACACTTGATTTATTTCAAGTCTCATCTTGGCGCAATATCTGAAAATGAAGCTTTGATGGTCCGGTCATTCGTAGGAACCCTTCGTGGGCCTGCTTTCGATTGGTACCGACGTCTTAAGTCTGAGAATATCAATAGCTGGGAAGATATGGAAGGATTGTTTCTTACCAATTTCTTCGACGATGATACCGAGGTCTCCATTGGCACTTTGCTGGATGAGAAGCAGAAAGATGGGGAGTTATTTGATATTTTCGTCAAGCGGTTCCGGAACAAAACGGTGAACTGCCGAGATCCACTCACTGAGGAGTTCATCATTCAAACATGTCATAACAACTTGTCATTAGATGTTCTAGAAGACATAGGGGTTGTGCCTTCTAAACATGACAAGAATTGAAGGTAAGGGGCGAACAAGTCGAAAGATTCATCAAGAGGAAGAAGCTAGAGAGAGGTCAACCACCAGCTGTAGGCATCAAAAATTGCCGATAGGTCCCCGCACACAGCTCAGTGTTAACGAGCGACGATTGAACGTCACCACCCAGTTCACAAGAGCTCAAATGACGCCGGTGAGCGACTGAAGCAAACCGACGGACTACGTGAGCCGACAGAATCTCAGAACAACGGGGATACGGACTGACCGATAACCCCATGATCACTGCAATCGGACCAACGCCCGCTGGGCCTCGATCACCCCACAGATAATCCAACCATCGAGGCCTACAGAGCTCGCCGTCACGATTCCAACGCATCCGAAATCACTCAAATCCGAGTTCGGACGAAAAGTCAACGGCGAGTCAACAGCGGGACAACGGCACGGCCCCGGGCTGAACCGGGGACACCCAAACCTGTCTTGGCTGGCTCGAGACACCCCCAAGGGGTTGTCTCGGCCAATGGCCAAGACACCCCCCCAGGGGTGTCTCGGCCACAGCCGAGACACCCCCATGGGGGTGTCTCGGCCATAGCCGAGACACCCCATGGGGGGTGTCTCCAAGGTGGTTTTCCCCCCCCTTCTCTCATTTGCCTATAAATAGAGGCCCCTAGCCTCCATTCTCTTGGCTCGGAATTCAAGGCTGAATTATCTTAGCCAAGGATTCCTCTTGTGTGAAGCGGCGAAGCCCTGCCGGAGCGAGGAGTCAGAGTTTTCAAGAGAGCGGCGAAGCCCTGCCGGATCGAGGAGTCTCCATCGTCATTCACCCCTTTTCCTTAGTGTTGCTCCTTAGCGGTGACACTAAGAAGAGCTATTATCTCGTTTTAGCCGAGATATACGCTTATAACCTCTAGATCTTGCGCGGATCGACGAGGTTCTGCTTCTATATCCCACGCGGATAGACGAAGCTCTGCCGGATTTTCCCGGAAGGATCTTGAAGAGTCGGCGGTCCACGGATATCGACGTCCCCGTCACAGGCCAACAACCCACGCAAGCGAGACCGTACCAAACCGGGCTCTCGTGTTTATTTTCGTTTAAGTTGTACCCCTTTGTTTTCATTTTATACTGTTGTAACGCTCGAAGTTGTAACAGATATCAAAGTAATGAAAACAGCAACTTTTACCGGAAACACCAGCCAACTCCCAAAAGCAGAATTTTAATTCTCGAGGTAGGGGAAAGGGACATGCGACTACTGTTGATGCTCACCAAACGTCACAATAATCACCTCAGCAACAACCGCAACAATCATCCTTCCAGCTAGCATAACATCAAAATCAGTAGCCTACGAGACAACCTAAGACTTCAGAACCCAGGTTCCTGAAAGAATACTCTTTTAAAGATGATAAAGTACCGGTCATCTTTAAGTATCTTTTGGACAACAACAAGATCAAACTTCCACTGGTCACAAACCAAGAAGAATCAAAGAAGACTAATGACCCGAAATATTATGCATATCACAGAATGGTTCATCATCCCACCAAGGCATGTTATGTCTTAAAAGAAAAAATACAAACCTTGATCGATGTCGGTATTGTGACTACAAAGACGAAAGAGAAGAAAGTAGGTGTAAATGCAGTATCTATTAGTTTCGGTTCAGTTCCTTTATCCTGGTTCTAACCCGAACCTGTATCAAAGGTTAAAATGCAAATCGTCAATAATGACCCTTATGGACAGCACCAAAAGGAACTTGTGTCACATACAACCCTAAATGGCGAAATCCTTTGGGCTCATCCCGATTTTCTTGAAGATGAACAGTGGAAGACATCCACGTCTAAGAAGAAATTGAAGGGCAAAGGAAAAGAGAAGTCCTGTTTCGGAGCCTCGACAATTCCTGAAGAAAATGATGAAGACATCCCAGCTCTATCACTTTCTGAGGAGGAGCAAGAATCTTTCGCTACTAGGAGTGGAAATGAATACCATTTTAATTACCCAAGCGCATCTGAGCAATTAGCTGAGCAGGGAGTGGTAAAAGCCGCACCTTCTAAAACCTTGACAGAGCTGGGGGTAGTTACAACTCAGCCCGTAGCAACCGAAAAATCTCAAAAGGCAGCTAAACAAAAGGAGAAAGAACCCTAACATAAGAAAGTTCAAATTCCGAAGCAGTCTCGTTTCAATCGACCAATTGGAAGAGATAAATCGGAAAGTTCGAATGCTCTATACCGTTTCGACGTCATGACTTAGTTATCCAATATCCCAGTAAGAATTACACTGTACGAGTTATTACGCCTTTCAAAGGATACCAGAGAATCTTTGCAAGAAGCATTGGTCGATTCTGAGGTATTTCTCACTCAGATTAAGCCAACCTCTGAAGAGCTAGAATCATCCATTCAGCATTACAATTTAGCAGCCACGAAATTCCCTTGCATTGCTTTCACCAAAGAAGATATGCAAGTAAAGAATTTGAAACATGATAGGCCTTTATATTTCACCGGATATATTGGCTCAAGCGTTGTTAACCGGATTCAAGTTGATTCGGGTTTCGCTGTTAGCATCATGCCGCTTAGGTTGATGTACCACCTTGGAATTCCCACCAACAAGCTAGCCTCCACAGGAACCGTTATCTACGGGTACAATACTAGTGGGTCTAGGCCATTGGGAAAAATCTGGGTGAAGTGTCAGCTCGGAGACTTGAAGTCAGAGGTCACTTGTTATGTGATTGATGCAAGACTTCTTATAACTTATTGTTGGGTCGCCCTTGGATCCACATTAATGTTATAGTTCCCTCCACCCTCTATTAGTGTCTGAAATATGTTGACACTAACAACAAGGTCAAGACGATGGTCGCAGATAGGCAGCCATTTAAGGGATTAGAAAATTATTTTAATGATTCCCTTCTTTATGGTGCTGAATCTGATACTGAACCATCGACCCACGATACAGACAGCGGAGAAGAAGCTGATACCGAAGTTGGGCTTGATTATAGTGAAGGTCTTGTATTAAATGACATTGAACCTCTTGTAATCGATCTTGACGGTGGCGAATCGTCGGATGAAAGTTGTAACTGGCAACTTACCGATGAAATAATAAATGATGATTTAGAGTACTCGCATTGTCTTGATAATATAATGAAAAAATTGTATGACAGCCCTGATATACATATGCCACTTTGTTCGTCTTGTACGATGACGAAATACATCCAAGATTTATTCGGAATGACTGTAATCCTACCCGCGAAGACAGGGGATGAAAAAGAAATAATCTTCGGAAAAGGGGAATCATCCCGAACCCCCGATCTCTTCTTAGACACCAATTTCAGATGAGGAAGGACCCGAACGACATTTCTCTAGGTATAGTTCACAAGCAAGCGACAACATGAGGAAGCAAGGATATGACCTTACGCTCGGTGAAAGTCTTTGTTTTGGTCAAGGTACCAGGGTTCCACCCCGTCCTACCCATGTACCGAAAGGAAGACCTGATAATTACTACAACTATAGTAGGGGTCTGGGTTACGTTTCGTCATCTGATGATCAATGTTGCTGGCAAATCATCAACCAGTTAACAAATAAAAATAGGTATTCATCCGATTCTTCAAGTTAGGATTCTGACACTAGATCGGAGACATGTTCAAAGGGTTATGTCGAACATAACCATGGTCGATTCTTCTACTATAAAAGAAGATGATCAATTGCCCACTTGGGAAGATCCCTGGATACATTACATGAATATTCAATACAGCGAGCGATTCGAACAAAGAGAACCTCCTACTGACGATAGAGTAGTCCAGATTAATATAGGTGACGAAATCAATCTTAAACTTATATTTATTAGCCACAATCTTCCGTCGGATGAGAAAGAAGAATTAATTGATCTCATTAGAGAATATATCGATGTTTTCGCTTGGAATTACAAAGATATGCCGGGACTTGACCCAAATATGGCAATGCATAGCCTTAACATTAAACCGGATGTCAAACCTGTCAAACAGCAACAAAGACGGTTTCGTCCGCAAATTATAGAGGCGATAGAAGCTGAAGTGAAGAAATTAATTAATTCAGGCTTCGTCAGAGAAGAACAACATCCTGATTAGTTGGCTAATATTGTTCAAGTCCTTAAAAAGAACAAAAAAATCAGAATCTGTATTGACTTCAGAGATCTGAATACCACTTGTCCTAAAGACGACTTCCCTCTACCAATTATAGATGTCATTATTGATAACACATGCGGATTCGAGAGAATGTCATTTATGGATGGATTTTTTGGATATAATCAAATCAAGATACACCCAGACGATGAAAAGCATACTGCATTCAGAACACCCCTCGGTATCTTCTGTTATACCGTTATGCCTTTTGGTTTGAAGAACGCCGGTGCTACATACCAACGAGCAATGACGAAGATCTTTCAAGAACACCTTAGGAAGACCGTTGAATGCTACGTCGATGATCTGGTTGTTAAAAGACGTGATAAGAATAACCACATTAACGATATGAAGACGATGTTCGATCTTATGAGGAATCATCAATTGAAGATGAATCCGACTAAATCCTTCCTTAGAATGTCCAGCGGTAAATTTCTTAGATTCGTTGCCACTACAAAAGGTATTCATATCGATCCTGATAAGGTGAAGGTGATACATGAATTACAATCCCCCAGAAATCTTAAAGAACTCAGAGGGTTGCAAGGTCGATTGGCGTACATCCGTCGGTTCATATTGAACCTTTCTGGAAAATATCAGCCGTTCTCTAAACTCACAAAGAAAGGCGTGTCATTCATTTAGGATGAAGCCTGTCAAAAAACATTCGAGGATATCAAAACATATCTAGCGAATCCGCCTATTCTCGTTGCACCAAAATCGAGCAGATCGTTTTTGATTTATGTCAAAGAGACGAGCCATTCGTTAAGTGCATTGCTTGCACAAGATGACAACAACAGTCACGAACAAACTATCTATTATCTAAGTCGTACACTGGTAGGAGCTGAGTCTCGCTATCCGATGATTGAGAAAGAATGCCTCGCCCTGGTATTCGCGATCCAAAAAATGCGACATTATTTAGTTGGACAGACAATTTATTTCATTTCCAACGTAAACCCAATTCGAGTGTTCATGACCCAATCGGCCTCTATGAATTGGCGTTTAGCCAGGTGGGCCTTACTCTTATCCCAATATGATCTATATTTTAAACCGCAAAAATTAGTTAAGGGACAAGCTATTTGCGAACTTTTAGCTGTAAACCCTACAAAAGATACAACCGAATTGTACGATGATCTGCCAGATAAAACTCATAAAGTTAACACCACATCACATCAGCAAGTGTGGCAATTATACTTTGATGGAGCTTCCCGAGCAACTAACGTAGCAAGCACTCCCGGATGTTCTAAAATTTCCTCAGGAGTGGGGGTCGTTTTACTTTCCACGGAAAAACATGTATTGCCTCGAGCATACTCGTTGACTGAACCATGTTCTAATAATGTGGCTGAATACAATGCATTAATAATTGGAATTAATTTTGGTAAAGAGCTGGGGGTCGAATACCTCGAAGCTTTTTGTGATTCTCAACTAGTAGTTAACCAAATACGAGGAGACTATGAGGTCAGAAATCAAGATCTGATTCCATACCACCAGGCAGCCATCGAGATGGCGAACTCGTTTGAAGAATTTTTCATCGAGTATGTTCCACGTCTTCAAAATGCATATGCAGACGCCTTAGCGGCATTATCGATATTTTTGGCTCAGCCTCCCAAGACAGAATAATTAATTACAATGAGAACTCACCAACTCATTGTACCAATCTACGATTCGATTGTCAAAGAAGCACACTTAACGAGAGTTGAACCCGAAGTTCGAGATTGGCGTTTTCCTATCATCGATTATGTCCTACATGATATCTTACCTGAAGATGTAAAAGAAAGGGATTCGATTCGGCGAAGAGCACCGAGATTTTACTATAATGCTATGACACAAATATTGTATCGACGTTCGTATGAAGGTCTATTACTCCGTTGTCTATCTAATAGAGAGACGAAAGAGGCACTCAAGGAGGCGCACGATGGAACATGCGGTGCACATCAAACTGGTCCCAAACTCTGCGACCGGCTTAGGAGAACAGGATATTACTGGCTAACCATGGTCAAGGACGCAGTTGATTACGCCCGACGGTGTCATGCATGTTAAGTACATGTAAATTATATGCACCAGCCTCCAGAGTAGTTGCATCCATCAACGACATCATGACCATTCGAAACGTGGGGAATGGACATTGTAGGTCCTATTTTCCCGCCTTCAGTCAAAGGTGACCGTTTCATTCTGGCGATCACCGATTACTTTTCAAAATGGGCCGAAGCAGTCCTGCTTAAAGAACTAAAGACGAGCGATGTTATCAAATTCATTAAACACCATATCATATATCGATATGGTATCCCGAGATGAATAGTGCATGACAACGGCCCTCAATTCGTCAGCAACGTATTCATCAAATTCTGCAGTAAACTCGAAATTCAAGATGTTTTATCAACTGCTTATAATCCCACAGCTAACGGATTAGCTGAAGCTTTTAATAAGACAATTATCAAGATTTTGACAAAACTTGTAAAAGTCAATAAGCGAGACTGGGACGACAAACTTGGTGAAGCTCTGTGGGCTTATCGTACTATTGTCCGTACGCTAACTGGAACAACCCTAAAAATCAAGTCTTGAGCTTGAAGATGAGATGAACCCTAGCCTTGAGAGTAGAGGAATTTCGGCCAATAAAGAGAGAAAATCCAAAATTCTTTTGAGGGGTTGAGGGATTTTAAAAGCAAGAATTTCAATGGATTAAGAGTTCTTGTTGTTGAACTTGGTACAAGAGTTTTGATAAGAGAAGAAGAGGGAGGAGTTTTAGGGGGAAAAGACCCTAATTTGAAATTTTGGGAGAAGGGGGAAATGAAGGTACTACAAGAGGACAAAACACCAAAAAAAGAGACAACATAGGGTGTCTCGGCCTAATGGTCGAGACACTACTGGGTGTCTCGGGGTCTCAGGCTCAGGCCAGGCCCCAGGTGCTTTTCATGACCGTATTTCGCCCGCTTTCGCCGGTCATTGGTTGTTCCGATGAAAATCAACACCAATCAACGCCAGTCAACGCGTTGCGATAAAAAGTTAACGCCAGGCGATCCGAAACCCTAAGGTCAACGCTGGTCAACGCGTAACCCTAGGTCAACACCAGTCAACGCGTTATGATAAAAAGTCAACGTCGGGTGATCCGAAATCCGAAGGCCAACGTCGGTCAACGTGTAACCCTAGGTCAACGTCAGTCAACGCGTTATGATGAAAAGTCAACGCCAGGCGATCCAAAACCCTAAGGTCAATGCCAGTCAACGCGAAACCCTAGGTCAACGCCAGCCAACGCGTTGTGATGAAAAGTTAACGCCAGGCGATCTAAAACTCTAAGGTCAACATCGGTCAACGCGTAACACTAGGTCAACGCCAGATAACGTGTTGCGATGAAAAGTCAACGCCGGGCGATCCGAAACCCTAAGGTCAATGCCGATCAACGCGTAACCCTAGGTCAACGCCAGTTAATACGTTGCGATGAAAAGTTGACGGCAGGCGATCCGAAACCCTAAGGTCAACGTCGATCAACGCGTAACCCTAGGTCCACGCTAGTCAATGTGTTGTGATAAAAAGTCAACGTCGGGCGATCCGAAATCCTAAGGTTAACGTCGGTCAACGCGTAACCCTAGGTTAATGCCAGTCGACATGTTTACGATGAAAAGTCAACGTCGAGCGATCCGGAATCCTAAGGTCAATACCGGTCAACGCGTAACCCTAGGTCAACACCAGTCAACGCGTTGTGATGAAAAGTCAACGCCGAGCGATCCGAAACCCTAAGGTTAATATCGGTTAATACATAACCCTAGGTTAATGCCAGTCAACACGTTATGATGAAAAGTCAACGCCGGGCGATCCGAAATCATATGGTTAACTCCGGTCAACGCGTAACCCTAGGTCAACGTCAGTCAACGTGTTGCGATGAAAAGTCAACATTGTTCAACGCATAGCCCTAAGTCAATATATTATGATAGAGATAGTCAGTTCTAAGTCAACTAGATGACACAAGCCAAAATCAACTCACCAGTTTTTGATTCGAGACTTCGACGACGGCCAGATGATAAACGCGGCGCCAGAAGAATTTTAGTTGTTCGTTAAAATATTGAATAGACTAAAAATCGAAGGAGTCAGACCTAACTACAGGTCCTTTTACACCGACTGAAGGTTGGACTGATTACATCCAAAGTATTTCAGGCTCCTCTATAAAAGAAACGAGACTGAAACACTTTGGAGGGGGTATCTGTAGGCATCAAAAATTACCTATAGGTCCCCGTACGCGGCTCGAGATAGAAAGAAGATGATGAACATCGCTATCTGAGTCACAGAAGCTCATTTGACGATGACAAGAACATGAAGTGAGTCGACGAACCAAGCGAAGCAACGGAACTTCGGAATAACGAAAACACGAATGGATCGGGAGCTACGCGTCGCTTACGAAAGATGAAGTGCCCCTCGTGTCCCATTTACTCCACATATGATTCAATCATGGAAGATCATAGATCTCCTCATCGGCTTTCCGATTTATTTTGAATCGCGTGATTCTGAGTTCGGACGATGAAGATACGGCAGAAACGGACAGAACGCACAAAACCAAGCTCAGGCCAAAGCTAAGACACCCATGGGTGTCTCGACCAAAGCTTGGCCGAGACACTAAGTGGTGTCTTGGCCAAAGCCGAGACACCGAGACACCAAGAGGTGTCTAGGCCAAGCCTTGGCCGAGACACCCATGGGTGTCCGCAGCCCCCGAAAGTAGTTTTGGCAGATTTAAGCTGTTTTTCGACCGTTAACCGTCTAGATTTGTTCCAGCTAATAAAATATCATCCAAGAACATGATTAAGTGGTTATAACTAAAGATAAGAGTGAATTGATCATTCTTATCTAAAAACAGAGGTCCCAAAGCCTATAAATACAGCCCCAGGGCCTTCATTTTTTTGAATCTGGAATTCTCGAGCGTGGCGAAGCCCTACTGAATTAAAGATTGAAGGAGCATGAATTTCAGAAGAGAGGAGGAGATCGGATCGAGTTCGTCGGCATAAAGAAGAGGAGCTTATCAGATCTACACTTCTCGGTCTTTTGCCTTGAGATTGCCCCATTGCGGTGATCTCGAGAAAAGTGATTATCTCACTATTGCCAAGATAATTGCTTCGGCTTTCTAATTCCTTCACGAATCAACAAAGCTTCGGATCGGATCTAATCTGATCGTTTGGTGGTCCACGGATATCAACATCCCCGTCACAGGCTAAGATCCCATGCAAGCAGCGGGCGATAAACATCCGTTGCGCTGTTTGACGAGAGTTGTACTTTTTTGTTTTCATTGTGTAAGGGTCTTAAAAAAAGACTAACTTTTGTTTTCATTATAACGTTTGAAGTTGTAATGAACACAGCAATGAATACATCAACTTTCTCCCTAAACATTGGTGCCGAAGACCAAACTAGAAGATTAGAAAACGCCAACCACTTCAAAGTCGCTCGGCCACTTCCGAGCCACCTCGAGGTGGCTCGCGCCTGGCTTACCTCCAGCGAAGTTTTCTGCGTCTCTAACAACCTTCGTTTTTGCTCCATATGATCGTGTACTTTCAATGAAGTCTCATGGTAGCGTGGATCTATCCCGGTTCAAGATAACGATGATGGATCACGTTGGTCCTTTACATGAGGATCGAGGCAAAGCTCTGGTTAAAGAGTGTTTAGGTACGATAAACAAATCCCTGTTCGCGGGAAAAATCGAATCTTTCTTCATTGACATCATTGCTATCTCAGTTAACAACATTTTGAGTTACAAAGATCCGGTCTTTTTATAAGATCCGGTTACAATGAAAATCAAAGAAAATAAAAAAA
>BQKN01065544.1:59343-73715 GCA_022839385.1 Asparagus kiusianus | reverse complement strand
TAATTTGTACTACCCCACTCCCACTCGATCAAACCTTTAAACAGTTAGGACCACAACCAAAATCCCCTCTCGATTCCTTCCATAAACGAGAGGTCAACTTCCAAATTGGACGATTAAACCTTTAATTAGTTAGAGTTGTTCCAAATCTCATTCGGTCAAACCTTTAAACAGTTAGGACCACAACCAAAATCTCCTCTCGATTCCTCTCATGAATGAGAGGTCCACTTCTACATCGGACGGCTAGACCTTTAAATAGTTAGGGTCATTCCTCCATTCCCACTTGGTCAAACCTTTAAACAGTTAGGACCACAATCAAAAATCCATGTCATTCACGTATGGGGGATTTTATCTCAATCTCTAATTAGAGATAAGTCTACATCTAACACATGCTGTCAGGTGGTACATTCTCACGAAAATGACCAAGTCTACGTATTCAACATCGTAGCACCAAAAATCTATGCCTTACATGTATAGGGAATTTTATCCCGAATCTAAGTAGGGATAAGTCAACGCTTAACATACATTGCCAGTTAGTCCTTTACCATAAACAGGACAAAAGCCCATGCATTCGACATCGTGGTAGGTTGTTATTAATAACGTCAAAATCCATGCAAGGCACGGGGAATTTTATCCCGAATCCTATGTAGGGATAAGTCAATGCCTAACACGTGTTGCCAGTTAGTCCTTTATCATAAACAGGACAAAAACCCATGTATTCGACAACGTGGCAGGCCATTATTAATAACACCATAATTCATGCCTTACACGCATGAGGAACTTTATCCCGAATTCTAAGTAGGGATAAGTCAACGCCTAATACGAATTGCCGGTTAGTCCTTTACCGTAAACAGGACAAAAGCTCATGTATTCGACATCTTGGCAGGTCATTATTAATATTGTCATAATCCATGCCTTATACGCATGAGGAATTTTATCTCGAACCCTAAGTAGAGATAAGTTAACACCTAACACGTGTTGCCGGTTAGTCCTTTCAGCGTGAAAAGGACAACAACCTACATATTTGACATCGTGGTAGGTGGTTATTAATAACTCCAAATTTCGTGCCTTACACGCACGGGGAATTTTATCTCGAATCCTAAATAGAGATAAGTCAACGTCTAACGTGCGTTACCGGTTAGCCTTTATCTGTGAAAAGAATCTAGGATTTATGTCTAGGGGATGTTATCTCAATCCCTGAATAGAGATAAGTCTACGCCTAACATGCGTTGCCGGTTAGTCTTTCCCTATAAAAAGGACGAAGCCTACGTATTTAATATCATAGCACCAAGTCTAAGAGAGTTCATTCTCGTAGCACAACATCACATGTGAAACGAACTTAGATAATTTATATGCAAGCCCGATTCAAATGATAATCCGTAAATGCATATCAAATCTGTTGATGGTTGAGGGTTTGCCAAAAATCCTAAAGTCTACGCCTAACACGCATTGTCGGGTAGTCTATTCCCGCGACAAATGACGAAGTCTACGTATGTGATATCATAGCATCAAGTCTAAGAGAGTTCATTCTTTTAGCATAATGTTACCTACGAAACAAACTTAGATAATCCACATCCTAGCCGACTCAAACGGTAGTCGGTAAAGGCTTATCAAATTCGTTGATGGCTAAGGCCTTGTGAAAAATTCTATAAGTACGATAGTCACTGATGCACCACCTTTATCAGTTGGTCTCGTGACTTGAGCACTCGGGACAACATCAACACATCGCAATGAAAGTCAACGCCGGTCGACGCGTAGCCAAGAGTCAACGTTGGTCAATGCGTTGTAATGAAAGTCAACGCTGGTCAATACGTAGCCATGAGTCAACATCAGTCAATGCATTACAATAAAAGTTAACGCCGGCCAATACGTTACGATGAAAGTCAACATTGGTCAACGCGTTGTGATGAAAGTCAAATGTCAGTCAATACATTACAATGAAAGGTCGACGCCGGTCAACGCGTCGATAATTTTGCCAAAAAAGGTTCAGGATAATTCTCCATTCCAAATTAACCTTGGGGAGCTCAATCACGATTTAGATATAAACTCTTGACAAATATGATCAGTTCAACGTCGACTCAAAGACACGAGCTAATTCAGATATCAACACGCCAGTCTCAGTTCAAGATTTCGATAACAGTTAGACGATAAATACAGCACCAAAAGAATTTTAGCTATTCGAAAATAATTAAATATGCCAGAGGTGTAATATTAACTTAGCATGAATTCTCACTTAAAGTGAGAATCAAAATTTTTCTTTATTATCACTTAAGATAATTCTAGAAAAATTTTAATCCGCAGGGGATTTTTTGTTATCTTGAACACTTTTTATTCTGTTAAAAGAAAGAATTAGCAGGATCATAGGAGTTTGACTGTTGAATGTGTATTATTAACATAACAGCAATTTGTAGACCTATCATCATATTAGAGAGGATTGATAAGTTGATTTTGTCAGAGGTTAACTTAACAAGATTGTGTACTTGTGATTTAAACAAGATTTTGAGGACCTCTCGCTCTATTGAAGAGAGTCGATGAGTTGATTTTGTCAGAGGTGTGTTATTAACTTAACAAAATCGTGTACTTGTGATTTGAACAAGATTAATCGCTCTATTGAAAAGAGTCGATAAGTTAACTCTGTCAAAGGTGTAATATTAACTTAACAAAATCGTATACTTGTGATTTGAACAATATTTTGAGGACCTATCGCTCCATTGAAAAGAGTCGATAAGTTAATTTTGTCAGAGGTATGATATTAACTTAACAAAATCGTGTACTTGTGATTTGAACAAGATTTTGAGGATCTATCGCTTTATTGAATAGAGTCGATTGTCATAAGTGTAATATTAACTCCACAGGAGTTTATTGCGATTTAAGCAATTTTGTAGACTTATCATCCTATTAAAGAGGATTGATAAATTGACTGTGTCAGAGGTATGTTGTTAACTTGACAGGATTATGTTGCGATTTGAGCAATTTTATGGACTTGTCATCCTATTGAAGAGAATTGATAAGTTGATTGCATTATAGGTATGATGTTAACTTGACAGGATTGTGTTGAGATTTGAGTAATTTTATGGACTTATCATCCTATTGAAGAGGATCGATAAGTTGATTTTATCATTGGAGATGTAGTATTAACTTGATGAGAATTTTGAGGACTTATTGCTCTATTGAGGAGAGTCAATAAGTTGATTTATCATCAAAGGAGCTTGCCATATTAAGAATGAGACAAGCTAAATTTGAACTCTAAGGGGAGTTTAGTCGTCAGAAGCGTAATGTTAACTCGACGACATTTTATGGATTTTGTAGGTGACAGAGGTGTTTTATTAAATATATCAACACTTTGTCGAAGGAATTTGTCATGCAAAACTCATATAGGAGCAAGCGCCATATTCCTTCTTTTGAAATGCGATGGTGAGACTCGCATATGTAATTGGAAATGCGAAGGTGATCTATTGTGCTTGTCATTGAAACGCGAGGGTGAAATCCATGTTTGAAGGTTTAAATACGAGGGTGAACCTAACATTTTGAAGCTTTGGAACGCAAAGGTGACCTCTACATTTGATGTTTGAAACGCAAGCATGAACTTCATGTTTAGAACTTGAAACACGGAGGTGAACTTCACATTTAGAATTTGAAACACGGAGGTGACCTTCGCGTTTTAGAATTTAAAACGCAGAGTTGAGCCTCGCGTTTGGAATTCGAAACACAGAGTTTAGCCTCGCATTTGGAAGTCGAACAGACTTAACTTGAAACGTGAAGATCGCGTTTAGGTAGGATTCTTGCCTAGAATCTCGTGTTGATCTGGTTGCCCTATAAATAGACCGATGTTGGACAAATCAAGAGTCACCCGACTCCTTTCGTCTTTGTCTCCACTCTTGGACGAGACTTTTTATTTCTTCAAGATCTTTAGCGATCTTTTCTTCTCAAAACCAATAGTTTTTAATCGCCGATCACCATCAATGGGATTCAAGAAACTCACTTCTAAGCCCAGGAAGGTCACCGTGGTGACTTCAAGCGCGACGTCGGCTGAGGCCGCTGGCAGTGCTTTTGTTCAGGCGGCCACTCCACCGTCACAAGTCCCTATTCACCATAGTAAGTTTGGACTTTCAAACTTGTTTCGACAAGTTTTGGGTTGTAAACAACGAGCGAGACTCATGTTTTGCCATTGGAACACAGGGGTAGATCCTCATGTTTTGATTTTGAAACGTGGGGTTGACTTTCGTGTTTTGAAATTTGAACATGGGTCTGATCCTCGCGTTTTAATTTTGAGATACGGGGACGACCTATGCATTTTGTAATGGGAACGCGGGGCTGACCCTCGTGTTTTTATTTTGATATGCGGGTATACCCTCACATTTTGAAATTGGAATGCGGGTCTGACCCTCGCATTTTGATTTTAAAAACGCGGGGGTGACCCTCGCGTTTTGAAGTTGAAACATGAGGTTGTCCTTCGCCTTTTTTATTCTAAGTCTTTGAGACTTATTTTTAGCTCCTCCGCTTTTAGATACTAACTATTTTTTCCTTCGTAGTGTGCTATTCTAATGAACTGCTCTCCTTCCAGCATCATTTCGGATAGGAAGGAGGGATGGATGATAGCATGACTTTCGGTTTGCGTCGAGAACTTCCACTATTTGAGGGTGAGGACATGGAGCGAATGTTAACAATCTAGTTTGCGAGACCATCAACTCTTCGGGCCCTCGTCACTAATGTAGAACTTGAGACAGCTGACCATTAGAATTTTGAAAAGCCAACGTTCCTCTTCAGAGATCTTGTTGAAGTCAATACCAAGATCGTGTATGCTGAGGACTCTAAAATACTACAGAAGATTAACGACCGTTTCCTCTTCTTACCGAACATGGAGCGGATGTATCTGCTCTCATATTTCCATAGCATCTCTTTTAGACGATATATGGATTGGGACCTTGTCCAAGAGAAGGACGACATATCTCTTGGGACCTTCATGCATCAAAGTGTTCGTCGTATAGGACATAATTGTTAGGTGATGGCTCTGAGGCCTGGTAGGGTTCAAAAGAAGGATCCAGTTCTTGAGGGAGCCATCCTAGTAAACATTTTTGTCTGACAATTTATTGCTGCCCAGGATGAATTTTTAGCCTAAGAATTCACATCGCCCAGATGGGTATATTCTGCGGACAGGGGATGGTGGGCTCGTTTGGTAAATTTCATTCTGGAGGACCTGAGAGAGCCACTTGCCCAATCTAATCTTAGGACTCCAGTCTTAGCTACGCAATACGGGATCATACAGAGTAATTACAACTTCTTCACTATGTTGGAACGATACAATTCGGAGACCTGTACATTTTTCACTCCTATCGGGGAGCTGGGCTTCGCTCTCCATGAAATGTATGAGGTATCCAGCTTGCCTTTCGGGGAGATGCCATAAGAAGAATTCATTCTAGGGACTGAAGAGCTCTCAATCTTAAGAACATCACACCCTGATATTTATGCAACCTTTTGAGAAGTGATGTGTCACTTCCATATTTTCACTCAGGTGACCAGGCTGAGAGGAGGCGGCATCAAGCAAGCGTCCTAGGCAGAGTACTTATTTTAGAACTTGCATCGCAAAGACGTGGTAGTGACTTGACTTTCTGCAAGCTCTCTCAAAAGTATTAAGACTCAGATTAATGCTACTAATGCTTGCTACATCAATGAAGTCCAATAGGACATTTTTCCACCTTTCACTGAGTTTGATAGTTTTCATTATCAAGCTCAGGCTCTAATTTCTGACATGACCCTATTTGCAGGCTTTTTGATGTTATGGTTGAAATCATGTGTGGTACCTACCAAGCCTATCGAATCCCTCATGGCTGAAGTAGTGTATCCAACAGTTCTTTTGGCCCATGGGAGGCCAGTGAATCTCCTCTCCGCTATGGTATGCTACTTACATATTGGCCTACGATTGTTGATTTCTGAATTCCTCCAGGTTAGGGAGATTGGTCCTGCTGAGAATAAAATTTTGAAGACTCTCCAATCTCGTGTACCAGTGATGTACACCTATTTGGTGGCCTGGTTCGTCATGCACTATCCTTCACTGATGATGGGAGCTTCTCCGTACAACGGATATTTCACTTTGTTTGTACAACGACTTGAAGCAGCTAAATAGGAGAGCTTGTATATAGTCCTGGCTTGACAAATCTTATCAAAAGAGCCTAACTACCATATTTTCTGCTGCTTTCTCGAATTTGTGAATGTTGAACATGGTAAAATATATGACAACGTAATGGGTCCCAATTCGTTCACAATTTTAAATGGATGCATTTTTCGATGCCTCATCACTATCAAGGCGGGTTACCTAATCTTTCGGCAGGGTGAGAAATGCATCCTTGAGCCCTAACAGCCCTATAGATTTGCTAGGCAATTTGGATATGACCAACTGCATGTCGAAAATCTCAATCCTAAGCATTGGTAACTTATATGAGGGAGCCCGAGATTGGTATCATTCGATAGTTGGCTATACAGGAGCAAGATTTAAGCTGCCCTCCAAGATGAACAACTCTTACACTATTATGGATTTTTGCAATTGGTATTATGAAGCTTCTCAGATCTTGAAATACAATATATACACATCTTGCTTGAAAGAGATCAGACAGATGTTTGAATCTAGAAAGAGTTCTAGAATGACTCATCTGAAAGGGATTGGCGAGTATTTATCTTGTGAGCAAGCGGCAGCTAAAGAAAAAGAGGTCTGGGAAGAGGCTAAAGCAGTCAAGACTCGTGAAAGGAGGGCAGCTGGGAAACTAGCCTTAATGGCAGAAGAATCACGCTGTTATGAGAAACGGGCTCGTAAAAAGTTGTTAGCTAAGCCTCCGACTTCTAAAGCACAACAAGGGGCAAAGCTCATGCAGGATGCTCTCAAATCTACACATGTTGTGCATATAGATGAAGAAGAGGAGTCATCCGTTCCAATGATAGAACCTTTTTCAAGGATGGCTCATGATGAGGTTCCAGAAGAGAAAGCTGCTATTGAATCCACTCAAGCAGGGTCACAAAGTTCTGCGACCCATGGTGCATTAGTGCCCTCTCTAGCTACTTCTCTAAGTCCAGATTTCTTAAAAGGATTTGTTGAACAGTTGGAACGCGTGATGAAACAGACCATCAGCTTTGTTAGTGCTAGGCAATGTACTTTTGAGACCTTCAAACCCTTTTTATTGAACTGCCTAAACAACATCAAGTGTTTATGTGACACCTACTAGATCGAGCGTTGCACAGAGGGCACCTCTCATCTAGAGGCGGATTTAAAAGCTTTGAAGCTCAAGCACGCTGACCTGGAGGAGAAAACGGAATAGGCTTTTGCTAGCATTCAAGCTGCAACAACACCTCAACAAGAGGCCCTTCAGAAGAGCTTGTCTGAGAGAAAGACACTTGTTGCAGCTCTGTAGGAGCAGCACAATTAAATACAAGTTGAGGTGGCCGATTCCGTTACTGTTACACACATAACTCAAGAAGCAATCACTTAACTAGAAGCGGGGTTGGCTCAGAAGAAGGCTCAGCTGGCTCAGGAAGAAGTGGCTGTGAAGGAGATCCATCTCAGGAGTGCTGAAACTTTCACCAATTACTACAAAGAGTTGCAAGTTCTTGAGGAGATCCAGAAGGAAGTTGTTGCTGCTATGCCTGACAAAGTAGATCTTAGAAGAGAAGCTGCAGCAGCAGTGAAAGCTGCTCATGAACAGAAGCTTGCAGACGTTAAGTCTCGGTTCGCGTCGATTAAGCTGATGGGCCCTGAGACTTAACAATGTTTCATTTTTTTAATAAGAACAAAGCAATGATTTTGTATCACTTCTTAGTATTTGGAATAAAAAGTGATATCGTTTTAATTTTCCATTGTTTCTATTTTGTGTTATGTTTTGTCTTGAAACAATGAAAATGATTAAAAATGCTAGAGGTGTAATGTTAACTTAGCATAAATTCTTACTTAGAGTAAGATTCAGAAATTTTCTTTATTGCCACCAAGATAATTCTAAAACATTTTAATCATCATAAGTGTAATATTAACTCGACAATGTACTACCTGGGGATGATTTTGGCGATTTGTTACTCTTGCTTCAATAAATTCTAAGTAACCAACCCTAGTCTAGGTGAGTTCAATCTCTCTTTTTAGACTTAGCTGGGGATTAGAAAGGGGGTCTAAAGATTCTTACGGGTAATATTTCTTGAGAAATTTCCCATTAATTAGCATCATGACCCTATCGCCTTTTTGATTAATGAGACGGTAAGTTCCATTCGAATAGACTGACTCTACCACGAAGGGTCCTTCCCATTTGGGATTAAATTTTCCTTTTGTCTTATGCATCATGACCATGGGACGTCTGACTGCTAAGACAAGATTACATTTCTTAAAGATTATTTGTTTGACCTTTTTGTTGTAGGCTTTTGAAATTCGAGCTTAGTATAACTCGATTTGTTGCTAGGCTTCGAGCTGCTTATCATCTAATGCTTTCAGCTCTTGCAGGCATAGTCAATGTTATTCTTCATCGGTCATCCCAGTTGTAAGAGCAACTCTTAGAGATGGGATCTGAATCTCTAGTAGCAATATGGCTTCGCATCCGTACACCAAGGAAAAAGGAGTAGCTTTTGTTGGGGTTCTCACCGCTGTACGGTAGGCCCAAAGATATTTCCAAGTTTTTCGTCTCAATCGCATCGACTTTTGGAAACAAACTTTATGATAAGCTTCATAATGATTTTGTTAAAGGCTTCTGCAAGACCATTAGCTGGCGGGTAATATGTCGTTGATATGATACTTTAGATTCTAAACTTGTCACAGAATCTCTGAAAGCCGTGGCTGACAAATTGAGTTCTTTTATCATGGACAATTCGTCTCGGCACGCCATAGCGGTAAATGATGTGATGTTTGATAAACTTGATCATGTTTGAAGTCTTGACTTCCTTCAAAGGAATTACTTTTACCCATTTAGAGAAGTGATCAATTACTGCCAAGATAAATTGATATCCTTTAGATGTTGGCGGGAAGATGGGTCCAATGATATCCATTCCCCACATCTCAAATGGCAAAGATGGAGATGTTGGATGCAGATTTCGTGGTGGCTGATGAATGAAGTCACTATGGATTTGGCATGCATGACATCGCTTAGCATAATCAATAGCGTCTACAAACATCTTTGGCCAATAATAGCCAAGCCTTCGGAGTCGATCCCCTAACTTAGCTCCGGGCTAATGAGCTCCACACATTAAGTCATGAGCTTCTTTGAGAGCTTCTTGCACCTCTTTTCTAGAAAGGTAGCAAAACAGAACCCCATCATGCGATTTTCGATATAAAGTTTGAGAAACTGCGTTGTAATAGAACTGAAGGGCCTTCCATTTGACAGTGGTTGCTTCTTTGGGATCATTAGGTAATATGCCATACAAGACATAGTCGATGAACGTGAATCGCTAATCCCTTGGTTCAAGATCGATAGAAGTTTCACAGGCAATCTCCACTGTTGTCTCTTCTAAATAATCTTCTAAAGGGAATTTTGGGTGATACAAGTCATGACCCACAACGAATATTGTAGTTTCCGCCTGAAGAGGGAATGCCAATGAAGTTGCTAGCGAGGCTAAAGCGCCCCTATAGGCATTTTGGACCCGCAGAATGTATCCAATAAAGAAGCCTTCAAACTTTTGGGCTAACTTTAGTGCTTCGAAGTGATATGGAACTAAATTCTCATTACGCACTTCATATTCTCCCCGAACTTGATTTACAATCGGTTAAGGAAAATCCTCTTGAGATCACATGACCATTTGGGGATATGAGGACTACTCTCGCTCCAGCTGTGATTCCTCCATCATGCCTTGCTCTTGACGCACAGTTGAAAAATAATTTCCATACTTGCATGACTTCTTGAGTTACGCAAGCTTCTACAATCTCATCTGGTAAATCTTCACATAATTTGGAAGAATTGGATACTGAATGATCAGCTAAGAAATCTGCCAGATCTTGGCCTTTAATGGCCTTCTGAGGCATGAATTACATAGAATATTATGATAGAAGTATCGCCCATTTTAAGAGGCGATAGTTCAATGAAGAAGGTTTTGTCTTAAGTACCCTCAAGGGATTCACTTTAGAAATGACGTGGATCGTTTGTCCATCTAGGTAGTATCGCATTTTTTGGACGGCGAACACTAAGGCAAGGCACTCTTTTTCTACCGGATTGTACCGGTGTTCAGCATCAATCATGATTCTGCTGAAGTAGTAGATTGCCTGCTCATAACCTTGATCATTGTTTTTGGCTAACAAAGCTCCAAGAGAATGATTCACGGCTTTTACATAAAACAGGAATGATTTTCCTGATATCGGGGCCACTAAAACGGGTGGTTGAGTAAGGTATCGTTTGATCTCCTCAAACGCCTTTCGGCAATTTTTATCTCAAACGAATGAGACTCATTTCTTCATTAATTTAGTGAAGGGATGGTAGCATTCCGAAAGATTTGATATGAATCTCCGGATATAAGTCAATCTACCTTGCAAGCCTCTGAGTTCTTTAATGTTCTTCGGAGGCGACATTTCTTGGATGGCACGAACCTTTTCTGGATCGAGGGAAATCCCTTTGGACGTGAGTATCAATCTAAGGAATTTACCGCCGGCTACCCTCAGAAAGAAATTAGTCAAATTCAGGTTCAGTTGGTGTGCTCGTATGATGTTGAACATCATTTTCAGATCTGAGAGATGATCGCCTTTCTTCTGGCTTTTTACCACGATATCATCCATGTAACACTCTACCCTTTTGCGTAGATGTTCATGGAAAATCATATTCATGGCGTGCTGATATGTTGCACTAGCATTCTTCAATCTAAAAGGCATTACAGTATAACAGTATACCCCTAGTGGCATTGTAAAAGATATATGCTTTTCATCTTCATGGTACATTTTGATCTGATTGTACCCTGAGAATCAGTTCATAAAAGACATCTGCTAATACCCACAAGTATTATCAATCATGACATTTGTGATGGGGAGTGCAAATTCGTCTTTTGGACATGCAGCATTCAGGTCACGGAAATATTTACAAATCTGGACCTTGCCATTTTCTTAGATACTAGAACAATGTTAGCTACCCAATCACGATGTTGTTCCTCCCAGATGAAACCTGAATTGATAAGGTTCTTGACTTCCAATTCAATTGCTTTCATGATGTCCAGATGGAACTAACATTATTGTTGTTTAATGGGTTTCGCATCCAGATCGATGTTGAGATGATGCATGGCCACCTTTAGATCAAAACCAAGCATGTCTTCGTAATTCCAAGCGAAGACGTCTATATATTCTCGGATGAGAGATATAATGTCTTCCTTCTCAGATGGTGATAATCTTTTCCTTATAAAGATTGGCTTGGGATTGGCTTTGTCTCTCATATTTATCTAGATCACCTTATCTTCAGTGGGCGGCTCACATTGTTTGAAGCTCATGTCCCATAAGATGTTAAGGCGTTTGATCCAAGGGTGATTGGCAGATTCTATCAACTCTTCATCCTCCTCTTCATCATTATCTGGATGACTAGTTGATATCATGTTCATAGACATGCCTTTGAATAGTGCACCAATGCTCACATCGGAGTCCTATAATGATGTTCTAGATGAATAGTCTTGATGCAAACATTCACCGGCTTCATTTTCTGAAGGAGGAGGTGTTAAAACATAGCCTAACCCTCTTCCGGTTTTATGGTAATAATCAAGAGGTTTTCTTTCTGGAGTGAAAGATCGAATTGGTGCTCGCCTTCCTTTCTCGAAGTTCAAACCTTCCTGATTGTTAAATTCATAACCCATATTCCTCATCATATGGAGGGACTTAGATCCATAATGATGGAATTGTGAGATTTCGGTGTCATCCTCTGAACTTTTCTGATTTGATAGTTCAGAGTTGACTTTCCCAAAATAGATCGGCTTTTGATCTTTCTTCTTAGCCAGGACCATGAAGAAGGCTTTCTGCACATCATCCATCTCCTCGAATATGGCGAAAGATGACTTGAGCGGCAGATTAAGTGATGCATCGGTGTACAATATATGCCATGGATCTATAATTACATCTATATCAGTCCCTATTTTCTCACATTCAGAGGATACATCAGACGCGTAAGCCAAATTAAAATTTTCATTAATGTACCACTCACCCTCACTATGTACATCATTATTATTGAGATCATTCTGGCTCATTACATTCAGATTCAATTCCCACAGACACTCTTCCTCGGGTTCGGGCTCGGCGTCCGCTTCGTTACCACTGTCAGGATCTTCTTTTGACTGTTCTGATTCTTGGGAGTCCATATAGAAAACCGAGTCAGTGTGGTAGTTTTCCACCCCTTGAATGGTTACTGTTTGGCTATCAAGGTTCTGACTTCTCCCTCTTCACTAACGTACTTCATCACTTGATGGAGCATAGATGGGACAATGTGATTCGCATGAATCTAAGGTTGTCCCAACAATAAATTGTAGGAGGTGTCTGCATCTATGATGTAGCAAGTCACTTCTGACTTAAGATCTCCAATCTGACTCTTGAGTTTGATTTTGCCAAAGGGTCGCATACTGTTGGCATTGAATCCAAAGATAGTGGTTTGGGTAGAATTCAATCGATGTAGAGGAATCCCAAGAACTTGCATGACCATGTATGGCATGATACTGAGCACTGAACCCGGATCAACTTGGTCTCAACTAATCTCAGAAGACCCAATATACCCTGTATAGTACAAGGGTCTGTCATGATTATGCTTGGTTTGCATATCTTCTTATGTGAATGATATGCAAGATAGACTTTTGACAGCTTGCAAGCATTGTGCACAGGAAGATCCTTTTGTAGCTTCTGGGACTATAGGAATTTGTGTGATGAAGCTCTCTGTATCCGTTAAAGCTTCGATCAGAGCTTTTCTTATGGAATTGGATAGCCTCAAGAGCTCATAAAGAGTGATTCTGGCAGGAATGTATCTGAAGTAACAAACATTGTGCTGAAAAATTTACAAACAACTCTTTAAAATTTTTATAAATAATCCCCTAAAAGTTTTTAAAACTACAAAAACCTTAAAAATTTTACAAAAAACTCATTGCAAGTTTTGTAAATTATAAATAACCCCTCAAAAATTTTATAAAATAACCCAAAAACTTTACAACCACCCCTTGAAAGCTTCAGAAATTACAAAGAACCCTCAAATCTTTATAAACAGCATCCTAAAAATTCCAAACTTATAGATTCCCCCCTAATTTAGCATATTATATTGTAATATACGATATTCATTGATGAGGGAAATCTGAGTGTATACTTGTGATGGGAAGTCATATGTTCTTAATACTAGGAGATCGTTGTGAAACTTCCTACTACCCTTTTGGAAGGTAAGAGGAAAATTCTAATCTCATACATGTCTTAGTCAAAGGCGAACCAAACATGAGCATCGATTGAAATCTCGGCACATTTGAAATCCCAATCATTTTTTAGTTTTTAGAAATCATAAATTTTTATTAGATTTGTAAATGAGATTGATACCTATCTAGTCTATTCTCTACTTTGCATAATATAATAAAAAGAAGTACTCATTGTCTCTTCCTTCATAAGCATTGAATATTTTAGTTAACATATCACATATTGAAAATATAATCAATCATCTATCTCATTAGACTAGTAGCTTAGCGTATTCGAATGGTATATGAATAAACATATATAAACCCAAGAAATCAAAACAATCTGTGCCAACATGGGCTTAATACTTGTTCAATATATAAACAATGATTTAGAGCCAAATCATTATTTTCTCACATTTTAACTTATTCTCATATTCTATGTTAAGTGTAATTGTCTTATCATACAATATACAAAATTTATTGTCTCACCTTTTCAAATAAATCCGTATTGTCATTTGTTACGTTGTTTAAAAGACTTTCTAGGGGCCAAATACCGCAATAGTGGTGGCAGAGTCTTTATATAGGTCATTACGAGATTTGCTTTCCACTAGTATTGAATCAACGATACTTTTCTATTTGCATTAGTTCTTGTTTTGTTCTTGAGAGCAAAAAAAAAAAATATATCTCCACTGTAAGGTCTCTGATGGGAAGAAGTAAGAAAACAATTAGGGGAAATAAAGAGAACATATGTGGGTGTGTTATTATTTGGGAGTGACATATATAATAAAAAGGAAAAATGCTTTTAGGCCCCGATTTCATAAAGAAAATGTGATAAACCTCCAAGACTAAGTCAATGATTGTCCAACTCCCTAAAACAATTCAGAAACTTAATTAACCCTATGCGCCACCTCATCAAACATTTGTTTTCTCTATTCTACCCGTAATTATAACCCCTGTCATGTAGCCCCTTTTGTTGCAGATCGTGTTGGTGTAAGTGGGGGGGGGGGGGGGGGGGGGGGGGGGGGGGGGGGGGGGGG
>BQKN01065544.1:0-40225 GCA_022839385.1 Asparagus kiusianus | reverse complement strand
GTTATAAAACGTGTTAAGTGTATATATATTGAGCTTGAATATAATCACACAATATATGTAGGTAAACTAAACATATACCTAGGTAGAACCACACAAGAGAACTTGAATCTTTAACGCTTGATTGACTTGTGTTGAAATACCTGAAAGGAAACTTATAAACACAAAAACACTAGAAAGTTTATTAGTAATGAATTGTTTGCTAAAGCATCATCAAAACTACAGGGTCAACACCGCCCATTGCAACACTCGCGCCGGATCAAGAGCCTACTTCCTCCGATTCCTTGCCTCTACAGGCTCGCCTTAAGGAGTTCGAGAACGCCATGAAGCAGGTGATCTCCCTTGTCAGCCTTGGTATGGGAAGCTACGACCACTTCAAACAGTCTCTCTTGGATCGTATGGTCGATCTCCGGCGGTTGGGCGAGAACCGGACTGCTATGCGTTGCATGCAGAAGCTTCTATTCCTGGAATCTCATTTGGGGAGCCTAGAGATCCTATTACGGGAAGGTCCGGAGGTTGATGTGGAATCTTGCCTCATTCGTGTCAGGCACCAGGAGGCCTGGGAACAAGAGGTCCGTTCCAAAGAAATAGCGGACTTGGAGTCCGTTGTCGACTTCTGGGTGAGCCAACAACACATGTTAGGGGAGCAAATTATCGACCTCAATCGCACTATAGTTCGCCTGAGAGCTGAATTGGGACAGGCGGAGGCGAATTTGAAGGGGCTCCAATCTGACGTCGTAAAGGTCAGTAAGACCGCTAAGGCGGAAACCCGAAGTCTCCAAGCCTTGCGCCAGAAAGATGCTGCCGCTAGGTCGAGCTCTGAGGACCGGATTAGAAAGGCGGCTGAGGACAAAGCTCGGGAGGACCACACGAGAAGGGTGGCGATGGTCAAAGAAGTGCTCTCCTCTTTTACTTTGTTCGACTGAGATCTCAAACCTGTGTTTATGTTAAGACATTTTACCTGTTTGTTTTGCTTTTGAAACTATGCCGTGACTTGTTTGTTTATGAAGTCGTAACTTTGTTCAAATGTATTGTCTTAAAGAAAAATGGTGGATGCTTTGCTTCTTGAACGTAATATTATGACTTTCTTAGTTGTAAAATCATAACTTTGTTCAAATGTACTGTCTAGAAGTATCTGATGAAGTTCGTGTTTCCACACTTCTTTTTAGAATGTCACCATTCAATGCTTCTCTGGTATGGTCAACAGCGATTTCAGGTGGCATCCCTTGGGCGGTGACAAGCTTGTTTTGAAGGCTCAGCTCGAGTACAGGCAGGTTCACGCTGCGGGGAAGGCTATACTAAACCGCCGGCGAGCTCTTTCGATCCCACTCGAGTGTAGGTGAGCTCATGCTACGGGCCAAGACTTGAATGATCATGCTGTAAGTTACCCTCTAAATTGCTGGCGAGTTCCTGCTGCCAGTGGGACTCACCTGTGACGAATTGGCTGGAAGGTTGAATTCGTCTACTGGCGAATTCCAACTACAAGCGAAGCTCGTGCGATGTCGATTTCGCGTTGCAAACCAGAGCTGGCCACCGGCGAATTTAGGTTGCTAGCGAAACTCATGGGGAGGCGAGTTCGTGTTGGGAACCAGAGCCGGCCGTTGGCAATTTTAGGCATCAAGCGAAATTTGTGAGAAGGGAATTTGTCTTGACAGTTGAACTCGACCGACGGCGAGTTCGTACTGCAATTAAACTCAAGCGACGGCGGATCCGTCCCTCAGTCGAAGATCTGGAATGCGAGCGAGATTCGTGCCACGCGTCTGCTTATGGGCCCTTATGCTTACCAGCTAAGGTCTCTTTTTAATGCTCATTGATGGTGAGGCGATGGGGCACCTCGCCTCTCGGGCTCAATCCGATCGGTCCGTTTGGGGTCACGAGAGGAATGGCCTTTATTAGCTTGGAACTCGAGGCGTCGCAGGACACCTGTGCTGTTCAATCGCTTGGGGATGACAAATCTTAGCCGTCGGTCTCTCGAATATATATCCTGCAATTGCCGTCTTTTCAGCAAGGTCTTCGAAATATTTTCAAGCAAAAATCGCCGCATAAACCCTCATGGCCTCCGCCTCTGATCATAGTTCTTCCGAGGGTGTTGGCTCCTCTTCCACCGCCATTGATGTCGGTATTCTGCCCGCTTCCCCTGTGAGTTTGGTCCAGGGGTCTTCTGCCCCTGACCCCGTATCTCACCCCGCATTCGAGGCCCTTCAGAGGTTGGAGGGTTTGGTGCAAGGGATCGCCATCTCGGTCGGCGTGGGTGACGGGAGGTACTACGATGCGTTTCCTCTCGTGGAATCAGGCTTAAGGGCGGTCTGCCGCGTGGGCAGTATCTCGTTCGCACGGCAGTGTGAGCAAGAACTAGGTCGTGTGGAGGAATGGATGTACCGGCTCGAGGAGTTGGTACATGACGATCCTTCCGACGTGCCACCGCCCCTCTCGCTACGCCTCATGCTCGAGCGTGAGGAGCGGGCGAGGCGGATCCAGGCGAAGGAGGCTGAGCTTAAGCGTCTGCGCAAGCAGCACCAGGCGATGCTTGACAAGATGGACGCCTACAACGACGCCGCCTTCTTCAAAGACACAGGGTCCTCTCGTGGCGAGGTGCGGCTGCGAAAGCTGGAGCTGGAAAACAGGCGGATTTGCTGCGCTGCTGGGGAGGTAGATCGATCGCTCCAGCTCCTCCGCCAGGAGGAAGCGGAAGGCGAAGCCGCCCTTGCCAAGATGCGGCAGAAGCAGGAGGAAGCGGCGAAGGCCCGATGTGCGGCGGACCTTTCGGCGGTCAAAGCCAAGCTCGCTACCTTCAGCCTGTTGAAGTTCCTGTAGCACCATACTCCTTCTCTTTTTTTTTGTTTCTTTTTGTAACTTAGTTGATGCTGTGCGCATCATAACTTAAAAACAACTTATGCATGTAAATTTTGGGCCCGTAATGGCCTTTGATTTTGATTACTCTTCTGTTTCGTCTGCATAGTTTTCTTCTTCCTTCATCATTTTTTTGGTATGTATTTGGCTAGTTTTGCCTTTAGGTTAAACTCGCCTACGTTATTTGGCCTCTGCCCATGCCTTTTCTGGCGAACTCGCCTTGGATTTGGTCATTTGGCCTCTTCTCTGCTCTTGGCTATCTGTGACGTGGGGTCGGGTTGATCCCGACCTTCACGTTGTAGCTCCGGTAGGACCAAGAGGGTAACTTTTGGCCCTAGATCAGGTACGGTTGCTCGTGCATGCGACCAATCGATGTCTCCAATCCTTGACTTGCTACTCGGTGGGTTATCGTTCGGAGGCACTGTCGGGCGTGACGTCTGTCGAGTCACCCTTGATAGCTGTCGTCGTCCGCGAGGGTGACAACACAGGTGATAATCGATTCGTTCAGGGATGTAGGAATATGACGATCGATCGTTGTAGGAGCCATCGCGTGGTAGGCTGCTACCCATCAGTTACCCTAAGGGGAAATTAGGGTATCTGGAATAGGTCAAGTAGTTTAGGGACGTAGGAGTGTGACTATCGACCGAACTAATAACATGTCGCATGGTAGGTTATTACTTAGGCTATGCCATTCGTAGGAATAGCGGTGCCAGTCATCGGAGGTAGTCATTAACCTGATGAAGTTTTGTTGCGATCGGAGCGACTATTAGGACTTACCATTCTTCAGAAGAGGATTGGTGAGTTGATTCTGTCGAAAGTGACAGTGGGGGTCCCGCCATCCTGTTGAATACGATCGGCAGAGGATTATGGCTCTGGTCCTAACTATCCGAAGGTTTGACCAAGTGGGTGCTCGGCGTGGCTCATCTGAGATGCTAATCTCGCCTGTTTTGAGCAGTTCGCCTGTACTAGGAGTCTGACCCAAGATATGGAGATCGCCTAAACCGTTAGGCTTGCCTAATCCCAGCGATTCGCTTGTACTGGGAGTCTGGCCCCAAGATACGGAAGTGTAGGGAACAGTTTAACCTCCTATACCAGTTAGAGGATGTGAGGGCCAGTTTAGACTCATGCACTCATAGGAGTTCGAAGAAGAACTAGGGGTAGTTCTTCTTCAAGTACTTGCCGTTGATGGGCATCATGATCTTGTCGCCGTTAGGCTTGACGAGGCGATAGGCGCCGTTCGAGTAGACCGTCTCTATTACGAACGGTCCTTCCCATTTGGGCTAAAATTTACCCTTCTTCTTGGAGGTGAGAATCATCGGTCGGCGAACAGCCAGTACCAGTTTCCCTTCCTTGAAGGCTCGGCGTCTAACTTTCTTGTCGAAAGCCTTAGCCATCCGGGCTTGATAGAACTCAATGTGTTGTTGAGCTTCTAGTTGTTTGTCGTCTAATGCTTCAAGCTCGGCGAGTCGTTGTCGGTGATTGTCCTCCACCGTCATCCCCATTGCCAAGGCGACGCGGAGGGACGGAATTTGAATTTCTAATGGCAATACGGCCTCACAGCCGTATACCAATGAGTAGGGCGTGTGGCTAGTCGGCGTGCGAACCGTTGTGCGATATGCCCACAAACTTTCGCTAAGTTTCTCATCCCAATCGCGTTTGCTGGTGGAGGTTAACTTGGTCAAGATCTTGATGATCATTTTGTTGAAGGCCTCAGCTAAGCCATTCGTCGTGGGTTATAGGCCGTGGAAGAGAGGTTCTGTATTCGAAACTTGTCATAGAACCTGGTGAATGCGTGGCTAACAAATTGTGTGCCATTGTCATGAATGATACGTCGGGGTACGCCGTATCGGTAGATGACATGGTGTTTGATGAATTTCACCACGTCATTAGTCTTGACCTCTCTTAAAGGGATGGCCTCGGCCCATTTAGAGAAGTAGTCAGTGATCGCGAGGATGAAGCGATGACCTTTCGCCGACGGCAGGGATATCGGCCCCACTATGTCCATCCCCATGCTTCGAAGGGCCATGAGGCCTATGTTGGGTGTAGGTCTTCAGGCGGCTGATGCATGTAGTTGGCGTGGACTTGGCACTCATGGTAGCGCTTTGCGTAGACGACTGCGTCGTGAACCATCCCAGGCCAGAAGTAGCCGGTGATCCCAAAGTTTGGGACCAGGCTGGTGAGCTCCGCAAACGCCGTCGTGGGCCTCACGTAGAGCTTCTTGTGCTTCTGCTTTTGAAAGGCATCAAAGCAACAAGCCGTCGTATGACTTTCGATACAACGTCTTGGTGGTCGAATTATAGTAGAATCTCATGGCACATCTCCGGACAGACTCTTGCTCCCTTGCGTCTTCGGGCAATATGCCGTATAGGACGTAGTCGATGATTGGGAGGCGCCAATCTTTTGGATCGGGCTGCTCCGAGACCTGATGGGTAGTATTCGCCTCTGGGGCGTCTTTCAGCCGAAAGAGCCTCCTGCACGCCACTATGATCCATTGGGTCGTCCCTAATGGCTGGGCCAGATTAGCCGCTAAGGAGGCGAGGGCATCCGCATGTGTGTTCTTGGATCGTAGCACGTGCTCGATGCGGAAACTCTCGAACGACTCCACTAGCTTGATAGCCGCTTTGTGGAGGGGGATTAGGTCGTCGTTCCTAACCTCGTATTCGCCGGTCATCTGCTTGACGATGAGTTGGGAATCACCGTAAGCCTCGAGATGTTTTATCCCTACCTCTTTTGCTAACTCGAGCCCGATGAGTAATGCGTTGTATTCGGCCACATTATTAGTACATGGCTCTGTCAAAGAAAAGGCTCGGGGCAGCACGTGGTTATGTGGAGAAGTAAGAACTACTCCCACTCCTGCAATAATAGAGCCATCCGTGGCTGCGCGGGAAGCGCCGTCGAAGAACATCTGCCATATCTCCGGTAATGAAGTTACGTTGGCTTCGGGCGGTTCGTCTGGCAAATCTTCAAACAAGTCGGTCTTCGTCCCCAATAGGTGACTAGCCATGAGATCGCAGATGGCCTGCCCTTTGACCGACTTCTGTGGCATGAAGTGGATATCATACTGAGAGAGTAGAAGAGCCCACCTGGCCAGGCGCCAGTTTAGCACTGCAGGTTGTGTCATGAAGACCCGGATAGGGTTCATTCGGGAGATGACATGGATTGTCTGGCCGACCAGGTAGTGTCGCATCTTTTGGATGGCGAACACCAAAGCTAAACATTCTTTTTCGACCATCAGGTACCGTTGTTCGGCGCCTTGCAGGGTCCTACTTAGGTAGTAGATGCCTTTCTCATGGCCCGCGTCATCATTTTGCGCCAAGAGAGCACCCAGAGAATGCTCCATAGCCCGTATATAGATGAGGAATGGTCTCCCTGAGATTGGTACGGCGAGAACAGGCGGCTTCGAGAGGTAAGCCTTGATCTCCTCAAAGGCCTTCTGGCAAGGCTCGTCCCATACGAAGGAAGTGCCTTTCTTCATAAGCTTGGAGAACGGCTGGCATTTGCCCGAAAGATTTGAGATGAATCTTTGGATGTAGGCCAATCGTCCCTGGAGACCTCTTAATTCTTTGAGGTTCCGGGGTGGTCGAAGCTCTTGAATGGCTTGCACCTTGTCGGGGTCGATTTGGATCCCCTTCGTTGTGACTACGAAACCGAGGAACTTACCACTAGCCATTCCCAGGAATGATTTCGTAGGATTCATCTTAAGCTGGTGAGTTCTCATGAGTTCGAACATCGTCTTCAAGTCTTGGAGGTGGTCGCCTCTGTGGCGACTCTTCACGACCAGGTCATCTACGTAGCACTCTACCGTTTTTCGCAGGTGTTCTCGAAAGATCGTTCTCATGGCGCGCTGATAGGTTGTGCCGGCATTCTTGAGTCCGAAGGGCATGACTATGTAGCAGTATACCCCCATAGGAGTACGGAACGAAGTGTGCTTCTCGTCTTCGGGGTGCATTTTGATCTGATTGTACCCGGAGAAACCATCCATGAAGGACATCCTCTCGAATCCGCACATGTTGTCGATGATGACGTCCGTGATAGGCAAAGAAAATTCGTCCTTTGGGCATGCAGCGTTGAGGTCTCTGAAGTCGATGCAGATACGGATTTTACCGTTTTTCTTCAGAACCGGAACGATATTGGCCACCCAGTCAGGGTGCTGTTCCTCTCTAATGAAACCGGATTCGATGAGCTTTTTCACTTCAGCCTCAATCGCCTCCATAATCTGAGGGAGAAAACGCCTCTGCTGTTGTTTGACTGGCTTAGCGTCTGAGCTGATGTTGAGGCGATGCGTGGCGACCCGCGGATCCAAACCAGGCATGTCTTCGTAGTTCCATGCGAAGACGTTAATGTATTCCCGTATGAGGGCGATGAGATCTTTTTTTTCTTGAGGAGGCAGACTATCGCTGATGAATTGGGCTTGGGATTCGCCTCAGTGCCATGTTCACCTGGAGGATTTCGTCTTCGGTCGGTGGTTCCCGTTGCTCGAAGCAACTACTCAACTAGGCGTTAACATGGTGATCCCATGTTTCGTCGTAAAGCGGAAGCTGTCCATCCTCCGCCATTTCGGCGGGATCCATTGTAGCCATGTTGACTATGAGGTTATCAAACAGATCTCTCACGCTGACATCCGAGTCCCATGCCGAGGTTGCTGATGACTGTTCTCCTGAACAGGCGTAGTCGGAATCCTCGTTGACATAACAGCACCGGTCTGATGAGGAAGAGGAGTAATCTAAGCCCCTCCGAGTCCTGTTGAAGTAATTTGAGGGTTTACCCTTGGGCACGTGAGCGGGTCGAATGACCGTTTTGCGCCCTCGGCCGTAATTCAGGCCCTCTAAGCACGTGAGGTCATACCCCATGTCGCTCATCATGCGTTTGGCGACTTGGCTGTATTGCGAAAATTGAGGCGCTCGGTCCTCGTCTTTAGATTCATCCCACAGGGTGCGTAGGGGACGATCGATTCGGCCGAAAATAATATCTTTTTGATAATTATTTCGGGCCGGCACAACAAATACAGCTCGCGACGATTCAATCGGCCGCGTTCTCGTGACGTATGACGAGCATACTGGCAGGTGCAGGGAGGGATCGACGCAGAGCTTTGCCCATAGGTCGCTGGGTTCATCATCCTCAAACGTGGAACAAGATGACGCATAAGCAAAGTTGGACTTTTCATTCATGATAATCTTCTCCGCCCGAATGGCGTTGGTTACATGATGACTCTCATAACCGATTACAATTGACTCGAAATCGTTTAGAATTAGGTTGTCGCTGTACTCAGGCTCGCTATCCGCCTCGTTACCGTTCTCCGGCTCTTTAACCGGTGGCTCGACGGGGTCCTGGTACAACAGAGAATCCGTGAAGTAATTTTCGACGCCTTTGAAGGGTTGTTTGTCGGCCACTACTGTTTTCACTCGTTCGTAGTCGTCCACATACTTCAAGCATTGGTGAAGGGTGGATGGGACTATTCGGTTGCCATGGATCCACAGGCTTCCTAAGAGTACGTTGTAGGAAGGCTCAGCATCGATAACGTAGCAGGTCACCTCCGTCTTCATGTCGCCTATTCGGCATTTCAGTCGAATTTTGCCCAGCGGCCGCGTTCCCGTGGCGTTAAAGCCAAAAATGGTTGTGGTGGTCGAGGACAGATGCTTTGGCGGTATTCCTAGGTACTTGATCAACTTCAAGGGCACGATGCTCAACGCAAAACCCGGGTCGACTTGGATCTGGTCCACTTTCACCGACCCGACATATCCCGTGAAGTACAGCGGTCGATCATGAGACGTGCTCTTGATGAGCATGTCCTCAGGAGTGAAAGTGATGCACGGGACCCGTCTCTCTGAGACTTGGCAACAAGCCGCACATTCTTGTTCTGACTCTGTCTCTTTCGAGAAATAGGTGGTGAACGCCTCTGAGTCGGCCAACGCCTCTTGCAGGGCCTCCCGGGTAGACCTGGATAACCGGAGGAGGTCGTACATGGTAATTCGCGCAGGGATGCTTTTTAGCTGTGCGAGCACGTTGAACCGGAAGGGTTGGCGGCTTGAGCTTGGTCCGTCCGGATTAGGAGGGGTTGTCGCGGCCGGCCTCGCAGGAGGTCCTGCTGGGTTCTCTGCCCTCGTGGGATACTCCTTCGTGAATTCCTTCCCAGCTCTCGTGGCGAAGATGTTGGTGTCCTCCTTGGAGTCGGTCAGGGCGGTTACCGCTGCGTTATCTCTATCTAGGATGGCAGAGACGACGTTGCAATGTTTTCCCTTGGCCTCCTTCGAAGGTCTTGTAGTCCATTGCTCATCATTAAGGAGGTCTGGGTGGACCCACATCACCTGCCCTGATGGCAGAGTCTGTGGGACCAAACCTTTCCCCCGCTGGTTGTGAGGATCGTCGTTGGTGATCTTCAAGACTACCTTAGGGATAGGAACTACCCCTACCAGAGCTTGAACCTCTGGGAGATCTATCCCAAAGCTCAAAGTGATCATGTTCATGGTCACTTGCTTTTGGACCTTCTCCTTCTTCAAGACCCCCGCGTCGTAGAGGGCCTGGAGCTTGTCTTTGAGGACGTAGCACTTGGTTGTGTGGTGACCAAGGAATCTGTGATAGGCACAGTAACTTGGATCACCAGTTTTGTCCGCCTCCTTAGGCTCCGTGGCTTCTAGCAGTTTGATTCGACCGCTCTTGAGTAGCGTCTCAAACGTTGCCACCACCTGATCTTCCTTGAAGTCGTATTGCCGTGGGGAGCGTTGCTCGAACTGTCTGGGCTTTGGCCTTGGGGTAGCTTTTGGTGTTGGGTGGAATCAACTGCCATGATCTCCTTTCCCCTTGTTCGAGGGGGGTTCTTTGGCGCGGCCGGCTCCGCGGCCCCCTTCTTGGGCTGTGGCTCTTCAGCCTCTAGCCTTTTGATCATGTTTTCCACCTGTTCGCCCTGACGCACGAGCTCTTTCCATGTTCGAGTCTCTACCATACCTATTTTGGACAAAATATGGATCGACAAATTGTGGCGGCACATCTCGATCAGTGTCGACTCGGAAACTTGGTCCCGACAGTGGACTGATCGATTTCGAAATCTTTTCACGAAGTCATTGACCGACTCCGACTTCCGTTGCTTTTCAGCAAGGAGAGTGGCCATTGACACTTCCGTGTCGTCATCGAAGAAGCGGGCCAAAAAGAGCCTTTCGACATTGACACACGACTTGATTGAGCCGGGTTCCAGCTTACGGAACCATTCAAAGACCACCCCCTTGAGGGTGCCTATGAATAGTCACGTGAGGATGGCGTCATTCCCCGTAAGGAACCCAGTCTGTGCCATGAAATAGTAGATGTGCTACGAGGGTGAGCCCTTGCCGTCAAATTGCACTAAGCTGATCGGCTTGAACTTCGCCGGGTACGGGACTGTATCCCATTCAATAGGGTAGGGACGGACCACCCCCAGCTTGTTCATGTTTTGCTGAAGCTTTAGCGCGTTGAGCTGGTCTTGGAACTCGTCAAATCTCTTGTCACGGATGCTATCCCCGGTATGCGACGTCCCTAGCGACGTCTTGGAAGAGTAATCGGATTGCGGATTACTGTTGTCTTCCGTTTTCATTGTCGGACGGTGGGGAGGTACCCACTCCTTATCCCCAGTTCGCCGGGGTAAGGGGCGTTGGGTTCTCTTCTTCTTCTTCTTCTTGTTCAGAAGTTGCTCCATCATCTCTCTTAGAGAGTCGATGGTCGCCTGCTGTTCCTCCAGCTTTTGAGCCACTGTCTGCTCGTGGGTGAGTTCAGTCATGTGTACCCTCGCAGGTGCTTCCTGACTCGAGTGTGAGGTTTGGGACGTGGCTGCCGTCGAATGAACTTCGTCCTTGCCGTAGGAGGAGGGTGCTAGGGTGGAGTAATCAAACCCGATGCTTACCCCCTTACGACTACGGGTACGCTGGTATATGCCGCCTTGTCCGCGTTGGGCAAACCGGAAGTTAGGTCCCAGAATGGCGTCCGAGTCTAGGGAATCGGAAAGTATCGCCTTACCCCTATCCGTCATATTGATTGTGGCGGAAGGGAGATCTAGGTCGTCGACAGCGCACTTTTTCTGGCGGCGGCGTCTCTGACGGGTAGGCCTAGGCCGAGAAGGTCGTAGAGAGAGACTCTCGAATACTGAAGGTTTCACCGTTCCTACGCATTGACAGTCGGCGAGTACTACGTGAATGAGTCTCTCGCAATGGCACTGAGGATTCACCTCATGTATAGTGCGTTTGCGAGTTAGGTACTCCTGAAGGTCTTCCATGGGTGACTGGCGAACATCCCCAAGGTTTGATCGGTCGCCCGAGTGATCGCACGAGAGGGTCTGGGATGTACCCCCTGCCGTCCACTGGGTGGAACGCTTCGAGGTAGGAGTTGGGTGAGTTTGCCTTGTTAGGCGAACCCTCGCGCTCGGGCGATCCCCAGCATACGGGCGAGATTCAACCCCCCGCTCACGCGGGCGAGTAGGTGAGGTATTGCCTATTGGGTTACCTCTGAAGCTATCTGTCGGGTGTTCGGAGCAAGATCCACCCGTCTTCGAGGATTCGCCTGTGTGTGCAGACTCGCGCGCTTGTGGTGGTTCATTCGCATCAGGGATGTGACCTAAGAAGCGAAGTTCACCTGAGCGGGTGGCCTTGTCTTTACCCGTTGGCACCCCTGATTTGGGGAGTCTTCCGGCATGGGATGAGCTGGCTCCCTGTCGAACGTCCTTCGGGCCTGTGTAATAGTTCAGGCCGTCATATGAGATGAAGGCTCGAGCCTTTTGTCGAGCGAGCGTCTCCCGTCGCCGCTGGTGAGCTCTCCCAGAGGGAGGAGCGTCCGCGTGGGCTGTGGCAGCATGGTCCGTGACGGAACGAATCGGTGTTTCGTCCTGGACAGGCGTCGCTGAGGGTCGTTTAGTGACCCATCTAGTGGGCTTTCGTCCCGTGCTCTCGATCTGTGGCTTGGCCCTGATCGATTTTAGGGTAGGTTCCCTCGACAAGATTCGGGTAGAGCCTTCAGGTGCGGGAGTTTTGACCGTCTGAGGTCGGCTCCTGCGCCCGACTCCGTGGCGTTTGCGGGACGCATCGCCACCGGAAGGGGAAGAAGACAAGTACTCTTCGTACTTGGCTTGGTCAAACTCGATCTCTAAGGACTCCATAGTCGTCCCAACAACAACCTCATCGAACTGAGCTACCACCATTTCCCTAGAGGAAACAGCTTCTCCCACTGTGGTCGCCATCTTCTGTATGTGTAAATTTCTGATTTTCCTAGAAACGGGGGATTTCGTTTGTATTAATAAAAAAATGGTTTATTACAAACTAATCAATCGAAATTACGACAGAAGCAGAGGGAAGGCCCTCCTTGTTTAGTCGTGGGGACTTGAGGTAGCTGTAGGATGCTTCGCTCGGTGCTCGCGCCGAGTCTGCTCCCCTTGGACGGTCCGACTGAGGTTGTTGGAGAGCTTCAGTACTTAGTAGAAGCTCAGGTTGATGGAGTTCGGATCTTCTGGCTCGCCGGCGATCAGGGCTCGGAGCTAGGAGATAGCGCTGCAGTGCAAGGATATGCAAAGAGTTCTCCCTCCTTTTTTTTTGATCCACCGACCCCCTTACGGTTGCTGAAAGAAGCTCTTAAATGGGAGAGAGACAGCTGGGCTGCTCCTTGAATTATGGGATGTGACCATACATTGTTTGGAGATGTCCTGCTGTCCCTCTGTGCCACAAGTGGTCATTCGAGGAGCCGCATGTTGCATCACGTCGTGCAGGAGTGGGAAAGCCCCTCCTCGTATCTGTGACAGTGGCAGCCAGATACTTGAGTGGATCTGGCCAACTCATCGAGCGCCGACGGCTTTCGCCCTTCGCTTGGACGAGTGAGGTAAGCAGCATTTATGAGGGTGCAGGCTGTTCTGACGCCTGTCTGCTCACTTACACTGTGAGCAGTCGCCTGCCGGTTCTAGGACACTGTACCCTCTCCCTACGCCTCGATAGCAACGGGAGAATGGATGCCTCGTACCCAAGTGGGCTTGGACAGCCTGTCGCACGCTGGCGGTTCCAGCCCTTGACTCTGATGGGTGAGATGAACTGCATTTATGAGCATGTAGGTTGATCTGACGCCTGTCTGCTCGCTCAGATTGTGGGCGGCCATCTGACGAGCTTAGAGCACTGTACCTTTCCCTTCGCGTCGCGGGAAATGGGGGGCTTGTCCCTGGGAACCCGGCTTTCGACTCACGTAGGTGGATTTGGGCCCCTGCAAGCGGATTTGGCTCATGAGGGCGGATTCACCCTACTGGCGAGCCCATGTGATTTGGCGCGTGAGGGCCAATGTGGGACTCGTGCGTCAGCGAGCCCGTTTCGTGGCTACAATCCATTCTTTATCTAAGTAGATGGTCCTGACTTGTGGGCGAATTTGCTCGTTAGTCCGCCGCGGTAATTTTTACCGTCTACACACATGACGGCACATATCTCATATGACGAAGAATTCTGACCTTCCCAGTGTGAAGCTTGAGGCGAACACTTCTAACACCTTTAACCTTCATCTTCTCGTTGTTTCTAACAATCACGTCGTCAAATTCTTTATCTGTCTTCAATATGTTAAAATAATTTTTGTTGTTGCAAACGTACATAGAGGCTGCAGAATCTAACACCCAAGTATTACTCGCATCAGTACCTGTACTCTGCATCAATAACCACATCTTCATCACACACAACCACCAAGGAGTCCGCCTTCTTTCCATTTTTTTGAAGCTTCATTTGCCTAATACTCTTTAAATCATGACGCATCTGGGAACATCTGAACTGAATGTGACCCTTCTCTCCGCAATAATAGCACTCATTTTTACTGTCATCTCGGGCCCAAGATTTTGACCTTCCTCGATAACTTTCACATCTCCTCGTACTCTTTCCTCGATTAGAACCTTCAAAAGCTAGTGCAATCTCATCATCATTAGATGCGCTTTCCTTTCCCATCATTCTTTCATTCTCACGTAGGAATGTTGTCACATCATCAAACTTCAAAGTCTGCTTCCCTGCAATTATCATCTAAACTAACGGCTTGTACGACTTCGGCAAGGAAGACAATAGGAGTAGCACCTGCTCTTCTTATTTAATCTCCTTGTCAATATTCATAAGTTGACAAACTAGCTGATTAAAGCTATTGATGTGGTCTTGAATTACCGTACCTTCTTCCATCTACAACGAATAAAGCTCTATCCTCAAACACAATCGGTTGGTCATCGACTTTGATGCATAAATCCCCTCGAGCCTTTCCCACAACCCCCTTGGTGTGGTCTCTTGCATAACATTGTACTTGATCTCGGGGGCGAGTGCCAAACGAATTGTACTAACCGCCCTCTTTTGCATAGAACTCCATTCAGTATCCTTCAAACCTTCAGGTTTCTTATCCTCTAAAGCTTGATCAACACCCTGGTGCACAAGAATATCTTGAACCGTGCACTGTCATACCGTAAAATTTATCTTACCATTGAATAACGGAATATCAAACTTTAGACCCGAAGAAGTCATCATCCTCTAACCGTAATCAAAATTCAAATCAATCACTGTAGATATTGAATTTGGTAAAACCGATATTAAAAACAAACTCAGCATGTTGAAAAACCCTAGGAACGACTCCTGGATCACCAAAATCCGCCTCCAAATCCTCGATCAAAAGACAAATCAACCTCAACCGTCGGATCTGTGTGAACAGTGTCTGCTACAGTGTTTTCGCTACCGTACCTTTTTTAATGTCAATCACCACGCTTCGACCATTACGCCTTCACGAATCGTGCACCGATCAAACCTCTACGAACCGTCGAACCCCGCTCTGATATCACTTGTAGGGATTTTTTTAGATCTCGTAAAAAGCTCAAAAAACCACCAAACACAGCAAATAAAATCACATAAGATTTAACGTGGAAAACCCTCAACAGAAAAAAACCATGGGATCAAAATCAATCCACTATCACCCCCAAATTACAATCTTTTGTACGGACAAAGACTGCCAAACCCTCTCTCTCTCTTTCTCTCTACACTTCTTCTTCTTCTTAGTTTTTCCTCTAACAATAGAAGGATATATATAGGGAAACCAAAACCCTATCTCTAGCCTAACTTCCTAATTAGAATAAGATTCAAAGTCCTAATCATGATGGAACCCAAACTCCTAATCATGATAGATCTCTAATCCTATCTAATTCTCATGAAGTTCTACAAAGAATTAAAAATGCTATACTACCTTGGAGTTTGAGTTGATACCCAATAGTTATTTGACATTCATACAACTTTTTAAGGTGTTTTGTGCAAAATTTTTGGCATTCATACACCTTTTTGAGGTGTTTGGTGCAAAAGTTTTGGGGTTATTTGAAATTCTTAAAACTCTTTGGGGGATACTATGTATTTTATGTTGGGCTATTTACAATTTTTAAAAACTTTCTGGGGGTTTTTAGAAAATTTTTAGGGGTTATTCACAATTTTTGAAACTTATTTTAGGATTTTCTGCAAATTTTTGTGTGCTTATTTACAATTTCTTAAATTTTAGGGGATTCTTAGAATTTTTAGGATTTTTTGTAATTTTTCTAGGGTTAATTGCAAATTCTAAAATTTTTAGAAAGTTATTTATAATTTCTAAAAATTTTAACGACTGCTTGAATTTTAAATTTAAAGTTAGTTGTTAAATATGCACATTAGTTATTCCGTATATATGTTAATTGTTAACTTTGAAAGTTAGTTGTTAAGTTTAGTAGTTAGTTATTAAGTTTAAAAAAATTAGCTATTAAGATTAATAATTAGATTTTAAGTTTAATAATTAGTTGCTAAGTCTAATAGTTAGTTGATATGTTTATAAGTTGTATGTTAAGTTTATTGATTTCCTATTATTAGTTATTTGTTTGCAAAAACTTCACTGTTTATGTTTAGTATGGATGTTTAACAATTATTTAATACTTCCTTTGCAATATATAACGCAAATCTTAATTTTAACAACTAGCTCTTAAGCTTTTATACTATTCCTTAAATCTGACATAGATCATAAGTTTAAGTACCAATCTTTAGGTTTAACAACTGAATGGTAATTTATTTAAATCTAACAACTGACTTTTAAGTTTAACAACTAACGGACAATATTAATGTTGATGCTCAATATCAAACAGAATAATCCAGAAGAGGATGGTTGCGGGGTGATAAAGGATGATGAAGGGCCCGCTCCCTTTTCGACTTTATGCCTGGTTCTTGAACGAGAGTTTGATGTCCACGCTGCACAGACAAGAAGAACCCATGAGAGGGCGGGGATCGGTTCCCCCGTGGTTCCTCCAACGGTCAAGTTAGTGAAACTAGAGTGGGGAAGGGAAAGGTCAAGAACCGATGTGGTTCTTAAGGTGGCAATGTCTCTGCCCAGAGGATCTACGTGAGCTCCTCTGTCTAGACGAAGAACTGTATGTTCTTGTTTTTGTGCCATGTATGCTTTAGGGGGTTTTTAGATTGCGAACCTTGACGCTATGGCGAATAGCATTTGTATATAAAGAGGATGTCCATGGCAGATTGGTCACTTCGGTCATGCAAATGGCGGTGAAAAAATGTGAGCTGGAAGGTAAGTCATCATTTGCTCTACATGTGTCGACTGGTGACTGAAGGGGAAGTCACTTCGTCATGGGGAGGGTGTCTCCGTATTTTTCGAGCAGTGATTAATAGCGTGGCAGAAGGTACGTGGGCATACTGAATCATCCCTCTCTTTACAAATGTCAGCTGACGACTGGAGGGGAAGTCACTTCAGCATGGGAGAGTGTGTCTCTGCATTTCGGGAAGTGATTAAGCTAACAAGTCATGGAGACCTATCAGACCAAAATCTAGATAAAGCTTGTCCGAGGTAGACTGAGATGTCGACATATAATCTGGAATAGAGGCTTGGGGCTGGGGCCAAGTTCTCAACTTAATTGGTAGTAGGGAATGTCCCTCCAGTTGTTTCTGAGAATTGCCCATTGAGTGGTCGAGTTCCCTAAGTAGGGTCATCCTTGATGATAGGGTCGTCCGACACCGCCCTTCGCGTCGACTCAGGAGTGTTGGTCTATCCGATTGGTTGGAATGTCGTCTTGTCTCGGCTAATAATCGTCTCTCGAGTGGATATAAATATGTCGACTCGTCTGGGAGGTCAGGATCTCTCGTGCCGACCAATATCGCCTTTGGTGTCGACACTAGAGAGTCCGCTTGATGAGTCAGTGGGGCCGAGTCCTCTGTGATTGTGTCTCGAGTTTATCCCTGATAAGGTACCAAGGTCTTGTAATTAGCCATGATGGTTGAGTTGCACTGGAGGATTCGACCATATGTTGTGCCTTGGGCATACCTTGATAAAGAGCCAAGGACTTGTTATCCGACTGAGGAGTCGAATGTCTAGAGCTCTTGAGAGTTGACTAGGGCTTTTCTTCCCCTAAGGCAACGAGAGACGATTGTGGGAGTCGACCAAAGGGTTGAGTTTGTTTTGCTAGGGCTCTTATTGTATCATTTTGCAAATATCTGTATCTTGGGTGAGTGAATACCATAACAATTAATAACTAATACTTAAATCTAACAACAAATTTTCATGTCTAACAACCAATCTTTAATTTTGACAACTAACTCACAATATTAACATCTAATATTTTAATACCTAATTCTTTAACTTTAATTGTTAAAGCAAAATACATAAAAATATTCTCCGATGTGGTTGTGATTAACTCTTAAGATTCTTTAGCTATTTTTTAAAACACTTTGTTGTGTTTGTGATTAACTTGGGTTAGGCAATAGTTATTTATTTTATTTAAAGTTATAATGTAATTTTTTTTCTGTATTATGTAATGTAATTCTAACAACTAACCAATAAGTTTAACAAAGATTAACAACTAATTCATAACTTTAACAGTTAACTCATAACTTTAACAACCAACTTAATGGTTTAACAACTAAATTTGAAGTTTAATAATTAACTCATAAAATTGATAGCTAATTCTTTAACTATAAATATTCAACCAAAATACTTCAGAATATTGAACATGTGTTAGAAGATTTAGTATAAATTGTTGTTACAACAAAATTTATAATATAAAAATTAAGGATGGACATTGCCCTTATAGGACTGACCCCCAACTCCATCCAAGCTTCATGACCATCCAACGGACTTTTATTAGGCAGAAATCTATCACATAATTTACTTAGCAAGTAACAAGCAAAAACGCAATAAAAATTCACTAGCTACATAATGTGAGAAAATACATGAGAAATTGTCGACCATCCTCTCTGTTCACAGTACTAAGTATTAACATCTAACTAGTTGTTTGGTGGAAAATTTGAAGTAAGTAAAATGAAAGACAATTGATTTGTATTCTCTCGATCTCAATTATAATTTGAATTTTTGATTACAAAAGAGAGGAGAATGATCTGGATTCTCCCCTTTGTTTAATTCTGGGTTTCTTCACGGTAGCGATGGAGTGCCTCCTTCGAATGTTTGCGTCGAATTTGCTCTCCGTTGACGATCCGACTGTCTTATCTCGTAGGAACAACTAACTTGTGTGGCAAGTTTGATGGATAACTCTTAACGAGTTTAAGAACTCAGAACGAGTTAAAACTCTGTGGAAAGAGTTGTTTGAACCGAAAATTCGGTTAACAAGCCAAGATTTGTTTGTTGCTGAAATCGAGAGAATAGATCTTCTCTTAGATTCTCCCCTAGTTGATCACTAGAAGATCTTCCCAAAACCGAACTGAACTGCCTTTGTGCGGTTTGTTTGATGAGGAAAGACCTGGCCTCCCTTTGATTGAACCTCCATCAAATCTCTCTCCCAAAAAGATCCAACCTGAAAATGCGAACCTCTTTCTCTGTTGAGTTTGTTGAGGTTTTATAGGAGGATAAGGGGTTGTAACTGCCCCCTTAATCCGCTCCTAAGTGGGCGTGATTTCCTTAGATCGTGGGGAAAACGGTTCTGAAACCGTTCGACTCATGTTTGAATGAGTCAAACGCCCAATTTAGCGTTCAGGACCCTAACTCCGCGTCCTAGGGTTGAGACGCGAAGTTGGGTGGTGACTGAACATCAAAAACGCGAGGGCCGCTCGTGTTTTGCTTCTTACAGCTTGGAAACGCGGGGGTCGCCTGCGTTTCAAGAATTGAAACGCGAATATGAATTCCGCGTTTAGAAGGGGTTAGTTAACTTGTAACCTATTCTGTAGAGCATTGCAATGACCATTGTTCAGTAATCCTCACTTTAGCTGTTGTGGGGTGTGAAAGTCGTCAGATTGTAACTCTCACAGTTGATTTTGAAGACCACTGAATAGAGTTTTCATCAATTGTCGGAAGTGTCGTTGAATTATAACTCTTCTTGATCTATGTGAAAAGTCCTCCATTTGTAGTTTTCATTTGTTGACATGAAAGTTATCTGATTATAACTTTCAACATCGAGATATGGGAGTCATCGGATTGTAACTCTCCTCATTGAAGCTTGATGGGGATCAACTATCTATTGTGATTTTTAGACAGCCTACAGAACCCCCTTCAAAGTTTTTGAAAGTTCGCAGTTGACTGGGACGAATTTTCGGAATACTTTGGATCCCGAAATTTGATTGATTGATTGTCCGCTTCGTCTGATTCGAAGACATCGCGAACCTAGTTGCCAGAGTGTCGAAATTTTGCTTCCTTGAACCAAACAAGGTAATTTTTGTGTCTTGGTGACAATGAACTTAGTCAAACAAGCTAAAGCCCAAGTCGTTGCTGATGAATTAAACAAGAACGATGATGACAATGAATTTGTCTGGGTCCTTGAGATACTTTACTCAATCTACGATGAGGTGTATTTTCCGGATTTCGTCTGGCTCCTTGAGATACTCCACTCAATCTGTGATGAGGTGTGTTCTTCGGATTTTGTATAGATCCTTCAGATACTCTACTCAATCTGCGATGAGGTGTATTCTTCGGATTTTGTCTGGATCCTTTAGATACTTCACTCAATCTGCGATGAGGTGTATTCTTCGGATTTTATCTGGATCCTTCAGATACTCTACTTAATCTGCGATGAGGTGTATTCTCTGAATTTTGTCTGGATCCTTTAGATACTCCACTCAATCTGCGATGAAGTGTATTCTTTGGATTTCGTCTGGGTCCTTAAGATACTCCACTGAATCTATGATGAGGTGTATTCTTTTATCCAGAGAATTCTTGTAGGCATTGATGAACACTCGACGTGTAGCTTTTAGCCTCATTAATCTTAGTGGGAATGTTAAGCCACTTAGGAGAATGAGCTGTGTGCAGCTTATGGCTTCATTAATCTTAGTGGGAATGTTAAGCCACTTAGGAGAATGAGCTGCGTGCGATGGATCGAGCTTGACGATTTTAGCTTCGTTGACTGTAACCTATTTGTACTCATCCAAGAGGCTACATAACTGCTTGTCATACACCAGTTTCTTCTCGGCCTTGGTCACCTTAATGGATAACGTTAGCCTCTCTTTATTTATTTGAAGCTGTGTTGTAGCCTCTGTTGTCAAGATGTTGTTTCTATTGTGGCCAAAACGTGTGGGTGAACTCTGCGCTTGAGAATTAGAACGCGTGGGTGAGTCTCGCGTTTGGAAGCTCAACCAACTCGAAAGCCAAAATCGCGTTTGGGCGGGATTCTAGCCTAGAATCCCATCCCGATTTGATAGCTCACAGCTGTCTATAAATAGACCGCTGGGGGGTCAACTCAAGAGTCATTCGACTCTTCTGACTTTTTCTCGAATTTTTAACGAAAATTTCCGTTTTCATCTTCGGCGAACACTGTTCATCTCCACCACCCAAAAAAATCAATAGCACCTAGGAAGAAGACCGTCTCTCGACCCATCAAACCTGTCATCACCGCGGCTCAGGGCTCATCGTTGTCTGCGCTGGCCGGCGGTGCTATGGCTCAAGCGGGCGGGCCGCCGTCTTAGTTTCCCTTAGTTGGTGGTAAGTATGACCTTTGTGGCCATAAAACTTGCTACGGTGAGTTCTGGACTTTGAATCAACGAGGAAACTCGTTTTAGTAATGCGGGGTTAGGACTCTGTCGTTTGGAATTTGAAGCACAGGGGTTTCGACCTCTGCGCTTAAAATTTTCGCTAACCCGGGGCTCGATCTTTGTGTTCTATTTTGCTGACGTAGGATTTTGATCTCCGCGTTTGTTCTTACTGACGCAGGATTCGACCTTCGCGTTTGTTCTTGCTGACGCAGGGTTCGACCTCCGCGTTTATTTTGGTCTTTTACTTTGACTGACTTATTTTCTTTGTTTTTGCAGTGCGTCACACCAATGAGCCTCTCCCTTTCCGCCATTATTTTGGGCATGAAGGTGGCGTGGATACAAATATGACATTTAATCTATGCCAAGAACTTCCGGTTTTTCAATTTACTGAGAAGGACCGTGTGTAGATGATCACCCAGGCTTCTCCTGAAACTCTTCGAATACTGGTCACGGACGTTAAGCTTGAGAACCTAAGCCTTAAACCGTTAGCCAAACCAGCATTCCTCTTTGGGGATTTCGTTGATTTTGAAGCAGATGTCGCTTATGATGGAGACTACAAATGGTTGAGAAAAGTTGGGGACCATTATCTCTTCTTACCCAATATGGAAAGGATGTACCCCATATCATATTTCCAGTGTGCTTCTATTCCCGGACGTATGGATTGGGACCTTGTTAAGGAACAAGATGGAGTCGTTCTTGGAACTTTAACCTTTCAAGGAGTTCGCACAGTGAGTTATAACAGACAGGTGATAGCTTTACGACTAGGCTTGTTCGCTAAAGAAATATCCAGTTGGTGAAGTCGCCACTCTGGCTAATACTTTTGTCAAGAGATTTATGGCGAAGAAAGGAAAATTTCCCGCTCAATGATTTAGATCTCCTGGCTGGGTTCACTCTCCGGTGATAGTGTGGTGGACCTGAATGACCAATTTCATTTTGGAGGAGTTGGAGACACCCCTCACTCATGCTGGGCTGAAGATTCTTATGCGGGCTACGAAATTTAGGATCATTCAGAGACATTATCACTTTTTCTCTATTTTAGAGCGATATAACTCTGAGACCTACACCTTCTTTACTTCAGTGAGGGAGTTAGGCTTCTCTCTTCACGAGATGCATAACGTCTCCGGTCTTCTTCTCGAGGATTTGCCATATGAAGAATTTGTTCCGGGATCAACGAAACTCAAGATTTTGAGGAAAACCAGCCCAGAAGTTTACTCCACACTTTGGGAAGTCATGTGTCACTTCCACATTTGTATGCAGCAGACGGGGGGCTCGAGGAAGTAGCATAAAACAGGTATCTTGGGCAGAGTACTTGTTCCAAAATTTGACCGATAAGGGGGCTCCAGTGACCAGATTGTCTGCGAGTACTTTAGAGGAGATTCAAACCCGAATCGATGCTGCTACCTCTCATTATACAAACGAAGCTAAAGAGGATATTATTCTGCTTACACAGAGTTTGAAAGCTTCCACTATCAAGCTCAAATCCCTATTTCGAACGTGGCATTGTTGGCGGGATTTCTGATGCTATGGCTTAAGCGATGTGTCGTCCCCACCAGGCTAATTGATGCCCTTGCTGTTGAGGTGATTTATCCTACTGTTCTTTTGGCTCATGAAAATTCGTTAAATCTCCTTTCAGCAATGGTGTGTTGTCTGTAGAGTGGGCTGAGGGAGTTAGCTTTGGATTTTGTCCAAGTTACGGAAATGGAGTTTGACGGCAACAAGACTTTCAAGACTCCCAATCCCCGAGTGCTACTACCTTATACTTACTTGATGGCTTGGTACATACTCCATTGTCCCACCATGATGAGTGCAGCCTCTCCTCCAGGTGACTCATTCATATCGTTTGCACAACGACTGGAATCTGCAAAGTGGGAGGGGACTTATTTGGTTAGGATTCGCCAAATCTTATCGCGAGACACTAACTACCATATCTTTCGATGTTTCCCCGATATTGACGGTGGGGTATATGGAGCGATGTTTCAGGATATGGCAGGTCCTAATAGATTCACTCAGCTAAATAGGGGTGTTTTCCATTAGCTCCTCTCCATCAGGCCAGGCTACTTGATCTTCCGGCAGGGCGGCAAGTGTTTCATTGAGCCCTATTAACCCTATAGGTTTGCTCGACAATTTGGGTATGACCAACTATATGTTGTAAACCCTCGATCTCAGCTCGCGATTATAGGCAATCTGTATGAAGGGGCCAGAGCTTGGTACTACTCTGTGGTTGGTTTCACCAAGGACGTCTTCAAGCTTCCTCATAAGACACCCAACTCCTACACTTCCATGGATTTCTGCAATTGGTATTCTGCTGCTTCTCAGATCTCCAACTACAACTTAAATACAACTTGTCTGAAGGAAATCAGACGTATGTATGCTTCAAAGAGGGGGTCTAGGACATCTCGTCTGAGAGGGATCGACGAATACTTATCCTTCAAGGACTCGCCTACTGAACAAGAAGAGGAGCAAGCAGCTGAGCCTACTCCAGTGGAGGAACCCCGAGTGAGTGATATTCCCACAACAAGGGCGGCTGGAAAGAGGAAACTCTCGGCAGATAAAACTGGTCAATACGATAAGCAAACTCGTCAAAAGTTGATGGTTGGGTCTCCTCCTGCTAAAGGCCAACGGAAACCAAAATTGATGGCTGATGCTATTAGGGCTGTAGAAGAAGAAGATCAGCATGAATCTTTAGTTGCGGACCTATCACACAGAGCTGGGCTCCGTTCAAGTGGTCCGGCCCTGTCGAGTAGGGCTGAGCATGGTTTGGTCCAAACCAAAAAAACCGACTGAACCGACCCGGAAAAATTAGTTTTATGAGTAGGACGGTTCGGGTTGGTTTGAAAACTCTTTAACCCGAACCGACCCGAACCGACCGAATATAGTGCAATACTACCCATTCTGATCTCAAACCCTACTCGATCCATCCCCAAAGAGTCAAAGACTCGAACCCTAAACTCATTTTCTGAATCATTATGGGTTGAAAACAATATCATTATATCAGTGTTTAATGCTTCATATTCTCCTACTTTGTTAATATCTTTTTTCTTAACATAGTTTGTTATTTGATAAGAAGTTTGATGAAGTTAGAACCGAACAAACCGAACCGAACCACACCGAACCGACTTGCAATAGTTCGGTTCGGTTTTGAATTATATATGATTCGGTTCAGTTATTCAAATTTTGGTAAAAACCGAACCGAACCGACCGTTGCACACCCCTACTGTCAAGCGAGGCTTCTTCTTATCATTCTCCTGAAGACCAAGAAGGTGAATTAATGACTACAGATGCAGAATCTACTCTGGTAGTAGACTCTCCTAGGGCTCCTGCATCAGAACTAATGGGTCTTGAAGAGAATCCATCCCCTCCTCTGTTCTCGGTGAAAATAGTTGCTTTCTTCATTGATGTCATTGCACTCTTAGTAATAGTTTTTCTGTTACAAAGATCCGGTCTTTTTATAAGATCCGGTTATAATGAAAATCAAATAAAAGAAATAAAAATTACAACTTTTTCTCCTTGTTGTCGAACAAATCACGAGCTCCTGTTTTGCGGTCGCTCGCTTGCGTAGGTTCTTCGCCTGTGCCGGGGTTTATCCGTTGACCACCGCGAGATCTAGATCCGGTCGGATCTACGCAGTACGACGGGTATTATTTCGCCAAGGAAATAATAGCCGGGGGGATTAATTCACCAAGGAATTAATCATCCAAATCTCGGGATCAAAGGCCAAGCTTTGATCCGGAGTATGTCTGCGTAGATCTGAGATCTGGCCCTCTCGAACACCTACCTTCTTTGGCGTTGACGATCGCCGAGCACCAGATCTGGATGAGCAAGTCCTTAAAATCCCAAAGCTTGAATCTTTTTTAAGTTCCGAGCTTCGAATCCGGCAGAGCTTCGCCTCCAAAAAATCCCACCTGAACAAATGAACCTCTTGGCCTATTTATAGGCACCCAGATCTGTGCCTAGGCACAGATCTGGGCTGAGGTGGCTCGGCCACAAGCCGCCGGCCACCCGTGGGTGGCTCGGCCATGGCCGAGCCACCCACTTTGGGGTGGCTCGGCCGCCGAGCCACCCATGGGTGGCTTGGCCGCCGAGCCACCCATTTTGGGGTGGCTCGGCCACCGAGCCACCCTCGGGTGACTCGGTTTTGGCCGGGTCTCTTTTGGTGTTGGTTTTGCCGTTATTTTGTCCGTTGTTCGGTTCTGTGGTTGATTTGTTCATCTGGACTTTGATTTGGTAGTCTGGATCCTGATTTGGTAGTAAATCCGCCTTGGTGTTTTGGTAGTAAATCCACTTCTGAGTTCGAGTCCGAAACTGATCTTGATTCAATCGTGATTCGTCCGAGTCCGCTCTTGGTTGGATGACTCGTCGATTCCTCAACCTGTTGGCTTGATTCTGCACACGAGTGGATTCATTCCGTTGTTTGCGTGCGGTTCGTTAACCTCGTAGCCTCGTTAATCCGCTTCGTCGTGTATCGCTTGGCTTCGGTGTTGCAGACTAACGATCGTGTTTGGATACGTTGCCCGATGGTTTGTTTGTCGAATCGACGTCGTCGAGCTGTGTTAAGGGACCTATAGGTAGTTTTATACGCCTACAGATACCCCCTCCAAAGTATTTCAGCCTCGTTCTTTTATAGAAGAGTCTGGAATACTTTGGATATGATTGTCTCATCCTTTGATTGGTTACGACGGGATATTTGGAGTGGCTTCCATTCTTGATTCCTTCAGTCCTCCAGGCTGTTCGGTGCTTTGTCGAATATCTGTAAGAGTTTCGGTGCTGCATTTATTGTCAGACAGTCTGTTGGAATTTTGAATTTGAAGTCGATTCTCGCTTTTCTAACTTCTTAGCTCGAGTTGGTTGTTTCAACATAGAACTGACCATCGGTCATCGGCGTTGAATCTTCATTTACAATGCGTTGTCCGGCATTTGAGCTTCCTTACGACGCGTTGTCCGGCGTCCAGGTTTCATTATAACGCGTTGTCCGGCGTTTGACACAGTTTATACTCGTACGTCTGCTGGAGTATACACAGTTTAAGCTCTTAAGGAATTGGAGCGCGGCAGATACTCGAGTCATGAGACCAATCCATAGAATTAATGCATCAATGACTCGTATTTATAGAATTTTTGGCAAATTCTCAGCCATCAACGGGTTTGATGAGCCTTTACCGACTACCGTTCGAGTCGGGCTAGCATGCGAATTGTATAAGTCCGTTCCGCATGTGACGTTAAGCTAAAAGAGTTAACTCTTTTAGTGCTACGATATTGAATACGTAGACTTCGTCTTTCTCCTGTGAAAAGACTAAACAGCAATGTGTATAAGACGTTGACTTAGGATTTTTGGCAAATCCTCAGCCTTCAACGGATTTGACGTGCTCTTACCGACTACCGTTTGAGTCGGGCTTACATGCAGATTGTTTTAATCCGTTCCGCATGTGACGTTGTGCTAAAGGAATGAACTCCCTTAGACTTTGTGCTATGATTTTGAATACATAGGCTTTACCATTTATTACGGGAATAGGCTACCCGGCGGCGCGTGTTAGGCGTTGACTTTAGGATTTTTGGCTAACCCCCAGCCCTTAACGGATTTGATTAGCCTTTACCGACTATCGTTTGAGTCGGGCTAGTATGCGGATTGTCTAAATCCGTTCCGCATGTAACGTTGCGCTAAAGGAATGAACTCCCTTAGACTTTGTGCTACGACTTCGAATACATAGACTTCGCCATTGTTATGGGGATAAGCTACCCAGCAACGTGTATTAGACGTTGACTTATCCCTACTTAGGCTTCGGGATAAAGGTCCCCAGAGTCAGGCTCTGGTATCTTTTTCTACGGATAAAGACCAAACTGGCGATGCGTGTTAGGCGTCGGCATATCCTTTCTTAGGATTCAGGATGAAATTCCCCATGCGTGTAAGGCATGGATTTTGGTGTCATTAATAACCACCTGCCACAATGTTGAATATGTGGACGAATGTTCTTTTTAACGGTTAAGAACTAACCGGCAGCGCGGGTTAAGCGCAGACTTATCCATGCTTAGGTTTCGGGATAGAATACCCCAGAATCGAACTCTGGTATCTTTTTTGCGGAGAAAGACTAAACCGGCAGCTCGTGTTAGGCGTCGGCGTATCCTTTCTTAGGATTCAGGATGAAATTCCCCATGCGTGTGTTCGCGGGAAAAATTGATGCTTTCTTCATTGACGATTCCATTGCACTCTTCAATAACAACTTTTTGCGTTACAGAAAGGTCCAGTCTTTTTATAAGATCCGGTTTACAATGAAAATCAAAACAAAGAAATAAAAATTACAACTTTTCTCTTGTTTACCGAACAAATCGTGAGCTCCTGTTAACCGGTCACTCGCTTACGTGGGTTGTTGGCCTGTGCCGATGGTTGATCCGTTGACTACCGCACGATCTAGATCCAAGCAGATCTACGCAATATTACGGGTATTATTTCACCAAGGAAATAATAGCCAGAGGGATTGTTTCACCAAGGAAACAACTGCTCAAATCTCGGGATCAAAGACCAAGCTTTGATCCGGAGTGTAGTGACGTAGATCTGAGATCTCAATCCTCTCGAACTCCTGCCTTTTGTGATGCGGGTGCTCGCCAAGAATTAGATCCGAATGTCCAAGTCTTCAAGCCTTCAAAAACTCAAGCACGAGGTCTCAATCCGGCAGAGATTCAGCTCTCCAAAAGTCCTCCAAAATGATGCCTCACACCCCCTATTTATAGGGAACCAGATCTGTGCATTTGGCACAGATCTGGGCGGCCACCTCAGGGTGGCTCGGCTCTCAGGGTGGCTCGGCTTTGGCTGAGCCACCCCGAGGTGGTTCGGTTTTTGCCGAGCCCCCTTGGGGTGTTTTCCGTCGTTTTTCATCTTCCGATTCTGCATTTGATTTGTCCGGACGTTGATTTGATAGTCTGGGTCTTCATTTGGCAGTAAATCCACCTCGGTGTTTGAGTTCAAATCCGTTTTGTGGTTGGACGACTCGTTGACTTCCCGAACCGTTGGATTGGTTCCACACACGAACGCATTCCGTTGCTTGCGTGCAATTCGTTGATCTCGTCGCCTCGTCACTCGAACGTTCGTTGATTTGTCGAGTTATCGTGCCGAGCTGTGCTAAGGGACCTATAGGCAATTTTATACGCCTACAGATACCCCCTCCAAAGCATTTCAGCCTCGTTCTTTTATAGAAGGGTCTGGAATGCTTTGGATATGATTGCCCCTACCCTTAGTCGGTGTAATGAGACCTTGAAATGACTTTTTGTTCTGTATTCCTTCAACCCTTCAGGCTGTCCGGTGCTTTGTCGAACGTCTGTAAGGGTTCTGGTGCTGCATTTATTGTCTGACCATTGTCGGAATTTTGAACTTGAAGTCAATTCCTGATTTTCCAATCTTTAGCTCGTGCTTGTTGGTTCAACATATAACTGACCCTCGATTGTTGGCGTTGAGTCTTTATTTGCGACGCGTTGTCCGGCGTAGTGTTACTGAGTTATCCTTAAGAATATTTTTTAGAAAAATATTCTCCAGGAACTTCTCAACAAAAATGGGGAATAGTTTATACTCGTATACCTTATTGGAGTATTTTTCGTGCCCGAATGAGTTGAACTGGTATGATAATTATAGGAAGGTTTGTTTGCGGACACTCCCATGCTGCACTTCATGTATAGCTCTCCTCAGATTGATTACCAGTTACCTGGAGATATGTTTTCTGAGTCCACCTTCGCTAAAAATCCCGAGGATGGTTCATTTGAAGGTATGTGCCTCCTTCTAAGTTGATTATAGGACTAGCCAATTTTGACTAATGCAGCTATAATGTGACGCCTCTGCAAATTCTGTTTTGAATTTGACAGGAGCTTTCGTCGAGGATGACCCTGTTGAGCCGGCTGTGAGACCAACTACACCAGTTGATACACCTACAGCCGTTACATCTCCACTACCCCCAGTGACTCAAGAGGGTATGAATTAAGCAACTGAGAATGTTGTTTCTTCTTCCTCAAGGTCTTTTTCTGACGGATTTCTCCTTCTTTGTGTAGGGCCTTCTTCTCGGCTCCATGTCCTTGTGAAAGAGTTGCTATCAGACGATGATCCTGAGAAGATCGTTCTCTGCATAGAACTTCGCTCCTTCTTCTCCTTCATGAATGCTATGATTGGCAAGCTCTTCCACAGTGAACTCCTTCTTCGCCAATTCAAGCCTTTCCTTGATTCTAAAGTCAATTTGATAAGGGGAGCAGGATATCCAGATTTGGCGCAGGCTATAGTTGATGACCTCGATTGCTTAGAGCATGAGCTTTAGATGTTTCGTGAGCTCCAAGATACAGGCGCCTCCTCATTTATTACTGCTGAGCTGGATACCCGCTTACAGTCACTACGTGAGACTCAGATTCTTGCTGAGCTTGAGATTCAGATGCAGCGAGACCGAGTGGATCGAGTTGAGACCGGCCTTGCTACTAGATTATCTTCACTTGCCGAGCTCGACTTTTCCATTACCTCTTACGAGACCAAGGTAGACCGGCTCAGAAGAGAACTCCGTGAAGAAGAGGAGACTTTGGGTATTCTTCAGATGACGAGAGCACAGAATCAGCAAACCTGCATGGCTTTGTCTGATGAGTTGAAGTCCTTGAAGCAGAAGCTAGTCGAGACAGAGGAGGCTGCTGCGAAGACTTCGACCGCCACCGAGGAGTCCATTAGAGCTGAACTTAGGCAAGCTTATGATGAGAAACTTTCTAAGATCAGTCAGTAGATTTTTGGTCATGGGCTTGATGTATGATTTCGTTTGCTGTGTACTTTGACTTTTGATTCCTTTAGTGAAACTAGTTTTCATCTTTATCTTTATTATGATTCGTCATTCCGTTTGAAATGATTGACCATAATACTCATAGGATTTTTGGCAAACCCTCAGCCATCAACGGGTTTGATGAGCCTTTACCGACTACCGTTTGAGTCGGGCTAGCATGCGGATTGATTAAATCCGTTCGCATGTGACGTTGCGCTCAGAGATTGAATTCTCTGAGACTTCGTGCTATGATGTCGAATACATAGACTTCGCCATTGTTACGGGAATAGGCTACCCGGCGACATGTGTGAGGTGTTGACTTTAGGATTTTTGGCTAACCCCCAGCCTTTAACGGATTTGATTAGCCTTTACCGACTACCGTTTGAGTCGAGCTAGCATGCGGATTGTCTAAACCCGTTCCGCACGTGACGTTAAGCTAAAAGAGTTAACTCTTTTAATGCTACGACATTGAATACGTAGACTTCGTCTTTCTCCTGTGAAAAGACTAAACAGCAACGTGTATGAGACGTTGACTCAGGATTTTTGGCAAATCCTCAGCCTTCAACGGATTTGATGTGCTCTTATCGATTACCGTTTGAGTCGGGCTTACATGCGGATTGTTTTAATCCGTTCCGCATGTGACGTTGTGCTAAAGGAATGAACTCCCTTAGACTTTTTGCTACAACTTCGAATATGTAGACTTCGCCGTTGTTATGGGAATAGGCTACCCAGCAACGTGTATTAGACATTGGCTTATCCCTACTTAGGCTTCGGGATAAAGGTCCCCAGAGTCAGGCTCTGGTATCTTTTTTCTATGGATAAAGACCAAACCGGTGACGCGTGTTAGGCGTCGGCATATCCTTTCTTAGGATTCAGGATGAAATTCCCCACGCGTGTAAGGCATGGATTTCGGTGTTATTAATAACAACCTGCCACAATGTCGAATATATGGATGAGTGTTCTTTTTAATGGTTAAGAACTAACCGGCGGCGCGTGTTAGGCGCGGACTTATCCTTGCTTAGGTTTTAGGATAAAATACCCCAGAATCGAATTCTGGTGTCTTCTTCTATGGAGAAAGACTAAACCGGCGGCGCGTGTTAGGCGCAGACTTATCCCTGCTTAGGATTCGGGATAAACTTCCTAGGATGAATCCTAAATTGATAAATTTTGGAAAAGGAGTTGGTGTGGGAAAGGAAGAATTTTATATTCTATTCCCCGAGCAAGGAAGGAAGAATTTTATATTCTATTCCTTGATTCTGGAAAGGAAGAATTTTATATTTTATTTCTAGTGGAAGAAGGAAACTAGAAGTGGGATCTCCACTCCGAGAATCCGGAAGATCTAGATAAACTTACCTTTTATAGGACTGGTTATCTGATCAGAAGATGAGTTTTTCGTTTATCGCAGTAAAATTTCAACTTCGGTTATGACCATGAGAAGGTTTAACCAAAGAGAAATGAAAGGGAGTTCTTTCGATTATCGAAAGGGGACTCCGAACTGAAAGTGGACCTCTTGTTCGTGGAAAGAGTCAAGAGGGCCAGAAGAACATTTTGATGGACTCACTGTCAATTGAAACTGATCAGTGAGGGATTTTGGAGGAAAAAAAATGATTTTGGGTTATCCTCTAGAATATTAAGTGTAATATTCTTCAAGGAACTTCCCGATAAATGAGTTATCCTGAATGTACTAGGGATAGTACTTTTTCAAAAACTTCCCATTTATTGGTATTAATTACCTGACGCCTTCTAGAGAAATTAGGCGATAAGCGCCGTTTGAATAGACTGTGTCTATTACAAACGGTCCTTCCCACTTGGGTTCGAATTTACCTTTCTTTTTGGAGGTGAGGATTATTGGTCGATGAGCAGCGAGGACCAGATCTCCTTCCTTGAAGCTTCTTTGGCGGACCCTTTTGTCAAAAGCCCTGGATATTCTAGCCTGATAGAACTCAATGTGTTGTTGAGCTTCCAAACGCTTTTCGTCCAACCTCTCGAGTTCCTCGAGACATTTCTGATGTTGCTCTTCGGTCGTCATCTCCGTTGCGAGAGCGATCCGAAGGGAGGGGATTTGAATCTCCAATGGTAGCACAGCTTCACATCCGTACATCAAAGAATATGGGGTGGCTCCTGTAGGTGTGCGTATGGTGGTACGATAAGCCCAGAGTGCTTCACCGAGTTTATCGTCCCAGTCTCGTTTATTGGTCTTTACGAGCTTTGACAGGATCTTAATGATCATCTTGTTGAAAGCCTCAGCTAATCCATTAGCAGCGGGGTAATAAGCTGTCGAGGAAACATCTTGAATCTTGAATTTGTCACAGAACCTGATGAAAGCGTTGCTTATGAATTGCGGACCGTTGTCATGAATGATCTGTCTCGGCACGCCGTGTCGGTATATGACATGATGCTTGATGAAGTTGATGACATTGTTCGTCTTCACTTCTTTAAGCGGAATGGCTTCAGCCCACTTTGAAAAGTAGTCGGTGATATCGAGGATAAATCGATCACCTTTGACTGAAGGAGGAAAAATAGGACCGACAATGTCCATACCCCATGTCTCGAATGGCCAAGACGTGATTGATGTGTGTAATCGCTCCGGTGGTTGGTGCATATAATTTGCATGCACTTGACAAGCGTGACATTCTCGGGCGTACTCGATCGCGTCACGAACCATTGTTAGCCAGAAATATCCCATTCTTCTGATTCGATCATATGGCTTGGGACCAGGTTGATGCGCACCGCATTCTCCTTCGTATGCTTCCTTAAGAACTTCTTTTGCTTCTTCGTTCGAAAGGCATCGGAGAAGCAAATCATCATACCCCCGGCGATATAACGTACGGGTCTCGGTATTGTAAAAGAACCGTGGTGCTCTTCGGCGAATAGATTCTTTTTCCTTTACATCCTCCGGCAAAATGCCATATTGGACGTAGTCAATGATGGGAAAGCGCCAATCTCGGGACTCAGACCCGATTTGGGTTAAGTTCACCTCTTTGGCGTTTTTGTTTCTACCATCCTCCTCTTCGATATCCATATCGTATATGCGTATGCAGAGTTGGTGTGATCTTACTGTGACTAGCAGTTCAGTTTCGGGCGGCTGTGCGAGTGATACCGCTAGTGCTGCTAGTGCATCCGCATGAGCGTTCTGGAGACGCGGGATGTATTCAATATAGAATTCTTCAAAAGAATCCGCTATTCTGATAGCCTCCTGGTGGTACGGAATCAGATCTGGGTTCCTGACTTCATATTCTCCACGAACTTGGTTGACTATCAATTGAGAATCCCCAAAAGCTTCGAGATATTCGACCCCCAGCTTCTTGGCGAAACTGAGTCCAATGAGGAGCGCATTGTACTCGGCTACGTTATTGGAACATGGATTCGTCAGCGAATAAGCTCGAGGCATCACGTGCTTCCCTGGGGAAACTAAGACAACTCCGACTCCGGAGGAGACTCTAGAACCTCCAGGGGTTATTGCCTTATTAACTGCTCTCGAAGCACCATCAAAGTATAATTGCCATACTTGTTGGTGTGATGTGGTATTAACCTCGTGGGTTTCATCTGGCAAGTCATCATATACCTCGACCGTATCTGTTGTTGGACTTGCCGCCAAAAGATCACAAATCGCTTGTCTTTTGACCGACTTCTGCTGTTTGAAGTGCAAATCATACTGGGACAAGAGAAGGGCCCACTTCACCAACCGCCAATTCATCCAACCCGATTGAGTCATGAATACTCGTACCAGATTAACATTAGCAATGACGTAAATCGTCTGGCCAACCAAGTAATATCGCATCTTCTGTACTGTGAATACCAATGTGAGACATTCTTTCTCGATCATCGGATATCGAGACTCGGCACCTATCAAGGTCTGACTTAGGTAATAGACTGCCTGTTCGTGACCATTATCATCGTCTTGTGCTAATAAAGCACTTATCGAATGGTTCATCGCCTTGATGTAAATCAAGAACGGTTTACCTGATTTTGGTGCAACCAGAACAGGGGGATTCATCAGATATGTCTTGATATCTTCGAATGCTTTTTGGCAAGCATCGTCCCAAATAAATGACACGCCCTTCTTGTTTAGCTTAGAAAATGGTTGGCACTTCCCCGAAAGATTTGAGATGAACCGCCGGATGTAAGCTAAACGCCCTTGCAATCCTCTGAGTTCTCTTAGATTTCTCGGGGGCTGCAATTTATATATTGCCTTCACCTTGTCTGGGTCGATGTGTATACCCTTAGTGGTGACGACGAATCCAAGGAATTTTCCGCTGGACATTCCGAGGAAAGATTTTGTGGGATTCATCTTCAACTGATGACTCCGCATGAGATCAAACATCGTTCTCAAGTCCTTGATGTGATCTTCTTTGTTGTGGCTTTTTACCACCAAATCATCAACGTAGCATTCAACTGTTTTCCTGAGGTGCTTCTGGAAAATCTTAGTCATTGCTCGTTGGTATGTGGCACCTGCATTCTTCAGACCGAAAGGCATCACCGTGTAGCAGAAGACACCGAGAGGTGTTCTGAATGCTGTATGTTTCTCGTCATCCGGGTGCATCTTGATTTGATTATACCCTGAAAAGCCGTCCATGAAGGACATTCTCTCAAATCCGCATGTATTGTCGATAATGACATCCGTGATTGGGAGAGGAAAATCGTCTTTTGGACATGCTTCATTCAGGTTCCTGAAGTCGATGCAAATCCTGATTTTGCCATTCTTCTTCATAACGGGAACGATGTTAGCTAACCAATCTGGATGTTGTTCCTCTCGGATAAATCCTGAGTCGATCAACTTCTTAACCTCTGCCTCGATGGCTTCCATAATCTGCGGACGAAACCGTCTTTGCTGTTGTTTGACAGGTTTGGCATCCAGCTTGATGTCGAGGCAGTGCATTGCCACATTGGGGTCGAGCCCTGGCATGTCTTCGTAATTCCAGGCGAAGAAATCAATGTATTCTCTGATCAGGGCAATTAATTCCTCCTTCTCATCTGGGGGAAGACTACCACTGATGAATATGGGCTTTGGATTGGCCTCATCGCCCATATTAATTTGGACTACTTCGTCTTCGGTGGGTGGCTCTCTCTGTTCGAACCTATCACCATACTGCATGTTTAGGTGATGAACCCATGGGTCCTCCCACGTTGGCATTTCATCGTCGTCCTCCAACGTAGATGGATCAGCTGTAGTCATGTTCGACATTAAGGCCTTGAACATTTCTCCCAAACTTGCGTCGGAATCCTCTGCTGAAGAATCTGGCAAGTACCCATCCTTAGCTTTGTTAGCAATTTGATCGATGATTTGCCAGCCACATTCGTCATCTGATGAAACATAGCCCAAGCCTCTCTTGTGACGATAATAGTCATCTGGTTTCCCCTTTGGTACATATGCCGCTTTGACTGGGATACGGGAACCTCGATCAAAGTATAAACCTTCTCCGAGTGTGAAGTCGTACCCTTGTTTTTCCATGAGTATGCGCGCTTCCGGACTATACTTAGATAAGTGCAGACCAGATTTGTTATCATCTTCATCTTCTCTTAGGAAATGATCTGGCAACGGAAGATTTTCTCCTTTACCGTAAATCACTTCTTTTTGTCCCCCTATTTTGGCAGGAATAATCCGGGTTGTTCCGAACGAATGTTGGAGACTTCTCTTCGTTACAAAAGATGATCGGAGCGGCATATATAAATCTGGATTATCATGTAATCCCTTTATCGCATCATCAAGAGACAAGGAGTACTCTAAATCATGATTTATTTTAATATCGGCAAGTTGCCAGTTACAACCGCCATCTGACGATTGTTCATCGTCAAGATTGATTACAAAGGGTACAATGTCATTTAAAACAAAACCGCCATTGTAATCGAATCCGGCCTCGGAATCAGCTTCTTCTCTGCTGTCCGTGCCCTGGATCGATGGTTCCGTATCGGATTCATTACCATAAAGGAGAGAATCTGTGAAGTAATTCTCATACCCTTTGAATGGTTGCTTATCCGTGACCACCGTCCTAACCCTTCCATCAGTGTCGACATATTTCATACACTGATATAAGGTGGAGGGAACTATAACATTACTATGGATCCAAGGCCGACCCAATAGTAAATTATAGGATGTCTCAGCATTAATCACGTAGCACGTGACCTCCGTCTTCAGATCGCCCATTTGGTACTTTATTCGGATTTTCCCCAAAGGCCTTGACCCGCTGGTGTTGAATCCGTAAATAACCGTGCCTGTAGCTGCCAATTTGCAGATTGGAATGCCCAGATTATGCATTAGGCGAAGCGGCATAATACTCACAGCGGAACCCGGATCCACTTGGATTCGGTTGACTTCGCTGGAGCCGATGTACCCGACGAAGTACAGGGGCCGATCATGGTTTGAATCCTTCATTTGCATGTCCTCTTTAGTGAAGGTGATGCAGGGAATGTTCTTAGCTGCCATATTGCACTGTTGAGCTAATAGATCTAGTTCCCCAGATGCTGGTTTGATCCGAGTGTGGAATGCTTCTGAATCGGCCAAAGCCTCTTGCAAGGCTTCTCTAGTCTCCTTAGACAGCCGCAGCAATTCGTATAGCGTTATCCGTACTGGAATATTGGCTAGCTGAGCCATGATGTCAAAGACGCGCGGAGTTTTTGAACTTTTCGGTTTATCTTTTCCAATCGGACGACTAAAACGAGATTGCTTTGGATTTTGAACCTCCTCGGGCCTCTTTTCTTTCTGCTTATCTACCGGCTGTCGTCGAGCATCTTCAGCCGGTTTAGGAACCGTAATCACCCCCAGCTCTGTGAGAGTCTTGGCTGGTCCCCGTTTTGTCACCCCCTGCTCGGCTAATTGATCACCAGGAGATGGATATTTGAAGTGATACTCGTTTCCACTCCGGGTCGTAAAGACTTCCTGTTCTTCGTCGGAAAGCGGGAAAGCGGGGATTCTTTCGTCATCTTCTCCTAGGATAGCAGAGACTCCATAACAAGATTTCCCTTTCCCTTTAGACTTCTTCTTGGATGACGATCTGGCCCATTGTTCATCTTCAATCAAGTCGGGGTGTACCCAGAGAATTTTACTGTTTGGGGCTGTGTGTGGGACAAGTCCTTTTTGACGTTGTCCGTGCGGGTCGTCATTCACCGTCTTCATCCCGACTTTGGTGACGCGCTTTGGCTCGAACCAAGCTGTAGGCACCGATCCAAAACTGATTGACACCGCGTTTGCTCCTACATTCTTGGTCGGTTTCGGAGTTATGACCCCTACGTCGATCAACGCCTGGATCTTGTCCTTGAGGTGGTAGCAAGACTTCGTTGGGTGGTAGACCGCTCTGTGGTACGCGCAGTACTTCGGGTCTGTCACCTTGGTGTCCCCTTCATGATCTACGATCACCGGCAACTGGATTTTGTTGTTCTCTAACAAGTACTTGAAGATGCCGGGAACTTCATCATCCTTGAAGGAGTAGACTTTGGGAAACCTCGGCTCCGAAGACTTTTGCTTCTGAGGCCGTTGCTGCCAATGCGGCTGCGATTGTTGTGGCACTCATTGCTGTTGCTGTTGCTGAGATTGTAATTGAAAAGTTTGGTTAGCATCAACGGCATTAGCATGAGCTTTACCTTTCCCTTTTTGGTTGAAGTTCTGCTTCGGAGGATTTGTTGCTGGTTGGCCTCTCTCCGCCTTCTTTCTCCTGAGGAATCGCTCCGCTTGCTCTCCTCGAACCTTCAAATCCTTCCAGGTCTTGGATGGTGCTGTGCCCATTGCTTCCAACACATCCAGCGAAAGGTTGTTGTGGCAGGTCTGGAGGATGAATTCCTCAGTGATCGGGTCCCGGCAATTCATCGCCTTGTTCCGGAACCTCTTGACGAAGGTATCGACTAACTCCCCGTCTTTCTGCTTCTTATCGAGCAATGATCCGATGGAGATCTCGGTGTCGTCGTTGAAGAAATTCGTGAGGAACTTAGTCTCCATGTCGTCCTAGCTGTTTATGCTTCCTGGCTTGAGGCGACGATACCAATCGAAGGCGGCTCCGCGAAGAGTGCCAACGAATGACCGTACCATCAGAGGCTCATTACCAGAGATGACTCCCAAGTGCGATTTGAAGTAAATCAAATGCTGAGTGGGTGAACCCATCCCATTAAACGGCGTGAAGTTAATTAGACTGAACTTCGTCGGATATGGGATTGATTCCCACTCTCTTGGGTATGGACAAGGAATGCCCGTCTTTTTCGTCTCTTGAGCGGAAATCAATGTGTTGATTTTGCTCTCGAGATTTTTAATTTTTAAGCTTTCACCTGTGTCTTCACTAGCATTCTCATTACCACCCCCTGCATTGATGGGAGGGTTATTGGTATTACGAGCTTCATTTGTGTCCTCATCTTCTAGGTTGTTCTGGTTATGACGACTTGGTTCACCTTGTTGGTTCCTCAATGCTTGGATCTGTTGGTCATGCATTTCTCTCATGTTCTGCATGGCCATCTGCATTTCAAACCTAAAGCTTTCTTGTTGTTTGGCCATGGCTTCTTCGAGCATCTTGGCCACTTGCTCCGCGCTTATCATGAACGACTCGCGGGGCTGTCCTTCGCTGGACACGATATTGTCAGATGCAACTGCTGAGCCGGCATCTGATTCTTCATCTCCCGAGGGTACTCTTGTTCGAACCCTACCATACGTTGCACGAATGATAGCTCCGGACTGAAGACGAGTGACACGTCAGGGTATTTCTGGAATCGCCTTGGGGTTATCCTGAGCCGATGTTCCTATGCTGGTCATGTTGGCGGTGACCCTTGAATGTTCACCGTCTTTGACCATTGTTCTTCTTCGTTGGAAACGCCTATGCCTTGGTTTTGGCATTCCAGTGCTGAGTCTCTCGAACACCGAAACTCTCTCGGGGACTGCCTTGACACAGTTGCACTCAGACAGTACCGCCCGAATGAGCTTTGAGCAAGGACACTGAGTTTCGAACCTTCGAGGGCTCCTCTTTCTGGATTTACTCGTACCCCCGGCACGATAGTACAACTCGTCCGTTTGAAGGTCGGAGCAACCTATCGTATGTTGGCACGATCTCCCAGGTATAACGTCATCGTCATCAGACGACAACGTTTCCTTCTGAGGATGAATTGCCTTCTTTGGGCCTTCCAGAGTCACATGCCTCGAAACGCGCCTTTGTAGGCGTGAACCTTCAGCGGGCTATTGCACTTCGATGTGCAAAGTTGTGCGCTTGGGTGCCACGATCTTCTCCAAATGTTGAGGGTTGCGGCGACCCCCAGCATGCTGAATCGTTTGGGACTTCTTCATTGGCCCCAACCGTTCTTGGACTGGAGCTTTGCCTCCTTCTTTGGGAATTAGACCGAGGCACTCCAAAATTGACTTCCTCTTCTGGGATGGTCCTGCGGGATCTCCCGGAACAGTTGTGGAAATCACCGGCGATTTGGGTTGATTCGCCGGAGGTTGAATCTTCGGAGGCTGCAGTTGTTGTTCCTTGGTCTGAACCGCCGCTTTAGACTTCGGCCTCCAAACCCTGCGAGTTGATGGCGGCTTCTTGACCACCTCCTTCTGTAGCTTCCGACGGGCTTCTTTAGCTTTGGCCCGTGCTTGCGCCGATAATGCACGGCGTTTGCGGATACGCTCCTCCAGCGTCGAACGGTTCGGTTTGACACGGACCCACTCCATAGTTGATGGCTTGGAGGAACCACCCTTCACTTGTTGCTGAGGCTGTTTGCCTCGTTTGCTCTTTAGATCCGCATGGTAACGGACCCCGTCAACTGATTCCATGGCCTTTGCGAATTGCTTCGCAAGGCGTTGACGCTGCCTCTGGCGAGCTCTCTTAGAGAGAGTCACCACGCCTTCAATGGCGGATTTGACATGCTTAGAGGCCGGTGGAACTTCACCCGACGCAACTTTGGCGCCGATCGGGGTGAGGTTGTCGTTGGTGGCTTCAACTTCTTCCCACCAACGCACTTTTCTCCTGGAGGAGAACTTCTGGGATTTCTTGGACTTGGGGGAGGAGGTAGATCCAGACGAGGACACGTACTCCTCGTACTTCTGCTGGTCAAACTCATACTCGACCTCCTCCACGACCGGGATCGAGATCCGCGGCTGCGACGCTCCGATCTCAGCAGCGAGATCGGTGCCTCCCACTGTGGTCGCCAGATTGTTCGCGGGAAAAATTAATGCTTTCTTCATTGACGATTCTATTGCACTCTTCAATAACAACTTTTTGCGTTACAGAAAGGTCCGGTCTTTTTATAAGATCCGGTTTACAATGAAAATCAAAACAAAGAAATAAAAATTACAACTTTTCTCTTGTTTACCGAACAAATCGCGAGCTCCTGTTATCCGGTCACTCGCTTGCGTGGGTTGTTGGCCTGCGCCGATGGTTGATCCGTTGACCACCGCACGATCTAGATCCAAGCAGATCTACGCAATATTACGGGTATTATTTCACCAAGGAAATAATAGCCGGAGGGATTGTTTCACCAAGGAAACAACCGCTCAAATCTCGCGATCAAATTAAAGACCAAGCTTTGATCCGGAGTGTAGTGACGTAGATCTGAGATCTCAGTCCTCTCGAACTCCTGCCTTTTGTGATGCGGATGCTCGCCAAGAATCAGATCCGAATGTCCAAGTCTTCAAGCCTTCAAAAACTCAAGCACGAGGTCTCAATCCGGCAGAGTTTCGGCTCTCCAAAAGTCCTCCAAAATGATGCCTCACACCCCCTATTTATA
>BQKN01065543.1:4879-19435 GCA_022839385.1 Asparagus kiusianus | reverse complement strand
TCTATAAAAAACATTGTCTAAAAGCTAGATGGCTTTTTTGTTTTTCTTCCTCAATTGCCATCTACATTTCAATTTATTTGCATTTTTAACATCTAAATTTTGTTTTGGGACCAAGGGTATTTTAGGGGGTCCATGCCAAATTTCATCATTCACTATTCATACCTATTTTGCCCTCTCTATGTTTCTTAGATGCAAGGATATTTTGGGAACCTTCCTCTTCCGATAAGGCCAGCAAAAAAGAGACCTCTCACCCTCTCCCGTGCCCTCCCATGCTCTCTCCCATACCCTCCCTCACCCACAACCACACCTCCTCAACTGGAACTATGGCCCTAAACCTAAACCCCTCTCCGCCCTCCTCTCCGTCATCAAGTTCGCGCCCGACCCCGACCGCGACCGCATCGCCGACCTCCTAGAGTCCTCCTCCCACCTCCCTTGCTTCTACTCCGACTGTCCCCTCCACACCCTCGCCCTCCGCTGCCTCTCCCGCCTCCGCGACCTCATCCGGCGGCAGATCCTCCTCGAGTACATGGACGGCGGCTCCCTCGAGAACCGACGCATCGAGAGCGAGCCCTTCCTCTCCCACGTCGCCGGCCATGTGCTCCAGGGCCTCGCCTACCTCCACAGCCGGAAGATCATCCACCGCGACATCAAGCCGTCCAATCTCCTCATCAACAGCCAGAAGCAGATCAAGATCGCTGACTTCGGGGTCGGGAGAAAATGGCAACGCCTTTATTGGGAAAATTGGGTATTTTCGCTGAAATCTTTGCTGGATCTTGCTATAGAGGATTCTTGACTTCATTTTGATGATTTCTTGTTTACATATTATTTTATTTGTTGATAGAATTTGAGGTCTAATTGCATAGAATTTTGTAACAATGCATTCATTCTTATCAGATCATCTTGCAGCTTCAATCACTCGCTCACCAACAAACGATTGTTCTCCATTACTATCTTGATTGTATTCATCAACACCAAAGAGGTATATACAAGCTAGCTTGCACTCTCCCCATCTCTATATCTTATTATTAACCTGATATTAATATAAATTTATTTAATAGATCTTTGCTTCAGGCTTGCTTTTCTCCTTCAGCCTAATTTCGCTATTTCAGGGAAAATTTTGTTCTTCGCTCTGCTAATTCCATGGATAGTATGAACACATAAGTGGATATCTAAGGTAAGTGCTTAATTCCTCTAGAAATGGTAAATTTTCAGTATCCTTATTAAAGTTAACACGATATCCGCATCTATAAACCACTTGTAATTTCCTTTAAAAAAACTCAATTCATTATATTTCATTTTTGATGTAATAGCAATTACTTTCAAAATTTAATTCTCTTATTTTATGTTTTTTGAGTAACATTTATTTTTATTTTATGTTAAAAGAGTGCGGTGAATGACACAAACCATATATAACAAGTTGCATTTAATAAAGCTGCATTAAATTAAAAATATAAAGGGAACAGAGACTTTATTTCTTAATAAAATTATAGTTTATTGGGCTCGGCATCTCATGCATTAGCCTTTTATAGTAGCTATGGAAAGCCAATACTATCTTTCCAAAGTTTCAATTTAACCCTCAGCTAGGAATGAGTTTTGATTTCTGGATTTTGAATATTTTCTTCAAAATAATATACACTTTATATTTCAAGTTAAGGCAAGCAAAGCAACCCAGTAAATGAAAATTTATTATTCTGTATTTTTTATCAGACATAGAACTAAACTTGGGTTTTATATTTACAAAAATTAATTGATCTTAAATATGATTATACACTTTACTTAATTAACCATTTGGGATTATCAAAATTTTTTGACACATTCATACATGTCTAAATAAATTAATGCTATCTCAATTCTACTTAATATACATTGTCCAAGTTATGCAAATTCTTGCTGTCAAAATCAGTTCATAGCAATCTTTTTCAGGTTCATAAGGCCATCCTTTTCTTCTTGAAAACTTTTGTATATTTTGTGAAAGCTTGGAAGGTTATACATGAATTTTTCTCGAAAATATTCTTTATCAACCCGTGTCTTCAATTTTGTGAATGATGATGGAAATACCAAGGTATCAACCCAAGCTTTAAAGAAAAAAGTCCCTCAATTTAAAGCTTTCATTCATTTTAGAAATATTGTGATGAAAATTTTGTATGTTTTAGAAATATTGTGATGAAATTTGGATGTTGCATTTCCTATAATTAGTTGAAATTATCTGAAAATTATTATTTGAAATTTAGACGGTAAATGAAAATTTTCATGACAACTGATCGAAAATATCTGAAATTTTCATTTTAGAAAATATTGTGATGAAAATTTGCATGTTCTTATTTTCTTCAATGTCCCAAGTGAAAGTTTGTTTAATTTAATAACGATTCTATTTGGCTAGCTTTTTTTTGACATCTGCATATATGCCTGGCTATTCTTCCTCTCTCTTAGTGTGTGGAATCTAATTTTGTTTGCCTTATTGTGTATAAAAGTTGATACTATCTGTTAATATGTCTGCTTTCTAATTGTACGCTTACATGCTGTTAATGCACTCTTAGTGTGTGGAATCTGATATTCTCCAAGCTGTATGTGCAGGAATATGTGCTTAGTATGACTATACATTTATTATAGCTAATTGCATTGTGGATGCTCTTTAGATTTCTAGATAATGTCTTGGCTTTTTCTGCAGTAACCATGCATCCTTTCGTTTGATATGCTTCCTGATTGCTTCTGACATTGCTTGGGCATTTGTGATCTGCAGTAACCATGCATTTGTGACATTGCTTGGTTGAGAAGGGGTTGGCTGAGAGATTGTGGATGGGTAGTTTGCTTGAGGATGGACTATGAGGTTGGGATTAACAAAACTGTCACTGTCGAGACCATTGCCAATCTCCTTCAGGTATAATTTCCTTTGATAGTAAAGAAAAGAATTGCAAGATTCTAAGATTTTAATAAATATAAGGTTATAGTTTCTTGAATGAATGATACTTGTGACTTGTGAGGTTGATGATATTCAGCGACAGATCTTCTTCTTTTGATGATTATCTTTGAAGGATTTAGACTTTTGTGAGATGTAGGGATCAATTTTGAGGAGAGAGCACTTGTCCTTTTACCTCCTTTTTATCTCCCAAACAAATCCCAAGTCCATCACCTCCTTGACCATCATTCTTCCAATCACATCACCCAACACCCTCCCTCACCTCTTAGAATTCCGTCTCAATGGGATGAGAGGGATGGGAACGACATGGCCTTGGGTGAGGCAGGGGTTATTTGGGTTCACCATTACCAAATATGATACAATTAGAAGAGAGAAAAAACAACCAAAGGGGCAAAAGGGGAAATGGCCACATGACCAATAATTGATGAAATTTGGCCTGGACTCCCTAAAATATCCTTGGGTCCAAAACAAAATTCAGATGTTAAAACTAAAGATAAATTGAAAAATGGATGGCAAATTCGGAAGAAAAAGAATCGATGGTGTTCTTATGTTGTTTTTTGACATATGTATATCTTTATTTATTCATGAGGTTGCATGCTTACATAGCGTCCACCAAGCCTTGATATCATAATGGGATTTTTTTTACTTTTAGGCTATGATGATTGTAAAATTTTCTAAGATTAGCAACCTGCAATATCTGTTGATATTACACTGGATGGCTAACAATGATGATATTGTTGACCAAGTTCTGAGCCCGCAACCATAATTTGCATATACATGTGGCTGGTACGTTAACTTGGTACGCTAACTTAATACGTTAACTTTGCATAAACATTGCATTTTATAGATATATATGGATTGGTACGTTCACTTGGTGGTTGGAGGTTGAATCTGACTATTTATTTGTATCAATAAATTTTCTACTGGTATTGCCTATGGTTTTGAAGCACTCATGGTTTTGAAACCTAACTGGTTTTATTTCTGATAGTTGACTCAACTACTCAATCTCCATTACGTATACTCAGTCTCCATTACGTACATGTTTGGTATTTCCAGGTTTGATGCGATTTGCCATGTCATATACATAATTATAACAAATTAGGTTGTTTATATGTTTTTACAGGTTTCATAAGAATTTTTCGCTAATTCAGGTACATATTTCATAAAATTATGAATAATCAGGTTATCACTGGTTTCGTTTGTTTTTTCCATGTCAAACAGGTTTCTTGTTATTTTTTCATGTCAAACCGCTATATTTCATATCAAATCAGGTACGCAGTTCATACCAATAGAATCATGTTATTCTAGGTTTCATATGATTTTTTATGTCAAATAGATATTGATAATGAATTCGGTTATTTACTATTTGTTCATGTTACATTCACATCTTTATTATTGAATCCAATCCTTGTGCTTCCCAACTCGTGTCACAAACAATGTGTATTACATCTGTTATCAAAACTGTTGTATTTTTGTTGCCGTTAAACATACTTTTTCAACATTTATGATTATTGAAATGAATATCCCAATTTTAAAGATAGGAGTATGCATTCTTCATTCTCCCCGCGTTACGCGGGGGGTTTCTTGCTAGTATTATCTATATTAATAGGAATATACATGGGAGACGCTTTGCCACTGGTCTATAGCTTAAGTTCATCATTTGCACATAGATGAACAAAGTGTTAGTTATCAAGACAAAAACAGCTACACAGACTCGACCAAAGTAGATCATACCTAGCATCTAAGATGAATCGCTAATGTCACCCTCGAAACCAGTGCCATCAGGATCAGTGACGTAGGGGTCAGTCTCGGCCTTGCAGTCTACCCTCTCCTCACCATCCAAATCCTCTTGTTCGAGAGGGATGGGTTCTTTATCTACACATAAGGAGTACATGTTAGCCAAGCACGCTTCAACAAAAAATTAATGCAAAGGTATAAATAAGGTTTACCTGAAGCTGTGGAAGGTTCCTCACTTATCCTTAGAGAACCCTTTGGCACATCGTACTTCATCGAATATGGTAGTTCTATGCATCACTTCTTGGATGACTACTATGAACGTTGGGCTTGTAATGGCCTCTATTCCTGAGCTCCTTTTCCTCTACGTTCTCCTTAGTGAACCACGAATTCTGTCGGTTCCAGAATATAGATAGTGATAGGCCTACGAGGCAAGGGTTGTTCACTTGGTGTCCCTGAGTCATCATCATCACTCTCTTGCCCAGCCTCTGCTATATGTTCTTGGAACCCAGGAGCTCAACTCTTTGGACCTTTCTTGGAAGCTTCCTTATACTTTCGAATGATCCAATTCACACCTGTTTTGTTCACCATAGATTTTGAACTAGGAACATTCACCTTGCTATCCGTTTATAAAATCCTGATGTGGTGTAATAATTAGGAACTTACCAGTTGAAACAACCACTGGTTAAACAAGTAAATTTGTCTACGCCAAGAGTATCTTCAAATTCATGTCTAGGATTGATGCAATTAATGTTCGGAAAATAGTTGTAAAAGTGATAGTGCTCTAGTTTATGTACGTGCCAATGAACTCCTACGATGTACCTAACGGTCCACTTGGAGCACTCGTACCTTTGAAGTAATGAGACTTCCTTTGCATGCTCAATTTCAACAAACATGAGCGACGAACAATGAAGAGTATTCCACAATATCAGATAGGTGTATAATAGATACTCCTTGGGGTTGGGAACCTTCTTCCTTGGGCAATCTTCTACATGATTTAGATACTCAGTGGCCAATTCCCTTAGCCCATGGTGTATATAGCTGACTATTGTGGGAAACAAAGGAAGGTTGTACCCATGAGCGATCAACATGGCAAGGAAGAATACATTAATGGAGATGCAGTCTTTCAATCAAGAGGGTACAACACAACCTTTTAACCAAATCAAAAGAAATCCTAAACAAGCAAGGCCTAAGTGAAATGGGTTCTTCAACTTGATGGTGGAAGATCTTGAAATTTTCCCCAATACGAAACCCACACTCATCTGATTCAGCATGGTGAAGTACAAGACCACCAGCTTTAAAGATCATTGTTTCCACCTCAAGCCCTATGATTGGGAAAATTTAGTCGACCTTTCCCTTTTTGATCACATTCGGGAACAAATACTCAGCCCAAGGAACTCAAGAGACATTAGGGGCCGTGCATAGCATGTGAAACTGTCTGATGGCAAATATGATAGTGGTAGACTAGTCCCAGAACACCTCCCTTAGATGAAAATTTTGGCACATAGTCATCAACTCTGCATTTATAGGGAATAACTCTTCATATTGCTGATCCCCCATCGGCAAATGGGATACTTTGTATACCTCACGGAGAGCTATCCCCATCTCCCCTACTAAAGTGAAGAAAGTGTTGTTGTCGACGTTATATGGTTCCAAAATGTTGTATAACGAGGGTGCTCAAATTTTCAATCCATATTTTAATGCTTGTACTGTAGAATAGAGCCCCCCCAACCTTGTCAAACTTCCTAGAAAGTAGTAAGGGCATAGTCAATCAAACATGCCTAGCACTTGGTTTCGGTCAGTCTGATCCAACAAGGGAGTCTAATATGCTATTCAAGATATTAACCCTTAGAGTCCGTGAAGTGCCTACCAAAAACATTAGGGACTATTGGTATTTCATTAATAGGAACATCAACCTGGACAGAACTGGGACGGAGACCCATAATACTAACTCTGTAGAGTCCCTCTTAACAAAAGCCACCGTCATGCCTTAATGAGCTCACCCTCATACTGTCCTCTCTATTAGTGAGGGTAAAGCACATCAAACGAGGAATTGCAAGGTGCTACAGATACATGAATGATAGTTTTCATTTGATCACCGGTAAGTAGTAGTAGGGACATCCTACGAGTAGCACTAGAATTCCTTCAGGTGATTAAACCCCCTAGGTTTCCACCACCAAACAAGAATTGGGGTTTTGTTGATTGATCAGTCTTTGGGATAGAGAATTTAACATCTATTATGAGTTCTCTCAGTGTGTTAGCATTTCTAAACTGTATAGCTTCAACTCACTGAACATGGACTCCATACTAGAATCTTGATACCCATTGTGCCTATAGTGACTAAGGTGGCTAAGGGGCACTAGAACGATTGCACAAAGAAGGGAATACAAGTCAGAAGACAAAGACTCACAAAATCAACTAAATCTTCGTTCGCAGATGCAAAGGTCGCCAAGTCTTCTTAGGCAAAGGCCATTCATTAGTGGAAGTCATTTTAACACTAAAATCAGAAATTTGGCTAAGTGTTGACAAGGTAGGTGAAGTTCGTACCAATAGCAGCTAACTTCAGCTCAGCAAACAAATTTGCTTAAGCAAAGACTAAGTGGATTGGATTAACAAACCTCGCTCAAACAAAGCTCACTCAATAATCTGACGGATCAAATCAGTGAACCTCGCTCAAGCAAAGTTCGCTAAGAAGTCCAAGAGACTAAATCGGTGATCCTCGCTTAGACGAAGTTTGCCCAAAAGCTGAATAGGCTAAAATAGCGAGCCTCACCTGAGAAATAAAGGTCGTCATTGATGGCCATTGTTAAGGTTTCATCATCGCTGGTGAAACTCATGAAAAAGACCCAAAACGTTTGTAAAACTTGCACCATTAGCAGCGAAACAATTTTGAGTACCCAAGGTACTATTGGAGCTCGATGGAGGCTATTCTTAGCAGATCAAGAAATCACCATTGTTGGGTTCAAAGATTACCTGATGTCATCTTGAGTTGCAGGGGCACAACGTCGGCTCTTGGCTGACGAGATCTGCCAGCGCCACCCCTTCCTCTTGAGATTACATGATGAGGAGCCATTGAAGAAGAGACAGCATGAAAGAAGACTTCATTGGGTTTTGAGAGAACTAGGGCTTTGAAATCAGAGTGAAGAAGAAAGGAGGCAAGAAGTTCTATTTATTAGCTTACCCTAAACTTCACCAAAGATTATCACCTTGAGCTTCACCAAGATTCCCGCCTCAAACTTCTCCATGAACGTCACTAAAGAGTAACCTTCGCCACAATTTCAGGTGCGGAAACCAAAGGTTTGGATTTTAAATTCTCATGGTGAACCCCACTCAATTGATTTGTTGAGCTTAACCCCCCCCCCCCGACCCCCACCCAAAGTTCATAGAAGTAAATGAACTTTGCCCAACCGATTTAACGTGAAAGCGAACTTCACCAAAGTGATGTAGCAAACTTCGCCAATTCTCTAAATTGGCCAAATTCAATGCAAAGTTCAAGTTTTTCGCAAAAGTAAAGTATGCACAAGATCAAACACACAAAGATGGACATTGTTAGAAAAAAAATTATTTTTATTGATCAAAGGCTCTACTACATAAAATTAATATTTAGACCATGCAGTTACAGGGAAGATGGATACTCATTGTTGCCCGCTACTCCAACCTCAACAACAGTCACAGAGGCAAGGAGAAACTAAAATCAAGAGCGTACCCTACTTCTAACTATGGATAATGAGAGCACAAAAAAGAACAGAGGATCTACTAAATCCCTATTCCTTCGATCTCACAAAACTTGGGGAATAGAATTTATCCCCATGTAGAAAAAATAACTCATATTCATTCTTCCACTACAGCCTATGCCAGGGGAGGAGAAGACCTGTTAAGCAAGAATTGTCCATGTTCCCCTAAGTGAAGCATATCAAGAGGAAGATGCCTATTCTTGCAAATAAAATTTGATGTCAGGCCTGTGATAGTCAAGTGATGACTAATTACATTTTAGGTCCACTCTTGTGAGACCTAATAACTTTCAGAGACTTCACTTGTAGAACTCCATGGATTTTTCTTCAGTAGTCATCTCAGACTTTGAACAATCTTATGCAAAGCATAGTAGTCAAAGCTCTAAGCTTCTCTGTCGTGATTCAATTCGCCCCAAGTTTTGACCAATTCTTAACTATTTGCTCGAACGCAGTCTTCTCAACTAAAAAAAGCAAATCCACAAATTGGTGGAGTATATAGATTTTCTCCATTTTCCCTTAACTTGGGCTACCTCTTGTTGGAGTTATTTAATCTTAGCTCCTTTATGAGTAACACCTCTGGTTGGGTTGGAGAAGACTTAGACGTAGAGAAGATGAGATGAGAAAAGATGAGGATGGAAGGAGATAAGCTCTCTGAATACAACTTTCCATAATAACACGTTTACAGGAAGTGATTGTACCAAACATAGAGGCTAAGAGATAAAGAGATAGTCTAAATCTTAGTGTACCCGGTGAATCTTACCGAAAATTTGACCAAAAATTTGACCTTAAAGAGAAATCTTAATTGTAAATCAAGGCCCATATCTAGAGAAAAATGCTTTAGCAACCCTCATCAATCAGTGAATCTTGCTCAAGCAATCAAAGTTGAGTGGACTTTACCAAAACTCAAGATCAAGCAAACATTGTCATCCTCCAAACATTGCCCTAATGTTAGGGCAGATAAATTTCATTCTAAACACAAAATTAATGAGTGCAAGCATCATTGTGCCTTCAATATAAATCTACTACAAGGGAAGCCATGTTTAACAGTATTCATTAAGAAAGCAAGTTGGATGAAGATAAATTTTAACCCAAGCAAGATGATTGAAACTAAGTTCAATAGTACACCTCTAACTAATACCCAAAGTATTTTAATCCCTGCAACAAGTCAAATGTGGGATCTAAAAATTTTGGGGCTGAGGGTTCTTATAAATGGTTAAAATATATTCTATATAGGCCAATGATCAGATTGGATCTAACAAGTAAAAGTTCATGGGCTAAATACTTCAAATGGGCCCAAACTCGAGCCTACAACGAGCTACAGCGAGGCTTACCTAATAGAAAATGTAAACTTCATTGCACAGCTCAACTCGACCTGACTTGACCAAATCAAGAGTGAGTTGAGTTCCAACTCAAATTTTGGACCAAGTCTAAAGGCATCATTGAGTCGGCTAAGTCCCAAAGTCGTGGGCTAAATTCGAACTCATTGGTGAAGCTCGTTAACCTGGTGGATTTTCACCAAAAATATCCATGTGGGTCACGTTACCCATGATGCAAAGGAGATGACCTTCACACATTCTACAAATCTTTCTCCAACACTTCTAGCGCACTTCACCCACAAAGTTATTAGCGAACTTCGCTATTTGAATGTTTAAGGGCTATTTTCCAGGGACAATCATTCCCCCATGATCACCTACATTAATGGCCACTTAATTCATAATTAATGACCACCATCTCTCTCTCTCTCTCTCTCTCTCTCTCTCTCTCTCTCTCGGCATCTCTTTCTCTAGAGAAAACTACGATATCTTCCAAGATGTTAGAAAGCATCAATAGGTGAAAGACCCATTTTTTTTAGTCAGACCATCAATGGCGTATAAGTTGGACACTCCATCAGCAAGTAGACTCACACTACAGAGTAGAGCCCCAACTTCATCAGCCTCTCTCCGAACGTGGTCAGGGCAAACTTAACCAATGGAACCCACCACTTTGTCGATCTAATCCATCCAGTGAATCTGGCATCCTCTTTGATAAAGCCCGGATAAAGGCCATGGGATCCTCATTCATTAGAGCATCCTCTTTGATAAAGCCCGGATCAAGGCCAACAATGCTATGGCTGAAGTGCCCCTCCTAGCATAAGTCGCCTTCATGTTTCTGTTAGGACTCAAGTTTATGATCTTACTTTCCAATCTGGTATTTAATGATTAACAAATAATTTCTAATCTTGTTTCTGGTATTTGTGTTTTCCTCCAACATGCTTCTAGGTTGGAGGTTGGAAGGATTTGTGCCTTAACGATAATATTTTGGAGGATGATGGAAATCAAAATGAAGTAGTTGTAATTTTAAGTTAAGGCTCATTATCACACTTCATCCCACAACCAAGATTGAGCATCATGAAGGTCATTAGCTTGGTATAGTGTTTTAAGTTTAGTTGTGTACTTTATGTGTTTATACTTTAAGCTCAAATCATACTCGTATACGTTTTCTCGATATATCGTATCATGCATCTATTTAAGAATATATTGTGTTTTTGGATTATTGACTTAATGATAATATTTTACATCTTTTTTAAAGTCCATTAATCTAGTAAAATGAATCTCAAAACTTGTTTGAAAGAATTTTACTAAAATCAAGTGCATAACAAACTCGTATTTTTGAACATTTTGCAAAATGACAAGTTTCACAAATGGGAAATGCTATTTTAGAAATTTATTTTCTAACATGTTTATTTTTATATATAAAAACATTTTCCCAAGTTTTACTATATTTGGAGTTGATTTACTATTTTTAATCAAATTTAGAAAATAAAGTTTTCAACAATTTAAGTATCTAAAAAAGCAGCTATCGGTCGACCGATCGGGTCCACCAGTCGACTGACCAAAAGAAATTCTCAATGTCTAATTTTTCAATCTTATTAGTCGATCGATTTATTAAATCAATCGACTGAGCAGAGTATTGTTAGCCGACCGATTTATCTTATCAATCGACCGATTCTAGCTGTCTGCTTTTGTATATTATAACGGCTAGTTTATCAGTCAGTCGACTGATATTCTTAATTAGTCGACCGATCTGCCTTTTTCACTATAACGGTTAATTTTGGTTGCTTTGATTTTGAGGCTATAAATAGGCCTCAAGCCTTAAATTTTCACAAGTTTTTTTCTTACAAGAGTTCACAAGGGAGTTTTCCCTAGTTTGTTTTAAGGGTTTTGAGAAAGATCAAGTTTGCAAAAAGAGGTTTACAAAGAGAAGGCTTTCAAACTTAGTTTTGAGGAGTTCAACCTCAAATCTCTATATCTACATCTCTCTCTCTTTAGAGAAGTTTGTCTAAACTCATTCTCTAGCTAATTTATATTTTGATTATCATTTATTAGCTTGATTTATTTGAGTTTCACATATTGTACATTTGGGTTGTGAGGTTGTTTCATTGAAAGAGCTTAAATTTCGTTCTCATTTGACTTAGAGAACAAATTATTTATTTGTACTTATTGTTGAGCATATTGTAATATGCGAGAACACTTAGAGAAATGGTTAGGAGAGACCAAGGTTAATTCTAAGAGGAGTGTGGGTTAGTAGCAAAGCCTAGGGAGAGGTGGTAAATCCAAACACTTGAGGAAGGTAACACGGGTAGGCTAACACTTAGACGAGTGTAGCTTGTGGGATTGACAACATGTGTATTGTAAACATTATCGGTGAACATTCAAAACCGTGTAGTTATTTTGTGAAATAGTGGAGAATCTCCTCGAGGCGAGGAGCGGAGATGTAGGTCATAGGTTGACCGAACTCCGTGATCAATTCTTATGTTTGCGTTTGGCTTTGGCGTATATTTCTATTATAGCTCATTGTTTATCGCATATTGTCATATTGTTTATCCTTGCATATGTTGTACATCATATTATTAGGATATTTCATTGTAAAGTTTTATAATTTGGCATTGATATCATATTAGATTAGTAAATTACCCTATTCACCCCTCTCTAAGGTACTTTCATTTGGTATCAGAGCTTGATGCTCTTAATTCGTGGCTTAATCGCCTAGAATCAAAGATCCTCGCTATTATATCTTGTTAATCTAATTTTTGTGATCTTACTTGTATAGTCATTATGGATATACATGGTACACCTAGTTTAGGCTATGCTATTGATGTTACTCCTAAATTCAATGATTTTCCCTTTACTCAATGGATGTTTAGATTTAAACTATTTGTTAGATCTAAACATATCAATTTATGGCAATTAATTGATTATGCTTATGTTGTTGCCCACGTTAGAGAAATCCAAGTGGAGCAACGACGATAAGAAAATGTTTATTTTGAATAAGCTCTTGTTAGAATTTTTACTTAATTTTTTGATCCATCTATATCTAACAAGCTTGCTTCTTTTGATAGTACCTATCATTGTGGAAACATATAAAGGCACATCAAGGCAACTTAGAGGAAATCCAAAGCGTTTCGGTAGATTCCGCTTCAAGTAAGATTAGAGCATCATCATGCACACAGCCACTAGGCGATTGCCCTAGTGAGGTATGTGAGTTAGAAACCAAATGTGAACTTTCTATAGATGAACTCGCTTATGCTTATGAAAGATTAATGCATGCCTGTAACAAATTACATCATAATTTTGTGAATTTGTAAAGCAAGCATGTAAACCTAAAATCCGATCATGATTTACTAGCATCCAAATTTGATATCATTGCTAAGGAGAATGTGATACTTAAGGAAAATAATGATAAATTAAATTTTTAAAATGATAATTTAAGCTCAAAAATAGCTAGCTTATCTCATGCTGATGCCATATTAGAGGTAGAAAAAATTAGAAATAAATTTAATTCTTTCAAAAATGATCATGTTTGTTCTACTTCTAATGTCAATGCAAATGTGTCTAATAATGAGTTGAATAATATGAAAAAATGTATTTCATCTTTAGATTCGACTTTAAATACATGCATTGATAATTGCAATAAACTTGTGAACTTGTGTGCTAAGCCACATGCTATTATTTCCAAATCACACATTCACTATGCAGACATGTATAGCGAAGTTTACAAATGCTCTATTTGCGATTGTAAAGACCATCTTGCTAAATTTTATTACGATGCACAAAAACCCACTAATAACAACAATATTGCTTTTGTGCATCTCATAAAGTTTCTTCTTTATATACACACAAGTTCATCCTAAGCATGTAAATGTGTGTAAGAGTGATTTTTATGGTAGATTTGGCCATTTGGCTAAATATTGTTTTGACTTACAAAAAGCTTCAATTTTGCAAAAATGTTTCAACATGACCATAATTGTTTAAAAATATTTCTCGTGCACAATCTAATAATCAACAAAAATAAGTGCATCCATTTTAGAGCACTTATTACAAATAGGATGAGTTATTTGCGTAATTATTATTATGACCGAACTCGTGCACAAAATACGCCCAATTGGGGTCATAGTCCAAGGGCCTTAGATTTTATTAATAGGGGTCACGTCCTTAAACTCTTTGGGACCAAGAGTGTTTGGCTGTCAAAACATATATGATTTTAAAGAATAATTTTTTAGCATTATTTTTTTGTTTTTTCATGTTGTTAAAAGATGATTTTTGTTTAGATTATCTTTTTGTAAAAAAATTGTAAATATTTTTAAAAAATATTTAAATGAAAATATTTTCATCTTATTTAGAAAAGAACTTAATATATATATTCATTTTAATTATAATATAAATGGTGTATTGAGTTTTTTCAATATTGGTTTAAGTTTAAAATGCGTGAGATTTTAGTGTGCCATCAGTCGACTGATTTTCTTCATTAGTCGGCTGATGAGTGATACTCAGTCGTCCGACTGAAGAAATTAGTCGACTGACCAGTGCATTTTCTGAGTTTTCTTGAGTTTTTGTTATTAGATCTTTGTCTTCAAACCCTACCCGTTTAATACATGTTTATACTTTCCTTTAATCCTAGCCATTGACTTATTGGTTGAACAAATCCTAGCCTTCAAACTCTCTATATATATCAACTAATCAAACCAAAACCTCACTTCCAAAATTCTAGTTGCTCGAAACCCTAGTTGCTGATCCCCGACCGGTCGACCGATGGATCCCACCAGTCGACTGATCGCTGCTGCCGAGAGGAATTCTGCTCCTGCTTAGTATCTCTCTCTCTCTCTCTCTCTCTCTCTCTCTCTCTCTCTCTCTCTCT
>BQKN01065542.1:0-17547 GCA_022839385.1 Asparagus kiusianus | reverse complement strand
TTTATGTGCTCGCGGGCGACCGCACCGGTCGACCGAGAAAACATCCAGAGACTTTTCCGGTCGACCGTCGCGGTCGACCGACAGCCTTGATTTTTCTTTTTTTGTGTTTTTGACCTTCACGGTCGACCGGACCGGTCGACCGCCAAACTGTCAGAACTCTTCTAACGGCTAGTTTGTACAGCTATTTTTAAATTAGTTTTTTGGTCTTTTACTTATGTTTTTGCTGTTGTATTGGGGTGCTATATATACCCCATTGCTGCTCTCCTTTCATGTAACCAAGAAATCCAAGTTTTGTGTTTAACAAAACCCTAAGTGTGTTTAAGAACTGTTTAAAGTTGATTTTATCAATTTGTTTTCAAGAGAAGTTTTTCTACAACAAGAAGTGGCCTTCAAATCCTATTGGGATCATCATCTACTGTTCTTCTTGTTTGAGAAGTTTTCTAAACTCTTATATAGCTTGTAATTTCATTTTCATTTCATTTAGCTATATTTACTGAGTTTCATTCACTGTTATCACACACACTTATTGAGCTTGATATTTTCATGCCATATAGTATGGGTTGTGGGGTGTGATTTAGTGAGTGTGAGCTTCATTGTGTTCTCACTTGTTATTTGAGAACAAATCATTGTATTTAACTTTTATTTGTGAGAATCACTTGTAATACACTTGTACACCGAGGGAAGTGTGAGGGGAGAGACGGGGTCGAATCCAATAGGAGTGGCGTCGGTTAACGAACCTAGGGAGAGGTTGTAACCGAGCACTTAAGGAGGAGGACACGGGCTAGGTTCCTACACTTAGTGTGTAAAGTGTGATTGCATAGTATTTGTTGTGTGAGAGTTTTCGGTGAACTTGTAAACCGAGTGTGTAGAAGTTCCGGCTTCCAAACCGGATTATGATAGTGGATATCTCCTCGAGGTGAGGAGCGGGAATGTAGGTCGTGGTGACCGAACCTCGTAAACATATCGTGTGTTTGTGTTTTGTTTGTCTCATATTTTATTTGTGCATATTCTTATTGTTCTTACTCATATCTATCTCTTGCAAGAACTTATTGATCAATATAATTTTAATTGGTAATTAATTGGGATTAGATTAGCATAAGACCCTAATCACTCCGGGTCTAACAATTGGTATCAGAGCTTGGTGCTCTTTGATTTAAGGTCTAATCGCCTTGAGTTAAAGATCAAAGTTTTTGTAGTTGTGCTAATCTAATTTTGATTGCATTTTGCTTCTTGCATTTTATCTTTATGGATATGTATGATTCATCTAGTTTAGGATACGCTATTAATATTGCTACTCGTTTGGATATTTTTCCTTATGCTCAATGGCGTGTTTGATTCAAACTTTTTGTTCAATCTAAACAATTCGATTTGTGGGAAATTATTGAGGATGGCTATGTTGTTCCCATTTCGGAAAAATCCAAATGGTGTGAGAATGATAAAAGATTGTTTAATATGAACAAGCTTTTGTTAGAATATTTGATTAATGCTTTTCACTCTTCTTCTTCTAACAAACTTGCTAATTTTGATAGTGCTTACGCCTTATGGAAATTGATTGAAGCACATGAAGGGGTATTGGAGGCTATTCAACAAGCGTTGGAAAATCCCGTTTTGAATTCTAAAGAAGCCTCATCTCCATGTACAATTCCGCTAGGTGATAACCCTAGTGAGGTATGCGATAACGATGATATTATCACTTTTGATGAACTTGCTCTTGAGTTTGAAAAGTTACACAATTTCTATATTGATGTGAAGAGTAAGTATGTTAATATGAAATTCACTCATGAAACACTAGCTACTAAGTTTAATTTTATTGCAAATGAAAATATAATTCTTAAAGAATGCAATAAAATTTTGAAAATTAAAAATGCTAGTTTGCTTCATGAAAAATGTGATGCTATGTTAGAAGTAGATAAGTTGAAATCTATGATGAGTAATCTTGTTTATCCTACTTCTAGTAGTAATGCTTGTATGCACAATGATGAGTTGAATCAAATGAGAAAACGAATATCTACCTTAGATTCAACACTAAACACTTGTATTGCTAATAATAAAAAGCTTATGGACTTATGCGCAAAGTTCAATGTTAATTCTTCTAAGAAACCTATTTACTATGCACATATGTATGACAAAATTCATAAATGTTCTATTTGCGGTCTTAAAGGCCATTTAGCTCAATTTTGTCATAATGCACCAAAAATTTACAAGCCTATTCATGATTGTGCATCCCATCAAGCTTCTTCATCACATACACATGTACACACACATAGTGTAAATCATAAACATGCTCATGTGTATAAATATGATTATTGTGGTCGCTTTGGTCATTTGGCCATGTTTTGTTTCGATTTGAAAAGAAATTCTCGTTTGCAAAATAATTACAAAGAAAAATCTATTTTTGCAAATAAACCACGTGCATTCCATTTTGGTCAACGCAAACCATTCAAACCTCTACATTGCACAAATTGCAATCGTATGGGTCATGTTTATAATTTTTTTCTTTGATCGTATCGGTGCACAAAACACGCCCAAGCAGGTTCATAACCCTAGGGCCTTAGATTTAAATGATAGGGGCCATGTCCCAAGTTTTAGTGGTACCAAAATGATTTTTATATCATTCTTCTATTTTTTTTGTTTTGTTTTGAATATTTGGTTTTTTTTTTTTGAGTTTTAATGATGAATTGCATCGTTATTAAGTTAAAATAAATTATTTGTATGATTTTATAGATAAAAACATTTATATATATATGATAAAATATTTGGTATATTATAAAACAACTTTCTTAAAGGTCCAAATTAAAAAATTCCTCAAAATCCAATTTTTTCATTGCCTGTGCATTTTGTCTTCTCGCGGTCGACCGACCCGGTCGACCGACGAAGTCTCTGTAAGTTGTTTCGGTCGACCGCGTTGGTCGACCGCCAGAGAGTTTTCAGCATCGAATTTTTTATCTTATCGGGTTTCGGTTTTTTATGGATAACTGTTTTGGACCCGAACTCTTCACCACCATTGATCCAATCATTAAGTTGATCCTAGCCTCTTGTTTCATCTCTCAAAAGACCCGACTCCTCATTTCTTCCCCATTTCGAAATTTTTCCCCAAATCTGTTCGATTCCTTTTGGTCGCCCGCTTTCAATCATCCGGCGATCTCAAATCCGTTCTTCCTCCATCAATTTCACTTGGGTATTGCTAGGTAATCACTCTCTCCACTCTTGATTTCTTTTCCTTAATCTAATGTTTATTTTCTCAATCTAGGGTTTCTGTTTTTAGGGCAGTTCTTAATTTGCTCTAAATTTTTGTTGTTTACAGGAAGTTTATAATTTCTGTTATATCTCATATCTTTTCTAAACCCTAATCTATCATGCCTCCCAAAAAGAGATCTAAACCTGAATCTAGTTCCTCCTCTATATCATTATGAGGATTATCTATTATTTAAATCTCTTGTTAAGAAATATAGGGAATTGTGCAAACTAAAAATTCTTCCAACCAGATATATCAAATATATTCAGTTAATCATGTATGACACTCAGTCGATTCTTCATAATGTTGGGTTGGATAGATTGTTAGATGAGCAACATAAAGTTCCTTATTATCCTTTTCTAGTTTATCTGTTTTATGCCAACCTATCTATGTTATTTTCTGCTGATGGTCGTCAGATCATTACTTCATCTGTTAAAAATGTTACAATATCCTTTTCTGCCAACGAACTTGCAGGGATTCTTAAAATCCTAACAGGTGACGTTGACCTCATGTCTATTGAACTTAGTGATCCAGCTGTGAACCAACTCTTGTTTAAACCCGGTTGCACTTATCCTATGAACAATAATTCTCTTAATCCAAATGCCAAACTTATTGCCAGAATTGTTGCTCAAAATTTGATTTCTAAAACCGGTAGTTTCGATCACTTTGCTTCTGACAAGATAAATGCTATATATGCCATATTTGCCAAAATAAAAGTAGATTGGGAAAATGTTTTTCTCAATAACATGACATCGAAGCATGTCAAATTCCTACCCTTTGGCTCCTTCATCACCCATATCCTTCAACACTTCGGTGTTGATCTCACCAATGAACCCAAAATTGAATCTAAGAAAGATTTCTTTGATAGAGTCTCTCTCGTATGCAACTTTCAAGCTCCCTATCTGATCCCGTTGTGCCATCATCTTCTCGATCTAGAACTTCCACCTCTTCCTCTTCTGATATTTGTGACCGTCTGGATCGTCTTGAGACTCAGTTCTCAGGTGTTCAGAAGCAAGTCTCATCTATTCAGAGGGACTTTAGGACTATTCTATCCTATCAGCGTCAGTCTCTTGGGATCCCGGATCCCTCTTCCAGTTCTGAGTCTGGCTCTGAGGAGGGCTATGCTGATGGATCTGATTCTGATGATGGATCGGGCTCTGGCCCTGCTTCTGGTGATGGTGATGATGTTGGTGACGGTGATGATTGATTTTACTGCTTATTGGAGTTTTTATATTTCTATGCTTATGGTGATGTTCCTTTCTGAGTTGTAGAACTTGATATTTATGTTTGAGTGCAATAACTCTATATTTGTGTGGAACTACATGACTCTTTATGTATGGTTTGCAGTCTTGTGGAACAAAATATGTCTGTTGAAAAACTATGTAATTTCTGATACTTAAGTGATATTTTGTGATTTATTGTGTTAGCTTATCTTTTCTATGATCAATGCATGGTTGAAACAATGTTCATGTTTTGTTTGTGGAAAATAAGTTGCTTTTGATGAGTTCTTTGATTTATATACTGTTTATGATTGTTTTTGATGGATAATTATTGTTTAGCTCCTATATATGCTCTTTAGTTGTCATTTATTCTATTTGACAGAGGGAGATTTTGGCATATATTTGGTTTTCTATCAGTGCTTATATGCAGGGGGAGCGTTGCTCCTATTTTTATTTTTTTTCCTTTTTGATGTTGTCAAAGGGGGAGAAAAATCCACATATGTTTTATATATTAATTCATATTCATATATGGTTTATGTGTTCATTCATGTATGATTTATTCATGTTTGGCTTATATGTGGGTTATCAGTTTATAATTCATATTCATATATAAATTGTTTGCCATCATCAAAAAGGGGGAGATTGTTGACCCTACAGTTTTGATGATGATTTGTCAAACAATTTATAGCTAATATATTCTCTAGTTTTGTGTTTATGTTTCTCTTTACAGGTAATTCAACACACGTCAATCAAGCATTAAAGATTCAAGTTCATATGCGTGGAGTTACCTAGGTATATGTTTGGTTTACTTACATATATTGTATGATTATATCTAAGCTCAATATATGTACACTTAACACGATTTTTGACGTTTTCTATCATATAAATGATTTTTCATCAAACGTTGTTACAATAACTTTTATCTCATGTTTACAGCTCTTTCATACTTCATTATATACATATAATACATGCATAATATATATATACATATTTACAAGCATTATGTCAATTTTCATGTTCACGAAAAACAGGTTTTCTGAACACTTTTCAAAAACTGAGAGTTTTCACAAACGAAAATTGATTTTCCAAAAATTCATTTTCAAACATGTTTATTTCATCATTTAGAAACTTTCCCCAAAATTTCACTATTTTTCGAATTGATTTGATATTTTTAATGTATTTACAAAACAGCCCAAAAACCTGTCACATAACATATATCAGATTTCGGTCGACCGGTGCGGTCGACCGCCAATGTTAATTTTCCTTGATATGGTTTTTATGTACTCGCAGTCGACCGCACCGGTCGACCGAGAAAACATCCAGAGACTTTTCCGGGCGACCGCCGCGGTCGACCGACAGCCTTGATTTTTCTTTTTTTGTGTTTTTGAGCTTCGCGGTCGACCGGACCGGTCGACCGCCAAACTGTCAGAACTCTTCTAACGGCTAGTTTGTACAGCTGTTTTTAAATTGGTTTTTTGGTCTTTTACTTATATTTTTGCTATTGTATTGGGGTGCTATATATACCCCATTGCTGCTCTCCTTTCATATAACCAAGAAATCCAAGTTTTGTGTTTAACAAAACCCTAAGTGTGTTTAAGAACTGTTTAAAGTTGATTTCATCAATTTGTTTTCAAGAGAAGTTTTTCTACAACAAGAAGTGGCCTTCAAATCCTATTGGGATAATCATCTACTGTTCTTCTTGTTTGAGAAGTTTTCTAAACTCTTATATAGCTTGTTATTTCATTTTCATTTCATTTAGCTATATTTACTGAGTTTCATTCACTGTTATCACACACACTTATTGAGCTTGATATTTTCATGCCATATAGTGTGGGTTGTGGGGTGTGATTTAGTGAGTGTGAGCTTTATTGTGTTCTCACTTGTTATTTGAGAACAAATCATTGTATTTAACTTTTATTTATGAGAATCACTTGTAATACACTTGTACACCGAGGGAAGTGTGAGGCGAGAGACGGGGTCGAATCCAATAGGAATGACGTCGGTTAATGAACCTAAGGAGAGGTTGTAACCGAGCACTTGAGGAGGAGGACACGGACTAGGTTCCTACACTTAGTGTGTAAAATGTGATTGCATAGTGTTTGTTGTGTGAGAATTTTCGGTGAACTTGTAAACCGAGTGTGTAGAAGTTCCGGCTTCCAAACCGGATTGTGATAGTGGATATCTCCTCGAGGTGAGGAGCGGGGACGTAGGTCGTGGTGACCGAACCTCGTAAACATATCGTGTGTTTGTGTTTTGTTTGTCTCATATTTTATTTATGCATATTCTTATTATTCTTACTCATATCTATCTCTTGCAAGAACTTATTGATCAATATAATTTTTATTGGTAATTAATTGTGATTAGATTAGCATAAGACCCTAATCACCCCCCCTCTAGGGTCTAACAAAACCATCCAAGCAACAATATCATACAATAGATGGAATTAATATTTAAAAATCTACAACAAAAGACGTAGTACGTCGAGTGAAATAATCCAAACAAGGAAACCCTCATGTATATACCTTATGTCTCAAATTGTAGATAATTAATTACTAATCCCGATCTATGTATGAACAGAAAACAACTAGCCATCCTATCAACACTCACTGGTTCACAACTCACACAGAGTCAACGCTCATATTATCGGATAGCTGACTGATCGCAAATAACAAATATTCCAACTCCTCAGACCCACCCCGGTGACTACACAAACTTCATCGGTGCGAGCTCAGAATACAACCACAATCACAAATATCCCAACTCCTCAGACCCACCCCGGTGACTACACAAACTTTACCGGCGTAAGCCCGGAATACAACCACAATCACAAATATCCCAACTCCTCAGACCCGCCCCGGTGACTACACAAACTTCACCGGCGCGAGCCCGTAATACAACCACAATCACAAATATCTCAACTCCTCAGTACTTCTCATGATTCCAGGTCAACTACACACGAGGTTCTAGATCCTGACTGTGTCATACAGGTCACTATAGTCATGTACTTCTCATGATTCTCAACATAGAATAATAAATACAATTACGCTAAGTGTCAATGTCATGAAGTGTGAACAGGGGTCGTGATTACATGCAAGAAACATACGAGAGTAAAGTTACTATTAACAATGCAAGATGAAACTACCATTAACAGATGTTTTACACACGAAAATCAAAATCTCAGTTATTAATTCCAACAATAATTTTCTTTAAATTATCTCTCATTATAAAAATTCTAAAATGGTCTTCCTAAAATATATTTTATTATTATTTATGAACAGTAATACCTTTTATTTATAAATGGTTTCTATGATATTTTATAAAATAATCTAAAATACTCTTTTTCTCAAAATAAAATTCTTTTAATTATAACACTTATTCAAAATACACCTTATCCAAAATAGATTATTTTCTCGAAATAATTCCTTTTAAAATATTTTCCTCATTATAAATAATTCTAATAATACTCTATAAATATATTCTTCCTTTCAAACAACACGAAATTAACCATAACTATATTTTTGACATACTTATTCATCGTTTCGCAGAATATATTCACCGTAAAATTTCCAACAATCACACCATTAATATCATATCAGCACAAACTAATCTACGCACATACGTAATAAATTCATAATTGAGATAAAAATATAAATTAACGAGACAATGAGCAAGAGGGATCTTGCCTCAGGATATTGTCGAACGAAACGACGAGACTACGACGAATCTGAACAAAGGATAGCGGGCTAGGGTTTGGGCGTTGTCGTCGGAGCTTAGCGGCTCAAGGCAGCAACGGCTCAGGTGGATGGTGCTCGTCTCGACGGGGCTGGTTGGCATGGGTATCAGAGGAGAACGAGAAGGAGAGAGAGGGGTGGCCGGAGGCGGAGTTGGAGTTCGTGGGGGTGAAGGACGGCAGTAGTGGGGGTTTGCTGGCGTTGGAAGAGGAGCTGGGCTGTGAGGGAGAGTAGGCGAAGGTTCAGGTGGTGGAGGAGTTGAAGGCTGTGACAGGGGGAAGTAAACACGACAGCGAGCGGTCAGGTTGGCGGCCAGAGAGATATGAAGAGGAGAGAGAGGGGTACAAGCGGGGGATCTGTGGTAGAGGAGGCTAGGGGCGCTCGGACACGTAGGAGATGGCCGGAGGAGGAGGCCGACGAAGGGGAAGGGTGACACTGGTCGTCGGTGAGCGGCGGCTTGGAGCTGCGAGATGGGGTTGAGAGAGAGAGAGAAAAGGAAGAAGGAGGCGACAGATTTGAACACAAGGGGGAGAGAGAGAGAGGGTTGAAGAGAGAGAAGATGATGGGGGTGGTGGGGCGACGTGGAGAAGATGGTGGAGGTGGTGGGCGTGGCTGGGGAGGTGAAAAACGCGGTGGGGCGGCGGTTTCCTTTGGCGGCATGAAAACGAGAGGGGAGGAGAGAGAAGAAGAGAGGGAGGGTTATTTATATATAGTATTGTGGGTTTTAAAATTTTAAATAAAAATAATAATAATTATGGAAAATTTTAAATAAATATATGAAAATTATCTACACATTAAAACGTACAAGTTATACTAATTCAACCAATAATATGCAATAGTAAAAATAATACCGTTAATTGTACAATTAAACGAGAATATTTAATAAAAAATATAATTACTTATTTTTAAAATCAAATAATTATGAGAAAATTATCTATACAATAAAACTTACTAGTTGTATTAATACGACACCTGATACGCAATAATAGAAATAATACAACTAATTGTACAAAATAATACGTAATAATAAGACAACATATTTATAAGAAATAATACGTAATAGTAAAAATAATACAACGTGTTATTCAAAATGATACGTAATGGTATCGATAACACAACGGATGAATTCTAAAAAATTTTACTGCACTAAAGTAATTTATAAAGATTAAAATCATTTAAGTAAAAAAATAAAATTTAAATTTTTTAAATCATAGAAAATTCTATAAAATCGAGAAAATACAAATACACTTTTTTTAAAATAATAATTAAATATTTAAAATACGAAAAAATTATTTTAACTAGTAACAAAATTCACGGTCATTACATTCTACCCCCTTAAAACAAATTCCGTCCTCGGAATTAAAGGAACCCAATGACAGAGATATGGAATGAGAGTGGGTAATCGCAAATCGACGAGACAAGAAACAATGGGAAGCTCCAGAGTCAAAGGGTGATAAGGCAATAACGGAAAAACAAGAACCTTATCTAGTGTAGAAGGAAAATGCATCTAAGCTAGTACTCATAAACAAATCCTATCATATTATCATAAGGCAATGCGAAATAAGGAAGTTCGTATGCAAATAAAACAAAGAATGAACAGTTCTTACCAGTGATAACCTGGTCGTTCGCCTCAGCTTCCACAGCCATCATTGTAAACATCTGACGAGGTGGTTACTGCCTTTGCGCTTCCTGATAAACCTGCTGCTGTTGAGGAAGAGGCCCTGCTCGAGGATAGGGTCCACGCTGAACCAGAGCTGCTGGGACTGATCGAGGGGGAGCTGGAAGAGCTGTCCGAACTGGAGGAGGGGGAAAACAAACCTACTGCTGCTGAGGACAGTCCCGGTTGACATGGTTGGGGGACCCACAGTTATAGCACAGACGAAGACGCCTGGGGCACTCCTGCTGGGTATGTCCAGGGTAGCTATAATAGGAACACTGCACCGAAAGCTGGCCGCGAGTCTGCACTCCAGGGCGCTGATAGGGATGCATAGGAGGAAGTGGTTGATGCTGAGAAAACTGCTGTCGTTGCGAATTCTGCTACTGCCTCGAAGGTGGACGCTCGTCTTCTCGGGCTGGGGCTACTGGTATCCTGCTCTGGATCACATGTGGGTCTTCAGGCTCCTTCTAAACGCTCTCGATCTCACGTGTTGCATCCAACACGGCGTCGTGGGTCGCAAGTGCTCTACCAGCTAGAGCCAATCTAATATACTTGTCCAGACCCTTCTGGAATTGATGCCTCCTGATAGTGGGGTCTGTAACAAGATAAGGAGCATATCGACTCAGGGAAGAAAACTCAGCCTCGTACTCGTCAACTGGTCACCCTCCTTGCTTGAGTTTAACAAACTTACACAAAAGCTCGTCCCGAGCTGACTGAGAGAAGTACTTCCTGTTGAAACAGTTTGTGAAGGTTTCCCACAAAATCGGTCTCTCCAAATGAGCCTTCTCTACAGTCCACCAAATCCGAGCTGTATCCGTGAGCTGAACATCCATGAGATCTACCCACTCTACAGGGGGAATATGAGTCACCGTAAGGATAGTCTCCGTGACCTTGAGGAACTCGTCTGCTGCTAAAGGTCCCTCGGCACCAGAGAATGAAGGAGGCCGCATATATCGGAACTCTCTAACACCAGGCTCCGAGCAAGGGGGATGCTGGGGCTGAGGCTCCCGCTGTAGCTGTCCTGCTAAGAGCTGCTGATTCGTGGCCAACCCCTGAATCATTGCCAAAAGCTGACACGGATCTACGTCGGGCATTTGGCCACCGCTACTGGACGGGTTATCGTTACTACGAGTACCCACCATGATTCTGAAGGAAAACGATGATCAAGAGGAAAACTAAGGTTAAAATCAAAACAATATATGGGGAAATAAGAACTAAAACATAGTTATTAAAATACTTGTATAAGAAATTAATTGTAGTCTAAAATAATAATATAAGAACTTAATTGTAGTCTTACGGATGAAATATGATATGTATCTAAATTGTCTACTATATTCTTACTAGTGAGGACTCGGGACCGTGACCTGCATGGGCCACCAAAAAAAAACCTGTCACGCCCCGCTTCCCATAATACAGGGGAATCAGAACGTGAACAAGCCTGCGACGTATTAGATTGAGAAGAAACATACACTATCATTTTTTTCTTTTCTTATCAATCCAATACGCTAAGCGTCTAGAAATAAATACAATACGAAGTCACAGGTCCCTGATCATAATAGCAAGAATATAAAGATAACTCAGAATAAGGAATAGACATATCATCAACAGTAAATCATCCCAGACATAAAATATGGGTCCAACATACCCTTATTACAAAATAGTCAACTAGGAAATAAGAAATACATAGTCCATAAAGAAAGTATTGTTAAAATACTAAATCCATCATCAACTAAAGAAAAGTACGGTAAAAGAGTTTTAATGTCCAACTACTACTACGGAAGAAAATCACTATGTTTCAGCTGGTTCTTCTACTCCTTCTGCAAGACACCCCTGCTAAGAATCTTCTGGCTCCTGTATGATTCCGAACTGAGGCTGTCCATCTCCTAAATCTGACGTACACCCAGAAAATAGGAGTACGTCAGCGTGTATAACACACGGCAAGATCCCCAAAGGCAGGAACAAATACAATAACGGTAATGATAATATATGCGTGGTCAATGCGATAACAGAAATAGAAATAGAACATGTGATGATAGTAATAATGATAGAGGCATGCAACTAGAATACTAATAATCAGAAGAATCCAAAAATCAACCAAGTAACAAGATCATGCAGGTAGCGATCAGAAACCATCCAAGCAACAAGATCATAAAATAGATGGAATTAATACTTAAAAATCTACAACAAGAGACGTAGTACGTCAAGCGAAATAATCCAAACAAGGAAACCCTCATGTATATACCTTATGTCTCAAATTATAGATAATTAATTACTAATCCCGATCTATGTATGAACAGAAAACAACTAGCCATCCTATCAACATCACTGGTTCATAACTCACACAGAGTCAACGCTCATATCATCGGATAACTGACTGATCGCAAATCACAAATATCCTAACTCCTCAGACCCACCCCGGTGACTACACAAACTTCACCGGTACGAGCCCGGAATACAACCACAATCACAAATATCCCAACTCCTCAGACCCACCCCGGTGACTACACAAACTTCACCAGCGCGAGCCCGGAATACAACCACAATCACAAATATCCCAACTCTTCAGACCCACCCTGGTGACTACACAAACTTCACCGGCGCGAGCCTGGAATACAACCATAATCACAAATATCTCAACTCCTCAGTACTTCTCATGATTCCAGGTCAACTACACACGAGGTTCTAGATCCTGACTGTGTCATACAGGTCACTATAGTCATGTACTTCTCATGATTCTCAACATAGAATAATAAAGACAATTACGCTAAGTGTCAATGTCATGAAGTGTGAACAAGGGTCGTGATTACATGCAAGAAACATACGAGAGTAAAGTTACTATTAACAATGCAAGATGAAACTACCATTAACAGATGTTTTACACACGAAAATTAAAATCTCAGTTATTAATTCCAACAATAATTTTCTTTAAATTATCTCTCATTATAAAATTTCTAAAATGGTCTTCTTAAAATATATTTTATTATTATTTATGAACAGTAATACCTTTTATTTATAAATGATTTCTATGATATTTTATAAAATAATCTAAAATACTCTTTTTCTCAAAATAAAATTCTTTTAATTATAACAATTATTCAAAATACACCTTATCCAAAATAGATTATTTTCTCAAAATAATTCCTTTTAAAATATTTTCCTCATTATAAATAATTCTAAAAATACTCTATAAATATATTCTTCCTTTCAAATAACACGAAATTAACCATAAACTATATTTTTAACATACTTATTCATCGTTTCGCAGAATATATTCACCGTAAAATTTCCAACAACCACACCATTAATATTATATCAGCACAAACTAATCTACGCACATACGTAATAAATTCATAATTGAGATAAAAAATATAAATTAACGAGACAACAAGCAAGAGGGATCTTGCCTTGCGATATTGTCGAACGAAATGACGAGACTACGATGAATCTGGACAAACGACAGTGGGCTAGGGTTTGGGCGTTGTCGTCGGAGCTCAGCGGCTCAAGACAGTGGTGGTTCAGGTGGACGGTACTCGGCTTGGCGGGGCTGGTTGGCGTGGGTATCGGAGGAGAACGAGAAGGAGAGAGAGGGGTGGCCGGAGGCGGAGTTGTAGTTCGTGGGGGTGAAGGATGGCAGCAGTGGGGGTTTGCCGACGTTGGAAGAGGAGCTGGGCAGTGAGGGAGAGCAGGTGGAGGTTCAGGTGGTGGAGGAGTTGAAGGCGGCGACAGGGGGAAGGAGGAGCTCGGAAGCGCGGCTGCGAACAGTTGGGTTGGCGGCCAGAGAGATATGAAGAGGAGAGAGAGGGGTACAAGCGGGGGATCTGTGGTAGAGGAGGCTGGGGGCGCTCGGACGCGTAGGAGACGACCGGAGGAGGAGGCCGACGAAGGGGAAGGGTGACACTGGTCGTCGGTGAGCGGCGGCTTAGAGCGGCGAGATGGGGTTGAGAGGCGGCGGATTTGAACACGAGGGGAAGAGATAGAGGGTTTAAGAGAGAGAAGATGATGGGGGTGGTGGGGCGATATGGAGAAGATGGTAGAGGTGTTGGGCATGGATGAGGAGGCGAAAAACGCGGTGGGGCGGCGGTTTCCTTTGGCGGCGTGAAAACGAGAGGGGAGGAGAGAGAAGAAGAGAGGGAGGGTTATTTATATATAGTATTTAGGGTTTTAAAAATTTAAATAAAAATAATAATAATTATGGAAAATTTTAAATAAATATATGAAAATTATCTACACATTAAAACGTACAAGTTGTACTAATTCAACCAATAATATGCAACAGTAAAAATAATACCGTTAATTGTACAATTAAACGAGAATATTTAATAAAAATGTAATTACTTATTTTTAAAATCAAATAATTATGAGAAAATTATCTATATATTGTATTAATATGACAGCTGATACGCAATAATAGAAATAATACAACTAATTATATAAAATAATACGTAATAATAATACAACATATTTATAAGAAATAATATGTAATAGTAAAAATAATACAATGTGTTATTCAAAATGATACGTAATGGTATCGATAACACAACGGATGAATTCTAAAAATTTTTACTGCACTAAAGTAATTTATAAAGATTAAAATCATTTAAGTAAAAAAATAAAATTTAAAATTTTTAAGTCATAGAAAATTCTATAAAATCGAGAAAATACAAATACACTTTTTTTTAAAATAATAATTAAATATTTAAAATACCAGAAAATTATTTTAACTAGTATCAAAATTCACGATCATTACAGTTTAGGTCGTGATCTTCGTGGCTTAAACGCAGCAGACAACAATTTTTTGTTGAACTCTGACTTGGCTTTTCTCTTTGTAGCTTGTTTCCTCCTCTCTTTCGGTTGCTCTCCTCAAGCTTCTATAGTTTTTGATTGGGGATTCAAGGTATGACTTCAATTTTTGCTGTTTTTTAATTTTTTTAAACTTTTTTGGGTATTTCTTTGTGATCTAAGGATGTGGGTATCCCTCATTTTCTTCAGTTTTCTTGGTCATGATCATTTCTATTTTCTCGTATTTTTTTAGAATTTTATTGTGTCAATATATCACATAGTTCTTATTTGTCTCCATAGTGGCTGAGTCCATGCTTCTTAATTTTGAAAGCTTTAGATTGATTGCATTTGTAATGTGCATATAGCTTAACTCTCTTTGTAGTACTCTCAATAAGCGTATCTATTTGAAATCCTAATTTTACATCAGAGCTACTTAATACTCCATTGAATATTTTCATTGAAAGGAAACTGAAGCATACAAGTTATACAGCTAGCTACCCAGCCTTATCCGCATTGAATATTATCTTAAAAGAAATTTTGAAACATGGGGATCCTTAATTTTTATACAAGTTTATAAAAATGGATTATGTATAAAAACCGGAAATTGCAGCTGTATGTTTTGTTTGTTGCCTTAGGCCTTAGAAGTTCATTCTCAGAGTAACTATTTCATGTCTCTCTTTTTCCCCTAATTTTCATTTGTCTAAGGTGATGCTGTATTGCTTCCATATTTTCTTAGGATCTGAAGTGATATGAATCGCATTGTAACTATGAGAAGTTAGAAAAAATTGGGATATTCCAAGAGATGCATTTTTCCCCTTTCTTTTCTGTGCTTTTAAATTATCAGCCACTATAAAAATGTAAATATGTAAAACACAGTTCTTTGTTTTCTTACAAGTTTTAAATTTGCTTGCAAAGGAGAGTAAGTTGTGAGCGGACTTCAAAAGATACAAAAGAGGTGGGCATATACTATCAGATTCAATCTTATGATCCTATTTTTGATGTAGAGGTTTTAATTTTGACATGTAAACATGTGTTTTTATCATTTATTATTTGTCATGAAAAGCAGCTGCTATCACTGTAGAAACAGTCTTTTACATGATCAAACACTAGCCTTTATATATTGAAATATTTGCAGTTTTAAGGTTCTACACTGTTATGTTCTCAATGTTGCGCTAGAATTACTGGTTTCATTGGTTTTTACTGTCTCAAATTTTGTGGTCTTGAGTACTATTTAAGATGTTGAACAATGTAACCTGAGCTAAATTATGTGTGTATCGATGCAAAGTTTGGTGGTTGCAGTGGCCATCCTGTTCTCATTGCATAGGCTGTAATGTTGGTATTTATCCTTGCCTAGCGCCACCTCATGTACTTTTTGGAATCATATCATATAACATAAGCCTATACTGGGGATTCTATCTTTAATTTTCAATTTATACATAATCTATTTTGAAATAGATTGCTATTGCACTTAACTATTTTATACAAGTTTTTAAAGTTTTGGTTAACTCTGGAAATGTATATATAAAGTGGAAATATATATATAAAGTAGAAAATGTAACTAGGCGTGCGTCATGATTCTCATGTGCTTTTAAGCTAGATATTTTGAAGGTATAATTTGTTAAGATCTGTGTTTGGATTATTTAGGTAGATTTTATATGGTTGTTGTTTGATAACTAGAATGAAGAAAGTGTGGAGTCCTTGTAAATTGCTAGCAAGATTTATGAGTTAACAAGGACCCTATATTATTGTTACTTGTAGTGCAAATGTAATATAGGATTTGCTGTACATTTAGCATTAGCCATTTTCAGATATTACACGCATATACACACAGATACATGGATGGTTTAGCTTATGAAGGATCTAAAATTAGGGATGGAAACAATTAAGGTCATGTTTCCATCCATTTCCTTACAAAAACCCATAAAATGGGTTTCCTTAAATATAAGTCATCTTCTAATGACAACATCTTTCCATTTGAAATAGGCTTCCTATATTATTGTTTCTTATAGTGCAAATGTAATTTGCTAAATATCCTGATGTATTTCCTCATTTCTATGTCTTGAGTTATTTTTTCTTAGGATTATTAAATTTGCATCCTGCTAAATATATACTCAGGATATATGTGCAATCTACTTTCATGTTCAACTTTTAATGTGATAGACTAAAAATAATAAATGATGGAAGGGATTTAATGATCCAACATAAACGTACAAGGGAAGAATTTGAGAGGAGAGAGGATGAGGAAATTATTATGGTAGTGGTCAGTTTTATAGTTGCTGTCATTGGTGGTTGGTACTATACAAAGCATATGTTGAAGGAGAGTTTAAGAACACACGAAGAAGAGGATGAAGGATATACCTTAGAAAGTCTTGGATTCGAACTCTTATTTGCAACGCAAATAACTGTGTTGAACAACTAAGGATGAATCCTCAAGCATTTAAGAGGTTATGTGATGTTCTATGTACTAGAGGGGGATTATTAGCATCAAGAAATGTCACGATTGAAGAAATTGTCGCTATGTTTTTGCATATTTTAGCTCGTAATGTAAAAAATAGAACAAGCAAAATAGATTTTTATCGTTCAAATGAAACAATTAGTCGGCAGTTCCACAAAGTACTTCAAACAGTCATGAAGATAGGAAGCCTCTATATTAGACAAGAATATACAAATCCTAATGAAAGAGACATGGAGAAGTGGAAATGGTTTGAGGTAACTATGGCTTCTTTTATTAAGGTTTTCATGTTTAATACTTTTATTTAATAGAACTAATTGTAAGGTTGTGCAATTTTAGGATGCTATCGGGGCACTTGATGGGACTCATATTCAACTAACTATTCCCTTGGAAGATCAAAGTAGATATCAAAATAAAAAAGGAGAGACCAGTACAAATGTGCTTGGTGTTTGTGATGCCAATTTGAGATTTTC
>BQKN01065539.1:24714-48504 GCA_022839385.1 Asparagus kiusianus | reverse complement strand
AGTGATCCGACCTACGCTACAGTATCCGACGCGCACTATAATACTCCGACCCCCGCTATAGTTCTCTGACCCGTGCGGCGGCGGGTCGGATCAGTCCGTCTCGTGCCTAGAACTGCCTGTAACCTCCAAAACGTGTTTTTAGGCTGTTTCGATTAGTTTCTTCTATTCTAGAGGTTCCTAACTGCCTAGATATCATCTACAAATATCGTTAAGCCGTTATTAACTGAAGATAAGTCCAAATCACTCATTCTTATCCGAAAATCTCCTAATCGAAGCCTATAAATACATGCCTAGGGGCTCATTTCAGGGGGGCGATTTATTATCAAGACGAAGAGGTGCTGTCGAACTCCAGATCCAAGAGTCATGAATTTCAGCGAAGGTTAGCAAGATCCTGGCATACTCTAATATAAAGAAGGAGCTATTCAAAGGATCTGAAGCCCGATCTCACCGTTCCTTGAGATTAGGCTTGACCTTAATCTCAAGAAGAGTATTGATTTCGCTTGGTCGATCTTAGTGTTTCAAATCAAATACTCCCTCGGTGAAGACAAAGCTCTGCCTAATTTTTTATTAACCTGATCCAGATCTAAGGCGGTCTACGGATATCAAAATCCCCAGCACAGGCAAAGATCCCGCACAAGCAGAAGACCGATAAATGATCTCCCTATGTTTGTTTGATAGAGTTGTAATTTTTATTTCTTTTATTGTGTAAAGAGCCTTATATAAAGACCAATCTTTTGATCTTATTGTAACGACCAAAGTTGTAATGAGTTATACAATGAAGAAAGCAACTTTTGAACCAAACAAACTGGCGATCATAGTGGGAGCCAACAGCTTCGCTGCCGGAGCTATCGTGTCGCAACCTCGGATCTACATCCCGGTTGACGAAGTGGTCGAATACGAGTTCGACCAACTGAAGTTCAGTATCTATCGTCCTCCTCCTCCAGATCCTCCACCCTTCGCAAGCGCAGGAAGATCAATGCCCACGTTGCTGCGGTAACTAGACCTTATAACGCCCCTCCGGCCTCTAACAAGACCAGATCTACAGATCTGAACTCCTCCTCAATTAGGGAGTTGAGTACTGAAGGCGCACCAATCCTATCGAAGAGGGCACGCCAAAGGCAATGCCAATGACTCGCACGCCAACTTGCTAAAGCTTTGGAGCCGGTTGACGTGATTCGCTACGAAGCAGATCTAAAGTCCAGAAGATGCCAATCGCCACAACGGCGAGCGAACAACCCATCCTCCTCTAAATCATCAACGAGTGAATGGATCCAAGTTAAAAGGACCCGTTCAACTATTGAGGAGCGGATCAAAAAGCGCCGCACATTGCTTGCACATATAAGAGTTCTTGTACAAGAGGCCAAAAAATTACAAAAGGAAGATGTGGAAAAGAAGCCACCAAGACTGTATAAAATATGGAGGCCAAAGTCCAAGTCGGCGGCCGAAAAGATCGGGTCACTCAAATCCGACCCGCCGATCCGCGGGTCACCCAGATCTGACCCTCCAGTCCGCGAGTCATCCAAATCCGACCCTCCAAGCCATGGGTCACCCAAATCCGACCATCCAGCCCGCGGGTCACCTAAATCCGACATTCCAAGCTGCGGATCACCCAAATCCGATACTCCAAGCCGCGGATCACCCAAATCCGACCTTCCAAGTCGCGGGTCACCCAAATCCGACCCTCTAGCCCGTGGGTCACCCAGATCCGACCCTCCAACCAACAGGCCACTCAAGTTTGACCCGCGCCAGGGTCAAGACAAAAGACGTTTGACACCTATTTCGTCGATCCCTCTTCGAGTTTTGCACCTCCGGTGGAGCATCGCGACAGCGTGGATTTGTCCCGATTTAACATGAAAATCATGGATCATCTTAGTCCTTTGCACGCGGGTCGAGGCAAAGCCCCGGTTAAAGAATGCTTAGGCCCGTTAAATGAATCCCAAGCAGTTTATCAGGTTGGGGGTCATAATCATCCTCATAAGTAGTGGAAGAGACCACATGGTGGAAAAATTCCCGTAACCGACTGCATAGGATTACGTGTTGAAATCTAGGAGCCCGTTGAGTTCCCGTGCTCACGAGAGCGTAGATCTAAATGTGTGACTCTTGAACACACTGACAGAGTGTTACATCCCTAGAAAGAAACGTATTCATCTGACGACGACGTTACACCTAGGGATTTATGCCAACACACGATGGGTTGCTCCGGTCATCAGACCGACGAATTATACTATCGGGCTGGTGGTACGAACAAGTCTCGAAAAAGAAATACTCGAGAGATGGATTGTCACTGTCCGTACGCCAAGATAATCAGGGTAGTATTATCAGCGTGTACCTGTCCTAAGACCGCTTCACAGAGGGTCTCGGTATTCGAGAGGATCTCTAACGGAATGACTAAGTCCAAACCAAAGCGTCTCCATAAGAAACGATCGACTGTTCATGATGACGAACTTCCAGAAGTCACAATTAACATGGCTGATAAGGGAAAGACGATTCGACCTTCTAGTTCTGACCCCCTTGTACCGTATCGTCTAACTCGGCTACGCGAAGGGACCACTTGACGTAGGGGCTATCAGAGAATGCAGAGAAGGTTATCCTCGGATGATGAAACAACAGATGCTAACTCTACAATCACTTCTGATAATATGGTCTCCAGCCCAGGTCAACCCCGCAAAACATTCATGATCAATACCGAGCAAGTGGCCAAAATCATCGAAGATGCCTTAGCTAAGCAAAAAGAGAACTTCAAGTTCGAAATGGAAATGTCTATGTTGCGGATGAGGGAAGAGCATGACCAACAGATCCGAGCCTTGTCGAATCAGATAGGTGAATCCAGTCGTCGTAATAATATTAGCCAAGTAGCTAGCGATTCAGATGAGGATGAACACCTTAATACTGATAACCCTCCTGTTGACCAGAACATTGGGGGTGGCCCCACTAAAAACAACGACGCTGGGGGGGTCTCACTGAAAACAACAACACCGGGGGGTGGCCCCATTATTCCTCTTAAGAATCATCCAAAGCCCAATATGAGCGAGGATGAAAAAATAAAAGATCTCGAGAGCAAAATTAACGCTCTAATGTCTACTCGAGAGGTGAAAAGGATCAGCATTCCATGTCCCTATCCAAGAGAGTGGGATTCAATAGCATATTCAACGAAGTTCAACTTGATTAACTTCACGCCGTTTGATGGGAAGGGTTCGCCCACGCAACATCTGATCTACTTCAAGTCCCACTTGGGTATGATCTCTGACAATGAAGCCTTGATGGTTCGGTCATTCGTTGGCACCCTTCGTGGGTGTTTGTGTCAAAAGTTGCTTTTTTCCATTGCTTTCAAACCTGTTACACCGTTTATCGATTATAAGTTCAAACTGAAAGAAAAGTTAATCTTTTTATAAGATCTTCTTGCAATGAAAAATAAAGATTATAACTTTATCAAACAAAACGCAGTAGTAGTTTATCTCCCGCTGCTTTGTGTAGGATCTTTGCCTGTACCGAGGACGCGTTAGTCCATAGACCACCGCAGATCAAACCCGGTTGACAGCATAACTACGCTCTTGTTTCACAAAGGGAATAATTGCAAAAGCGACAATCACGACTAAGAGAGATTGGAGCTCTTCTTGAGATTAAAACCAAGTTTAATCCGGAGGAAAGAAGGGGAAAGAATCACAAACCTTTCGAAGGATTTTCTTTATGAAAGTATTCACCAAGATCTGATGATTCTCTTCTGAAATTCGTGGTTAGCTGGACAATTTGACAGCACCTCCCCTCTTCAACTTCAGATCCTCTTGAAAGAAGACCCTAGGCTTCTATTTATAGGCTTTTGGAGACGTGTTTTTGGATAAGAATTGATGTTTAAACGTTATTTACAGTTAATAACCGCTTAAACTTGTTTAGGGATAGCCTCAAAACAGTTAGGGAGGTCGTGGGACGAAAGAATCCTTAAAAATCATCGAAATCCGCGTTTTGGGAGTCTTGGGAGTAAAAAAGAGTCGTGGTGGCTCGTATTGGTGAGAGCCACCATTTGGTGGCTCGCACTCATGCGAGTCACCATTTGGTGGCTCGCGCTTACGCAAGCCTCCGGGTGTGTTTTGTTCATCTTTTTGATACTTCGGCGATCCGTGATCCCTTAAGTTCGCTTGTTTTGCGTACGGTTCATCGTTTCGCTGACTTACACATTTTACTGATCCACTTCATACGTTTACTGGTGTTGGATAAACTTCCTTGAATCGGATAATAACGTTCATCGTCTTCTCGTTATCTTGAACCGTGTTTGGAAAATTATAGGTAATTTTTGACGCCTACAGATACCCCCTCCAAAGTGTTTCAGTCTTCTTTCATAGAAGAGCCTGAAATACTTTGGATGTGACAGGCCCAACATTCAGTCGGTGTAAAAGGACCTGTAATTGGCTTCGGCTCTTGACTCCTTCAATCTTCAATCTACTCAGCATTTTGTCGAATAGATGAAGTTCTTCCGGTTCTGTGTTTATCATCTGACCACTGTTGAAGTCTTGAATTGAAACTTATGTGTTAAATGGTGTCGTTGAATTGACGTTGAACTGACTATCTTTGTTGGGAATTCATATTTGACGACGTCTTGACATGCGTTGACCAAAAGCTATGCGTTGACCAGAGTTAACATAGTTTATACTCATTCGTCACCTGGAGTTCACAAAATTTAGGCTTTTAAGGCGTTGGAGCAGAGATGACCAGTTTATACTCGTATACTCTTGGGAGTTTCAGGAATTAGGTTAGCCTCATATACCCATCAGAGGTCGTCGGGTTATTCTTAAGAACATTCAACATGATATTCTCCAGAAACTTCCCGTCGATGGTAGGAAATAGTTTAAACTCATATACCCATTGGAGTAGGAATAAGTGTGCTGTATATGTCGAAAAATGCTCGAAGACGGATTAAAATACCCGTGAATTGGCCAAACAGCTCGCCACGCATGCGAGCCAGAAAATGGTGGCTCGCATGCGTGCGAGCCAGCATAAGGTGGATCGCATGCGTGCGAGCTAGCAGAAGGTGGTTCAGGTCTTGTTTTGGGTTTGGTTCGGGCGGTTCAGACCGGGTTTGGTTCAGTTTTTGGGGGGTTTTAAAACCCGAACTGTTCCTCTTCTTCCTTTCTATATTTCGACGGTTCTTCTTCTGTTCGAAAACCCATCTCCTCCCTCCTCTTTTCTCTTCAAATCCTCCTCGACTTCTTCAAGCTTTTTCACAAGTTCTTGGATTTTGGTTGGTAAAACTCATTTCAAGATCTAGGGCTTCGAAGGATTTCTTGGATTTGAATTTCTTGTTGCGGTCCACTTTGCTGAGTTCATCCTCCTTCGGTTCCAGGTGAGCTTTCCTTCTCCTTGCTTCAATTTTATCTAGAATTAGCCCTTTCAAATTTTAGTTTTGGTGAAGAAATAAAACCCTAGTTTGATTTCGGGTGATTCCTTCTTTAATTTCATGCTCAATTCTTGGTTTCTTTCTTGAATTTTGACAGGAATCAAAGATACTTCGCCACTGTTTTTTTGAAGATCCTCAAGCTTTCCTTTGTGATTTCACCTTTCAGACCCTGGTTCTCTTCTTCAAGGTTTGGCTCTTATCCTTTGCATTTTAGTCAATGATTGATCTCTAGCTCGGTTTTAGGAGAAAATTAGAACCTTCATTTTGATTTTGGACGAAGGTTGAGGCTTTAAGTGATGGCCGAATTTCTTGGCTTTAGTTGTGTGCATAACTTAATAATTGGAGCCTTAACCCTTTAATCTTGGGAAAAACCGAAATTTGCAATTTGGGGTTTGGACTTTTGAATAATGGCCGAAATTTTCCTCAACTCTCGGTTAACATTGATGAAAACTGAAATTAAGCTTGGCTGTGAATGATGGCCGATCTTTTTTGAGCTTTTGGTTGATAACTAATGATCGATGACTTGAATCTCAAACTTGACTAGAGTTAGGATTGTAATCCTCGGGCTTTTAGTGTACATGATAGCCTGATTTGTAGGCACGTCGTGTTTTATTGTTGGCCACGTGGATGACTTCGGCCAAATTCCTAAAATTCTGGCTTAATTTGTTGCACGACCTGTTATGGGTTGAAACTGAATCTGCATCAGGACCACCACTTAGGTTTAATCGGATCTTAAACCGACCAATCCTATTTCGTATAATAGCACAATTTTCTCTTTGCATTAATCTGATACTTCCCAATTTTTGTTGTAATTGAATTGCTAACTCTCTTTGCAGATATGTCGCCTAAGAGATCTCGCATTATTCGAGATCGTTCGGCGACTCAGTCGCCCGAGCCGACGTCGTTTAGCTGCACAGGTATATCGTCATTGCCTTTTTCATACATGCACTCAATACCAGTATATCATAGCGCATATTGCATCCCCGCTTTGTTTTCCTTGGTGAGGTAATTGGGAAGATCCGCCACCCTCCTTCGTGGGGGTGAACGCTTCACAAGTCGTGTTTTGCTTAGTCAAGACACGTCTGAATTAACTTTGGGCGATTTCCCGCTGTACTATACTCCGAAGGATAGGTATATTGTCGCATTATTCGTGCGACTATATATCCTGTGCTTCATGTGTATAGTGCGGCTCTTAATCGTCTCACCTAGTTAATTCATTGTGAATATGTAGTTGGTGTAATATCCTCGCTTTGTTCTCCTTTGTGAGGCAATTGAGAAGAGCCGCCACCCTCCTTCGTGGAGGTGAGCGCTTCACAAGACGTTTTTTGTTTAGTCAAGACACGTTTTAAGGCAATATGGGGCGATCTCATGTTGTGCCATATCCCACAGACTCGGGTATATCATCGTGTTATTCGAACGTTAATATGCTTTGTCGTTTGCGTGTGCGACATAATTAAGATTGTCTCACCATTTATAAGATCGTGACTCAATCTCACAATTTGTGAGGCGAGTTCAACGCCTCTACTGCCTTAACATAGGCATTTATGATTGTATCTAATAATTACCTATTATTTTACCTCAGTTGAATTTCTCTCGAGAGAGTTTAATGCCCATTCGGTGGAAGGCCGCTGCAGTGAGGCTTATGCCTCTACTGATGAGCCGATCCCCATTCCGGTAGCTCCTCAGTTTGCTCCGGGTGTACCGAAAGAGCTTCCGTGGTTAATACGAAAGGGAGGGCGTCATAGTTTAAGGTAACTTATCATGGATGCGCCACTAGTGAAAGACCCAAGTTCTATGCATCCGTTGACGAAGCCGGACAACTTATTTGGCGATTCCATTGAAGATCCAACCGCTGCATCTCTTGGAACGGAGCAATGGCTACACCATGACGACGGTGGCCATTTATACATTCCTCCGTTTCCTCGTCACCGTTCGCTTGCTGAGCTTCGGTGTCAAGCCATTCCGTGAGAAATGTCATGGAGACTAACAGAAGAACACGAGCGCATTCATTCTGGTTATATCACCCATGGCGCAACTCCCGGCTCAAGTAATTAGAACCGGATAACAGAGTTGTATCCGGGGATCACAGGATTGAATGACCCACCCAAAGGTGAGATCTTCACTGTTGCTAACACTATGAAGAATCGGCTAGCAGCTTTGGGTCGAGAGATGCCAGCAACCAGTCATCGATGTTATGGATGAGTACATTCATCGGATAGGCTATGGTGGACTCGTTTGAGCAACTATATCTTGGACCAGTTCGATGAGGATTTGAAGGCTAGTGGCTTGTATGCAGCTGTCCGCGCCACCACTTATGGACTGACCATTAGTGTCCCTCATTTTTTTGGCGCTGTTGGAACTCTACAATCCCGACACGAACACGTTTCTGACCAAGCATGGAGAGTTGGGATTGGCGTTGCACGAAATGTATAAAATCTCTGGTCTTCCAATGGGGAATATGATTTATCAAGAGTATTTTCCTTCTAACAGGGAGCTGCAGCAGTTGAAGTCGCGGACACCCAACCGCTACAATACCTTTTGGGATCTCACCTACCACTACCACATAGCTTTGGCGGATGCTGATCCATTATCGAAGAAGCCGCGGCCACAGATTAGTTTGAAGAAGTTCGCGGATTATCTATTCAAGAACACGAACAATGTCCTGGGCGAAACAATTTCTGAGTTATCACCGCTGGCCGCCTCTGAAGTGAATGAGTTGATCAAGAAGTCGAACGCTCAGTCTTATACTACAGTTGGCATTGAGGATGGCTTTGCTACTGGAACCAAGTTCCAGACATTCTTGTGGCAAGGAGTTAAACCGATCCTTCCCATGACATTGCTTATCGGGTATCTCGCTATCTGGCTAAAGAAGTACGTAGTGCCATACCAATCTACTGACGCACTTCCCCTAAAAGTTTTGTTTCCCGTGGTTCTGTTCGCTCACCGGAAAAATCTATGTCTTCTTCCGGCAATGACTGCTGATATTCACAGAGGGCTTCGCCAGATTGTGAACGCATTCACTCAGAGGGAGAGTTCACCACCAGCTCAGATTCCCCTCACAAAGGTGGAACTCCCCTACACCTACTTAATGACTTGGTTGGTGCTTCATCGCTCAGATATGATGTCGGCCCTAACTTCTGTGGATCCCTCCCTTCCTTTTCTCCAACTAATAGAAAATTGCAAATGGAAGGGACGAGGTTTTACAGAGATCAGGAAGCAATTTCAGAATCAAAAGTACTGGGTCTTTCCTACTTGCTTCCCATAATTTTTGGGTCAATACGGTGACTCATTGATCGATGTAGAGGAGCCAAGTACGGGTCGGACTTCCCTCGATTTTGGCTGTTTTGATTGGCTAGTTAATATCCGACCGGGCTATGTGATCTTCCGCGTACAAAACCATTATTACATAGAGCCCTACTTGCCATGTCGGTTCTCCCATCAGTTCGGCTATGATCAGATTTATATCGGGAACCCGAACCGACAGCTCCGGACTCGTAGAGGTTTAGTAGATGGGGCTCGAGCATGGCTTTGGAACATCAATGGTTGTACTGGTGCCAAGTTCAACCTTCTGGTGTTGAGCATAAGTTGGAGCTAACTTTTCTACAGTGTCGGTGGCTCTTGGCGGCCAATGAACACGTACCCGTTCAATCGATCACCGAGTCAACTGACGAAGAAGCTTCTCGGGTTGCTAATCGAAAGGTATATGAATCCGAGCTTGAAAAGAGGAGAAGGAGGGAACCGGTGGGTCCTTCTAGTCATAACACGCAGAGGGAGTCTACTTTTCCCTCTGGTAAAGAAACTACGGAACCTTATGCTAGGGGTGGTGCAGAGATTGGAGGCGATGGCGAAGAAGAGGAGCTAGAAACAGGTGTGTCAGATCCCCTCTCCTTAGAATTATTTGAATTAGCAATTGCTGAAAGAACTCGCCGCTTTCGACTGTTCGCCCCCTCTAAAGAAGCCAAAGATGCAAGTCTTATTCACTTATCCTAATAAGATGTCGGTTGAAATCCCAGGTGCAGTTCCTGAAGAGGAGAGAGAAGAGCCCAGCCTTATTCACCGGACGTGGTCCCGACTCACAACTCAGGTCACTCCAGGGCACGAATTACGTTCTAAATTTTTAGAGGAGAGGCCCGTCGATCGAGAGGGTGAGCATCCGGCTAAGCGCAAGAAGCTGGCTTTTAAGTGACGGGGCAACCCTCTAATTCCTGAAACAGGACCGGCGGATCAAGGACTGACGGTTGAAAGGGGTGAGTACTTCTTCGTATAATTTCTTCTGGTATATGTTGAGCTTTTGAACTTAAACAATTTCGCACTTTGCAGGAGAAGATTTTGCAAGCTACTTTATCTTTGACACTTCCTCCCCTGATATTGACTTCTCAGAACCAACTCCTAGAATCAGGCTTGAAGAGCCTATAGACGATGAGACAAGTATTCCCGTTGAGACTGGCGCGGGTCATGACGTCGAGCCAGGCTTAACTGAACAAGCTGAGAGTCTAGGTATACTTAAAGCCAGTGGTGCATCTTTCAGGTGGCGGGAACTGAATGATGAAGAACTCGTATCCCCGCTAACTGTTTCTATACTTCTTACTCTATTAGAAAAGCTACAAGAGGTGGATCGAAGCAATAGGGTGCAGAACCTAGCGTCGCAATTGAAGGTGAATCTTATTTGACTTTTGTTGTAAGTTTTTTTTTAAATTTGTATTTTGACTCTTGAACTTTCTTATAGATGCGATAACAGAGGGTCATGGTGACGAAGGGGGTTCCTGAGACGCATCCTTCGAAGAGGAGGGTGTAGTCTCACTTGATCCGGTATCGGCCTCTGAGTATATGCTGCTCGATGATATGTTGCTTGAACAAGCCCAATACGAGGCTGTCGATCCAATAAGCACAACTGGTTCACCTGCAAGTATGATTCTTATTCCCATGTTTCACTTATTTACTTGTCATCTTACATTTAATCATCGGAGGGTTCTGATCGTAGGACCAGTCATTAAGACTGATACAACTACTCTTAATGGAAAGTCTGGTGAATCTGAGGGTCTTGATTTCTTGCTTTTGGCAGGGGTTGTTATTGACGCTCGGTCATCAGGCTTTGAGCAACAACTCCCGGCTCCATTGGGAATGCCAACTACCGTACCTGCTACAACTATCGGCGGGAGTTCGACTGAACAGGCCATGAGACCAACTGAAGAAGTTGGTGCTTCAATGGCCGCTACACCCGTGGTGCTTTAATGGCTGCTACACCCGTAGTGCTTCCTGCGACACATGAAGTTGAGCGACCAGAAAAGGGTGTAGTGCGTTCGGTTGGAGAAAGCTCCTCAGGGGCTGGTAAATTCCGTGCTATATTTTTTTTATCTTTCTGACTTATAATTATGGGATATTCATGATCTTGCACTCTCTTCTTCTTTTGTGGTTGCAGGATTGTCGTCTCATCTGCGCGAGACCATTGATGCTTTATTATCTGACGATGACCCAGATAAGCTCCTCCTTTGCTTGGAAATCGGCAACTTCTTTAATTTTGTAGAGTCGCTAATTGACAAACTCCTAGAGAAGAGGATCCCTTTCAGCCACTTCCGACTGTGCCTTGAGCGCAAAATACCCTCAATAAAGGACACTGGTTCTCTCAATATAGCCGACACTTTGATTGACAATGTAAATCAATTAGAACTTGAATTTGTGAAGCTACAAGAACTCAAATCCGTTGGTGCTTCTGGCTATGTTGTTGTGCGAATGGAGACTTGTCTGCAATCATGGCGTGAAGCTCGAGCATTCGTTAGGCTTGGGATTCAGGCGTAGAGAAAATGGGTCGACCAAGCGGAGGAAGTTCTTTCCGAAAGATTGGCTCACCTACGCGAGATCGATTCGTATTTAGCCTCTGCTGTTACTAAAATAGCGGAGCATGAACAAAATCTTGCGGAGGCAAAACAACGAAGAGCTATTTTGGAAGTGACCAAGGCTAGGGAGGAGCATAGCAAAACCGTGATGTCCAGCAAAGTGGCGCTCTCAAAGGAAAGGCTAGCCAAAATGGAGGAAGAAGCTGCCCAACTCTTATTTGCTTCTGAGGATTCTTTCAAGGCAGAGCTGCAGCGAGAGCTTGAATGTACTTATGCCGAGGAGTTAACCAAATTAGAGCAGCAAGTTGTTAGTCATAAGTTCAATGTAAAGTGACTGTAGCTATTGTATCTGAACACTTGTTTTAATGATACACATATTTTGTTTAGTCTACTTTAATTCTTATTATGATTTTTTATTCTGTTTAGAATAATCAACCATAATACTTATAGGATTTTTGGTAAATCTTCAGCCATCAACGGATTTAATATGCTTTTACCGATTATCGTTTGAATCGGGCTAGCCTGTGAATTATCTAGATCTGTTTCACAAGTAACATTGTGCTAAAGGAATGAACTCCTTTAGACTCAATGCTACGAATTTGAATATGTAGACTTAGTCATTTTCTTACGGTAAAAGACTAACCTGCAGCGCATATTAGGCGCCGACTTATCTCTGCTTAGGATTCGAGATAAAATTCCCCATGCGTGTAAGGCATGGATTATGGAGCTATTAGAATGTAGTGTCTTTTCACGAGCAAAGATGAATCCAATACTAAAGAGGAAGAATTTTATATTCTATCTTCAGTCCTTCTTTTAAGGGAGAAGTGAACCCGATACCAAAGAGGAAGAATTTTATATTCTATCCTTTGTCACAAAAGAAACTTAAAGTGAGATCTCCACTTTGAGGATCTGTGAAATGAAACTAAGAGTAAGATTTTCACCCTGAGAATCGAGAGGATTCAGTTAACCCTAACTTTTATAGGATTGGTTATCTGATCCACAAATATGTCTTCTTGTTTATCAAGATAAAATTCGGACTCCAGCCCTAACTTTTATAGGTTTGGCTGAAGGGAAAGGAGTGAAATGTTTTTGTTTATCGAAAAGAATCCCAATTTTGACCACAGTCATTTGACCGTTTTGACCAAAAAGGGGTATTGAGATGACCCTAACTTTTATAGGTTTGGTCGTTCGAATGAAGTGAAGGCCTTCCGTTTATCGAAAAGGAAATCTGATTTGAAAGTGGGTCTCTTGTTTGTTAGAAGGACCGAGAGGGGATTTTGATTGTGATCCTAACTGTAGGAAGGTTTGACCAAGTGGGCAGTGGGAGTTTGAACGGAGTTGGCCCAAAGAACTTTGCTAGGCTCGCCGTGAACTGATCCGATAATGAGGGACGGTGAGAACTTTTTTTGTGAGGGAAGATTGATCTTAAAGAGCGATCAAATCTCATCTCAACAAGAGAGTGCTTAGAAGATTACAGTGGAAGTTCTCTATGACCGGGCATGAACTTTAGATGACGGGTCCTTATTTAGAACAACCGGTTGGTTTCGGGTTATCTTTAAGAATATCGTATATGGTATTATCCAGGAACTTCCCATTGAATAATCTGTTCTGAGCGTACTAAGGATAGTACTTCTTCAGGAACTTGCCATTTGTTGGTATCATAATCTTATCACCATCTTTGGTGATTAGGCGATATGCACCGTTTGAGTAGACTGCCTCTATCACAAACGGTCCTTCCCATTTGGGTTAGAACTTACCTTTTTTCTTGGAATTGAGTATCATAGGACGCCGGATGGCGAGAACCAAGTCTCCTTCCTTGAAGCTTTGTTGCTTGACTTTCTTGTCGAAAGCACGAGAGATTCTGGCTTGATAAAACTCAATTTGTTGTTGAGCCGCCAGACGCTTTTCGTCTAATATCTCAAGTTCTTCGAGATATTTCTGGTGTTGTTCTTCCATTGTCATCCCTATTGCGAGAGCGATACGAAGGGATGGAATCTGAATTTCCAAAGGAAGAACAGCTTCGCATCCATACACTAGTGAATACAGAGTGGCCCCGGTAGGCGTACGGACCGTGGTACGATAGGCCCAAAGGGATTCATCGAGTTTGTCATCCCAGTCTCGCTTATTAGTTTTCATGAGTTTTGACAAAATCTTTATGATTGTCTTGTTGAATGCCTTGGCTAATCCGTTTGCCGTAGGATTATATGCTGTAGAAGAGACGTCTTTAATTTTGAATTTTTCGCAGAATTTAATGAAAGCGTTGCTCACGAACTGAGGGCTGTTGTCGTGTATAATTCATCTTAGAATGCCATATCGATAGATGATGTGGTGTTTGATAAATTTAACGATATCTCTTGTCTTCACTTCTTTGAGTGGGACTGCTTCGGCCCATTTCAAAAAATATTTGGTGATCGCCAAAATGAAGCGGTCACCTTTAACTAATGGTGGGAAGATAGGACCAACGATATCCATTCCCCAAGTATCAAATGGCCATGAAGTAGCCGAGGGGTGAGGTGTTTCGGGGGTTGGTGCATGTAATTTGCATGTATTTGACATGCATGACATCGTCGAGTGTGGTCAACCGCGTCTTTGACCATGGTTGGCCAATAATATCCCATTCTTCTGAGTCGATCACAGAGCTTGGGATCGGGTTGATGTGCATCGCAGATTCCATCGTGAGCTTCTTTGAGAGCCTCTTTTGCCTCCCTGGTTGAGAGGCATCGGAGTAATAACCCATCGTATGCGTGACGATATAATGTATGGGTTGTTGAATTGTAATAGAATCTGCGTATGCATTCTGGAGGCGCGGAATGTACTCAATGAAGAATTGTTCGAACGAGCTTGCCACTTCGATGGCCGCCTTGTGGTATGGTACCAAGTCTTGATTCCTGACTTCGTATTCTCCTCGGATTTGGTTGACTATTAGTTAAGAATCGCCAAAAGCCTCGAGATATTCGACCCCCAGCTCTTTGGTGATGCTAAGTCCGATAAGCAGTACGTTATATTCGGCCATATTATCGGAACACTTTCCTATCAATGAGTAGGCTCGGGGTATCACATGTTTTTCCAGAGAAACTAGGACGACTCTGACTCCTGCAGAGATTCTAGAATTATCAGGAGTGCTTGCTGTATTGGTCGCTCGGAAAGCTCCATCGAAATATAGTTGCCATACCTGTTGATGAAATGTAGTATTGACTTTGTGAGCTTCTTCAGGAAAATCATCATACAACTCAGCTGTATCCGCTATGGGGTTAGCCGCTAGAAGATCACAAATCGCTTGTCCTTTGACCAACTTCTGTTATTTGAAATACAGATCGTATTGAGACAGGAGTAGGGCCCACTTTGCTAGTCTCCAGTTCATAGAGGTTGGCTGTGTCATGAATACTCAGACCGGATTAACGTTGGAAATAATATAAATCGTTTGTCCTACTGAGTAATGTCGCATCTTTCAGATAGCGAATACTAAAGTGAGGCATTCTTTCTCAATCATTGGACACCGAGACTCAGCACCAACCAAAGTTTGACTCAAGTAATAGATGGATTATTCGTGACCGTTGTCATCGTCCAAGTAAAGCACTTAACGAGTGGTTCATTGCTTTAATATAAATTAAGAACGGCTTACCTGACTTCGGTGCCACAAGAACGGGAGGATTCACCAAATATGCTTTGATATCCTCGAATGTCTTTTGACAAGCGTCATCCCAGACGAAGGATACACCTTTCTTGGTGAGTTTGGAAAATGACTGACATTTCCCAGATAGATTTGAGATGAACCGACGTATATAGGCCAGCCTCCCCTGCAATCCTCGGAGTTCCTTGAGATTTCTCGGGGGTTGCAACTCATGTATTGTTTTTACTTTGTCGGGGTCAATGCAGATACCCATCGTAGTGACGACAAATCCCAGAAACTTACCGCTGGACATTCCAAGGAAATACTTGGCGGGATTCATTTTTAATTGGTGAGTTCGCATGAGGTCAAACATTACATTGTCCTTAGATCTTTGATATGATCATCTTTGTTACGACTTTTCACAACCAAGTCATCGACATAGCATTCAACAATTTTTTAGAGGTGTTCTTGGAAAATCTTAGACATTGCCCGTTGATAAGTGGCGCATGTGTTCTTCAATCCAAAAGGCATGACTGTATAGCAGAAAACACCGAGAGGTGTCCTGAATGCAGTATGTTTTCATCGTCCGGGTACATCTTGATTTGATTGTAACCCGAAAACCCATCCATAAATGACATTCTCTCAAACCCACACGTGTTATCGATAATAACATCTGTGATGGGGAGAGGGAAATCATCTTTTGGGCACGCATTATTTAAGTCTCTGAAGTCGATGCATATCCTTATTTTCCCATTTTTCTTGAGGACCGGAATGATATTCGCGAGCCAATCCGGATGTTGTTCTTCCCGGATAAACCCAGAATCGATTAATTTTTTGACTTATTCTTCAATCGCTTTCATGATTTGCGGAAAAAACCGTCTTTGCTGTTGTTTGGTAGGTTTTGCATCCGATTTGATGTTAAGACGGTGGACTGCCACGTTCGGATCAAGCCCTGGCATATCTTCATAATTCCAAGCAAAAACATCTATGAACTCCCTGATAAGTGAGATTAACTCCACTTTTTCATCTGGTGGAAGACTATCACTTACGAATATTGGTTTTGAATTCGCTTCACTACCCATATTCACCTGGACCACCTTATCTTCGGTAGGAGGTTCTCTTTGCTCGAATCGGTCTCCATACTGAATATTCAGATGATGAATCCATGGGTATCCCAAGTTGGCAATTGATCATCTTCTTGCATCGTAGAAGGATCGACCGTGGTCATATTCGACATCAGGCCTTTGAATACTTCTCCAAGGCTGACATCTGAATCCCAATTAGAAGAGTCGGATGAATATCCATCTTCATTCGCTAATTGGTCGATGACTTGCCAGCAACATTCGTCATCAGAGGCATAGCCCAAACCCCTTTTATAGCCATAATAGTTATCAGGTTTTCCTCTCGGTACATAGGTCATACGAGGTGGAACTCGTGGGCCTCGACCAAAACAAAGACCTTCTTCGAGCACAAAATTGTATCACCATTTTTCCATGAAATCACGCGCCTGTGACTATATCTGGATAAATAAAGGCCAGATCTCTCATCATCTTTATCTTCCTTTGAAAAGGGATACGATGGTGGAGATACTTCCCTTTTGCCGAAAACTAACTCCTTTTCACCCCCTGCTTTAGCAGGAATTACAAAGGTTGTTCCAAACGAGTCCTGTAAGGGCTTTTTCGTGAAGCAAGACGACTGAAGCGGCATGTGTATGTCGGGATTATCGTATAATCCCTGCATCACATTAGCCAAATACGGTAAGTACTCTAAATCGTCATTTATTACTTCTTCGGCAAGTTACCAATTATAACTACTGTCTGATGATCTACCATCGTCAAGACCGATTACAAAGGGTACAATATCATTCAGTACAAAACCGCCATTGTAATCAAGCCCGGCTTCGGTGTCGGCTTCTTCCCCACTATCTATGCCTTGGGCTAATGATTCAGTATCAGATTTAGCACTGTAAAGGAGGGAGTCGGTAAAGTAGTTTTCCAATCCCTTAAACGGTTGCTTATCCGTGACCACCGTCTTGACTTTATTATTAGCGTCTACGTATTTTAGACACTGATGAAGAGTAGAGGGAACTATAAGATTATCATGGATCCATGATCGACCTAATAGTAAATTATAGGAAGTTTCCGCATCAATTACGTAGCACGTAACTTCAGACTTTAAATCCCCAAGTTGGCATTTTATCCGGATTTTACCCAAAGGTCTGGATCCACTGGTATTGAACCCGTATATAACGGTACCTATAGAAGCCAGCTTGCTGATTAGGATTTCGAGGTTGTATATCAACCGGAGTGGCATGATGCTAACAGCAGAACCCAGATCAACTTGGACCCGGTTAACAACGCTGGAGCCAATGTATCCGGTGAAGTATAGAGGCCTATCGTGCTTTGAATTCTTCACTTGCATGTCATCCTTAGTGAACGTAATACAAGGGAATTGTTTGGTCGATAAATTACAAAGCTGAACTGATGATTCTGTTTCTTCAAGGACTGGCTTGACTTGAATAAGGAATGCGTCAGAATCAGCTAAAGCTTCTCGCAAGGCCTCTCTAGTGTCTTTGGAGAGGTGCAATAACTCATATAAAGTTATTCTCGCTGGGATGTTAGCTAGCTGAGCCATAACATCAATGCGGTAAGGAGTATTTGAACTTCTCGGTTTATCTCTCCTAATCGGACGATTGAACCGAGAATGCTTCGGGTTCTGAGCCTCCTGAGGTTGAGGCTCTTTCTCTTTTTGCTTATTGGCTGGTTTTTGTTGGGATTTTCCAGCTAGTGTAGGGGGATTTGTAACCACCCTCAGTTCGGCTAACGTTTTGGCATTCACATCAGAGGTTTCGGGGTATTTGTAATGATATTCATTCCCACCCCTGGTGACAAGAGCCTCTCGTTCATCTTCAGAAAGTGACAAGGTGGGGATACCTTCATCATCTTTTTCAGGAATTGTTGTGGTGGGACAGCAAGCATTGCCCTTACTTTTGGACTTCTTTTTAGATGAGGATCCTGCCCATTGCTCATATTCGAGCAAGTCTGGGTGGACCCAAAGAATTTCGCTGCTAGGAGTCATGTGTTGTACAAGTCCTTTCTGACGTTGTCCGTAAGGATCATCGTTGACAGTCTTCACTTGTACTTTGGATACGGGCTCTGGCTGAAACCATGCCAGAGGGACAGAGCCAATGCTAATAGAAACCGCATTCGCGCCCACCTTCTTCTCTTTAGGCTGCTTCGGAGTGATGATTCCAACATCGATCAAGACCTGAATCTTGTCCTTGAGAGCGTAGCATGTCTTCGTGGGATGATGGACTGTTTTGTGGAATGCACAATATCGCGGATCTATAATTTTCTTAGCTCCCTCATGATCAGTGATTGGAGGTAGCTTAATTTTGTTGTTCTCCAGCAAATACTTGAAGATACCAGGGACCTCATCTTCCTTGAAGGAATATTTCTTCGGGAATTTTGGCTCAGAAGTTTTCTGTTGCTTTGGAGGCCGTTGTTGCCATTAAGGCGTTTGTTGCTTTGGCGCTTGTTGTTGCGGCTGCTGTTGGGGTTGTAATTGGAATGTCTGATTTGCATCCACTGTGTTCGCCTGCCCCTTCCCTTTACCACGGGGGGGGGGGGGGGGTAAGTTTTGTTTATGGGTATTGTTTGCTGGTTGCCCCCTTTCAGCTTTCTTCCTTTAGAGAAAGCGTTCAGCTTGCTCTCCTCGCACTTTCAACTCCTTCCATGTTTTAGATGGTGCAGTGCCCATAGCTTCTAACACGTCTAAGAAAAGGTTGTTGTGGCATGTTTGGAGGATGAATTCCTCTATGATTAGATCTCGGTAGTTCATTGCCTTGTTCCGAAAGCGCTTAACAAAGTTCTCAATGAGCTCCCCATCTTTCTATTTCTCTTCAAAGAGTATTCCGATCGACACTTCAGTGTCATCGTCAAAGAAATTAGCAAGAAACATACTTTCCATGTCCTCCCAGCTATTTATACTCCCCAGTTTAAGACGGCGGTACCAATCAAAGGCAGCTGCACGAAGGGTTCCTACGAACGATCGTACCATCAGAGGTTCATTGCCAGAAATGATCCCCAGGTGGGACTTGAAATAAATCAAGTGTTGAGTAGGGGAACCCCTTCCATCAAACGGTGTGAAGTTAATCAAATTGAACTTCGCTGGGTATGGAATTGAGTCTCACTCTCTCGGGTAAGGGCACTGAATGCCAGTCTTTTTTACCTCTTGAGCAGACATCAAAGCATTAATTTTTCTTTCAAGGTCTTTCATCTTAAGGTCTTTGCCTGCATCTTTCTTCTGGCGATTTTGGAGAGGGATATTGGTACCACTCTAGTGTTAAGGACATATTCAGTATTTTTATTCTCAAGTAGAACATCGACATTGATATTTTCCTCCACTTCTGAGTCGCTATCTGCTTGGTTGGTAGTCTGGCGACGACTAGATTCACTGTGTTGATTTGATAACTGTTAGAATTATTAGGCATGTAAATCTTTAACCCGTTGCACAGCCATATCCATCTCGATTTTAAAGTCCTCTTTCTGCTTAGCCAAAGCTTCTTGAAGGAGTTGAGTCATCTGTTCAGTAGTGATCATGAACGATTCTCGAGTCCGTTTCGTGCTGGACACAATGGCATCTAAAGAGATTGCAGAGTTTGCGTCTAATGCTTCATCTTCTGAGGAATGCCCTCTCTGAATTCTCCTATAATCTCTAGGCCTGATAGCCCCGGTTTGTAGCCGAGTTAATCGCTGAGATATTTGTGGAAAAGGTTCGGGACTGAAGCGTCACGTGGATTTTCCTTTGTCTGTCATGTTAATCGTGACTTCTGAGAATTCACGTTCTTGAACGGCCGGATTCCTTTTACGAAAACGTCTTAACTTGTGTCTTAGCGTTTCTATAGAAAGTCATTCAAATACCGAAATCCTTTGCGAGGCGGTCTTAGAGCAGTTATATTCTGACAATATCGTCTTGATAAATTTGGTACATGGACAAAGAGAATCCGTTTCCCGGGTATTTCTATTTTGAGATTTATTCGTATCCCCAGCCAGATAGTATAACTCATCGATATGATTATCGGAGCAACCTATTTTGCGCTGGTATAATTCTCCCATTCTAACGTCGTCGTCTTCTGACGAACATAGCTCTCTTTGAGGGTACAATGCCCTGTCATTATTCTCAAGAGTCGCTCGTTTGAAACTATGCCTTCGTGCGCGTGAGGACCCAACGGGCTCTTGGACTTCAACTCATAATCCGAGGCGAGTGGTTATCGGTACTTTCTTCGTAGGAGGGATCTTTGACTTACTAGGGAATCGCGTACAACCCCCAGTCTGACGAACCATACGGGGTTCATTTGCTTGCACTAGGTGTTTTTAATTAGAGCTTTGACTTGATCTTTGTGCAAAGGACCAAGATGATCCGTAATCTTCACTTTGAATCGGGACAAGTCCACGCTGTCGTGAGGTTCTACCGAAGGTGAGGAAGTTATCGGAACAGGAACAGGAGCTGCCGGAGACTCGAAAACGATCACGGGAGGTGAATTTTCTGCAAACAGGGGATGGCTGGCTTGGAGATGGCGTGGGCCAGCATTTGATGGCTCGGCCTTGGCCGAGCTAGCGTTTGGTTGATCGGCCTTGGCCGAGCCAGCATTTGGTGGCTCGGCTCTGGCCGAACCAGCAGCCAACAATTCAGTTTTTTCGGGACTTGTTTTGGATTTTGACCTCCAGATTTGACGTGGTTTTGATAGTTTATTGTCTACATCATTTGTTTACAATTTCTTGGCTTCTTGCACCAGAACTCTTGCGTGCGCAAGTAACACGCGGCGTTTTTGGATCCGTTCTTCAAGAGTTGAACGTGTCCTCTTAACGGGGACCCATTCATTTGTTGTTGATTTGAAACAATCTCTCGCTTGCTGCCGTGGCGGTTGGCGTCTTCTAGACTTTAGATCCGCTTCATAGCGGATCCCATCAACTAGCTCAGAAGCTTTGGCCAACTGGCGTGCGAGGCGTTGACGTCGTCTTTGACGCGCTCTCTTTGATAAGGTCGGCGTGTTTTCAGTAGTGACCTCGACTTTGTAAGGTGTGCCTTGAGCCGCTACGGGATGAGGATCTTGGTTTTGAACCTTCAGATTCAAGTGCCCCCGAATCTTCCTTGTGGAGTCTCTCCTATTACTGCGAGGAGAGGATGATTTAGAAGATGAGGATAAGTATTCCTCATACTTTGCCTGGTCGAACTCGTACTCGACCTCTTCGTTGATCGGGATGATGATCTTTGGTTGTGACACTACATCTTCGGCAGAGAAGCTGTCGGCTTCCACTGTGGTCGCCAGTTTATTTGTGTCAAAAGTTGCTTTTTTCCATTGCTTTCAAACCTGTTACACCATTTATCGATTACAAGTTCAAACTGAAAGAAAAGTTGATCTTTTTATAAGATCTTCTTGCAATGAAAAATAAAGATTATAACTTAATAAAAAACATAGCGGTAATTTATCTCCCGCTGCTTTACGTGGGATCTTTGCATGTACCGGGGACACATTAGTCCGTGGACCACCGCAGATCAAACCCGATTGATAGTATAACTACGCTCTTGTTTCACAAAGGAAATAATTGTGAAGGCGACAATCACGACCAAGTGAGATTGTAGCTCTTCTCGAGATTAAAACCAAGTTTAATCCGGAGGAAAGAAGGGGAAAGAATCACAAACCTTTCGAAGGATTTTCTTTATGAAAATATTCGCCAAGATCTAATGATTCTCCTCTGAAATTCGTGGTTAGCTGGACAATTTGACAGCACCTCCCCTCTTCAACTTCAGATCCTCTTGAAAGAAGACCCTAGGCTTCTATTTATAGGCTTTTGGAGATGTGTTTTTGGATAAGAATTGATGTTTAAACGTTATTTGTAGTTAATAACCACTTAAACGCATTTAGGGATAGCCTCAAAATAGTTGGGGAAATCCTGGGACGAAAGAATCCTTAAAAATCATCGAAATCCGTGTTTTGGGAGTCTTGGAAGTTAAAAAGAGTCGTGGTGGCTCGCACTCATGCGAGTCACCATTTGGTGGCTCATACTTACGCAAGCCTCCGGGTGTGTTTTGTTCATCTTTTTGATACTTCGGCGATCCGTGACCCCTTAAGTTCGCTTGTTTTGCGTACGGTTCATCGTTTCGCTGACTTACACATTTTACTGATCCACTTTGTACGTTTACTGGTGTTGGATAAAATCCCTTGAATCAGATAATAACCTTCATCGTCTTCTCGTTGTCTTGAACTATGTTTGGGAAGCTATAGGTAATTTTTGACACCTACAGCGGGCCCACCTTCAATTGGTACCGCCGTCTCAAGTCTGGAAGTATCAATAACTGGGAAGACCTAGAGAGCCTGTTCCTCACTCATTTTTTGATGATGACGCTGATGTGTTAATTAGGACACTCTTTGATGAGAAACAAGTAGACGACGAGACGGTCGATGATTTTATTAAGCGTTTCCGAAACAAGGCGATGAACTATCGAGACCCAATCACAGAGGATTTTATCCTCCAAACTTATCATAACAACCTATCCATCAACATATTAGAAGTTATAGGAGTAGCATCGTTCAACACCTAGAAAGAGTTGAAGGTACACGGAGAGCAGGCTGAACGCTTCCTCAGAAGCAAGAAAGCTGAAAGAAGCCAACCAACGGCTAACCCTCCGAACTCAAACTTCGTCTCCTGTGGTAAGGGGAAGACACTCACAGCAGTTGTTGACGTTAATCAGACGTCATAACAACAACTCCAAAGACAGCAGAAGACTTCAGATCCGAAACTCGAAAAAGAGTACTCTTTCAAGGACGAAGACGTTCCAGCTATTTTCAAATCTCTCCTTGAAAATAACAAGATTAAGCTACCACCTATCGCAAATCAGGAGAAAGCTGATAATACTATGGATCTGAAGTCCTATGCGTACCACAGGTGGATCCTTCATCCTACCAAGGCTTGCTTCGCTCTCAAGAATAGCATCTAATCCTTGATTGAAGCCGGCGTCATAACGCTCAATTAAGTCGAATGAACACTCCGACAAGTATAAGAGTATAAACTGCTCCTTCACACTTTGAAGAGCATACGAGTATAAACTGCTTCTCAATCCTCCAAATGATGCATGAGGTTAAACTGCTCCCTGTATACTCCAATAGGTATATGAGTCTAAACTGTTTTCTACCTTTGACGGGAAGTTCCTGGAGAATTTTTATACGTAATATTCTTAAGGATAACCCGGTCATGTAACCGAGTACAATGTCAGACCCAGTTCCACAAAGGAAGCTGGGGGTGGATGATTCATGTAACGAGAAGTTCCTAGAAGAATGCTACATGTAATTTTCTTAAGGATAACCTGATCATTGCGAACCAAGTGATAAACACTAAACCCCCACTGTGATTTTCGAACACTCTTTTGCTGAGACGAGAATCGATCACTTCGTTGGATCAATCTTTCCTCACAAAACTCCCATTGGTGTTTGACGACTCACAGTCTTCCACCACAAAATCCCCCATCGATCAGACTAATTGACGGTAAGACCATCAAAATTCCTTTCGGTTGAATCTACTCAAACTTTTGATGCATCTGTGCACTTAACATTCCCATAGTTAAAGTCCGGACATAGTACTTAGAATTTTAATATCCTGATCATTGACAATTGTCAAAAACCCCTCCGTGTTAAGTATTTGTCACTTAACACCAGGAATCCCCTCTAAGTGATTTGTATAAGTCAACACTCCCACTGCGATTTGTACTCCCACTCCTACTGTCTACCTGGTCAAACCTTCCTATAGTTAGGACCACAATCAAAATCCCCTCTAGATTCCTTCAATAAACGAGAGGTCTACGAATCGAACGATCAAACCTTCCTACAGTTAGGACCACAACCAAAATCCCCTCTCGATTCCTTCAATAAACGAGAGGTCCACGAATCGAACGATCAA
>BQKN01065539.1:11138-22160 GCA_022839385.1 Asparagus kiusianus | reverse complement strand
CCCCCCCCCCCCCCCCCGCTACAGTACTCTGACCCCCCTACAGTGCTCCGACCCGCACGGCGGCGGGTCGGATCAGTCCGTATCGCACCCAGAACTGCCTGTAACCTCCAAAATATGTTTTTAGGATGTTTCGATCGGTTTCTTCTATTTCAGAGGTTCCTAACTGCCTAGATATCATCTACAAATGTGGTTAAGCCGTTATTAACTGAAGATAAGACCAAATCACTCATTCTTATCCGAAAACCCCCCAACCGAAGCCTATAAATACAGGCCTAGGGGCTTATTTCGGGGGGGGGGCGATTTATTATCAAGACGAGGAGGTGCTGTCGAACTCCAGAGCCAAGAGTCACGAATTTCAGCGAGGGTTAGCGAGATCCCGGCGTACTCCAACATAAAGAAAGAGCTATTCGAAGGATCTGAAGCCCGATCGCACCGTTCCTTGAGATTAGGATTGGTCTTAATCTCGAGAAGAGTACTCATTTCGCTTGGTCGATATCAGTACTTCAAATCAAATACTCCCTCGGTGAAGGCGAAGCTCTGCCCAATTTTCCATCAACCTGATCCAGATCTAAGGCGGTCCACGGATATTAAAATCTCCATCACAAGCAAAGATCCGCACAAGCAGAAGACCGATAAACGATCTCCCTGCGTTTGTTTGATGGAGTTGTAATTTTTATTTCTTTCATTGTGTAAAGAGTCTTATAAAAAGACCAATCTTTTGATCTTATTGTAACGACCAAAGTTGTAATGAGTTATACAATGAAGAAAGCAACTTTTGAACCAAACAAACATAAGGTAGTTGAAGCTTATACTTATTAATTAGAGTTAATTAGGATAACATAGAATATGATAATAATGTAATATGTAAACGGATCAGGGGTATTTTTTTTTCCATAGAAAGTTTCCCCAAACTTCTACTCTTAGGGGGTGTTTGGTTACATTTCTAAAAATTATAGGAAATGTTTTCCACCCAAAATTTGATTTCCTTGTATTTCTTAAAAAAAATTATAGGAAAAGTTTTGAGAAGTTAAAACATACAAATTTTCTTATTTTTTGTATTTTACTTGTTTGGTTCAAAACAAGAAAATGACTCGTAACTTTTGGGAAAATAGCAACATTTCTTATAATTTATAGAAATGTAACCAAACACCCCCAACTATATAGAAAAGTGAGAACTTTATAGAAATGTGTTAATGAGTTTTATTATGTAAATAATGAATGCGTCAGATTTCCAAGAGATTTCCGCCCATTTTTTAAGGAAATCAATTTCTATAAAATTTGGTACTTTTTTGTACTTTATAGAAAACATTTCTGTAAATCTTTTTTGAGCCAAACACGGTTTATAGAAATCTATAGAAATCTCTTAATTACAAAAATGTCATTGTTTGTACTTTTTGAGAAAACATTTCTCAAAAACAATGCAACCAAACACCCCCTTAAAGGGTGTATGATATGATTTGTATGTTTAAACCATTGTTCGAAACTTTGTATTATTTATAGAAGAGATGACTATATATCCTATTGCAATGTATGTATTATGTATTGTTGATTCAATCAACTGCAGCCTAAACATTGGCAAGAATGTGCATTTTGAAATGTAACTCACGGCTATTGCATTATTCAATATTGTTCCTGAACGCGTAACTACTACTCTGAGGTTATTCTTGTTTTCACATTTATTTGTGCAATTTTCTTTTTCTGACGACATACAGGCTGACTATCTCCTTCAATTCACTACTTGAATCAGACTAAAAATTATTGATCAAGGTTGCAAGGTTTAGTCCGTAATTTATGATATGTGTGTATATACATAGATATGGTGCAGGGTTTGTTCTTGTTATAAGTAAACGGTTCACCTATTGAAATTGGGAGAAGGAACTCATTTAGGAAAGATGAGAAACCAGTTGTATTGGGTGTTTGTTTGGCAATTTCTAGTCGGACAATGATCTAATTAAGGCTCAAACTTTAGTCCCACATCGAACTGCATCGAAACTGGTTTATGTTGAAGAACACGGGCACCATGCGGTGCCTATGTAGACCATTTCGCCGGCCGTATAAGAGAATCATAACCTTGCCATACGATTTCGCACAGTGGACATTGTAAGTCACTCGGAATTAGTTCTCTGTTATATTTTTAAATTAACATTTTACAAAACCCCCGTTTATGTTTCGACTGCTTTTCAGACAACCCCACTAAAGTTTAGAAGGCTGTGCACATGAAAATCACATGCGTCCAAATGACCAAAATATCCTTTATCTAAGAAAGCCCCTTTCTTGCCCTTAATAAATTTACAGGTAATTTTCCATAAAATCTCCCTTAAAGTTTGGCTACAATGATTTGTAATTAATGTAATTAGCGGTTAATTTAATTTAATAATTCTAGTGTTAATTTGATTTAGTAATTCTAGTTTTAATTTATTACTATACCTCTAACACTCTGGTAAGGGGTTCATTAAAAAAATTAGAGTATTGTTAGTTAATCAATGAGAACTTGGCAACTCAGAACGGAACATTAGACAATTACGTTATCGTTACTACGTTTAGTGGTCGTCCATTGACGAGGCTGCGATGATGAGACACAAAAGAACACGACGTCGTGCTGCGAAAAGGTCCCGCTTCCTCTGCATGGTACGGTTTCACGTATGAGATAATTTCCTTTTTTTAAAACTTCTTTTTCTTTTAAGGGAGACCAGCGAGAATGGGAGACCAGCGAGAATGAGAACCACAGCTCTCCAAAAGTCATTCGATTGTAAGACTTATGTTTAGTTTGGTTGTAGAACTTACGTGTTGCATCTCAAATCCAACAAGTCTACCCTAGGTTGTGAATCCTAAAAATAGGTAACTTGGCTTTGATACTACATGTTAGATCTGAAATGCAAGGTTAGAGGAACGACCAATCAAAAATGTCAACATGATGCGTTTGTTGTCTGTCCCTGTTGACATCAAACACCGGCCCTCCTCCAGAAAGGAATGACCAATCAAAAATGTCATCTCATCTCGTTGCCCCAATGTTTTCTCTCCAATGAAGTGTCTCCAACTGCCACGAGCTCGGCACAAATGTAAGAAAGGACCCCTACCAGAACTAGAACGACGGGTTACCTTTCTGCCAATACACTTCCTCCATCTGTTGTTGACTTTTAGGACTTCATACCAACGGGACTTGGTTGTAACCCATAAATACCTAGAACAATCACCAACTACGGAAACTAAATATCGATTACCTCCTAATGATGTCTCCTTGGAAGGCCCCAAAATGCCTGAATGAACACCACCTAAAGACCCCTCGATCGATGGATAGAAGTGCCAAACCCCACCTTGGTCTTCTTGCTCATCCTAATATGCTCAAATGACTTCAATCTGCAGATCAAACCACTCCTCAACAATCCATGCATGATACTAATAAACAAATATCCCATAAACAAATATCCAGCCTCAACGAACGCCATAGTCTAGCCAAATCCAAAAAAGTCGTCAGCTCTCTACCAAACACCATGCTCCTAATAAAATAATACAGATTCTTCCTCCCAACGTCCTTCATCACAATCATAGATCCAAATGTAACCTTCAGAGATGCATCATCCAAGGTCACCCTATAGCCTGTTGCCTCCAAAACTCCAAGTGAAATGATGTTCTTCTTCAACTGAGGAACGAACCTCACTTCATTCAACTCTCGAATCACCCTGTCACACATCCTAATCCGAATGGTACCAATACCACCAATAGGGTATTCATGATCATTACCCATGAGTACGACATCCCCTCTTTCTAACTCCTAAAAGCTGGAGAACCAATCCCTCCTAGGGCAAATATGGTATGAAGCACCTGAATCTAACATCCACTCTGTAGAGTCGGCAACACAAACTAACGGCAGTGCAGATAACGAGTAACCTGAAGAATCCAAATCTGAATTGTTATCACTAGCCTTGGTAACATTCACCTCTAAAACTTGAGTACCTTTCCCTTTATTCTTCCCAGCTTGATCTGTCAACTTTGGACATTCGGCTTTCCAATGTCCATCTCCTTTATAAAAGACATACTGATTCTTACGAACTTCAGAATGTGCCCCTTTAAACTGCGACCTCTTACCACGGTTTGGACTTTTTACTCTTACGATCAATGCCTTCGCTACTGGCTCAACTGAAGTCTCCTTATCCTTTTTTTGAAGCTGATAATTTACAAATACAGTGGTTACCTTACTATACGAAAGAGATGTCTTCCTATTAATAAGAATAAGAACGAATATCTCATATTCCTCATCAGGTAAGGAACTCAACAACAACAACGCCTTATCCTCATCTTCAATCATCATATCTACATTCGTCAAATCTATAAGAAACTTCATGTAGTGGTTCATGTGATCACCAATAGAGGTTCCTTTCTTCAATGGGAAGCGGTAAAGCATCCTCTTCAAATGCAAGCGATTCTCCACACTATTGGTCAAATACTTACTCTCAAGGATCTTCCAAATCTTCTTAGTCGTAGTCTCATTGATCGCATCATATTTTAAATCTTGAGTTAAACAAGATCTAATCACACCACACGCCGTTCTATTTATCTTCTTCCAAAGATTTTCCTTAATGTCATTCGGTTTCCCGTCAAACTCTAATGTATCCTCCAAATTTTGCGCGTTGAGCCCATCCAAGAATTTGCATCGTCAAAGTCCAAAATTGTTAGTGCCATTAAACTTCTCCACGTCTATCTTTAGAGAATGGATATTCAAACTTTGGACGGTCTTTACGTTGGAAGTGCCACCCACAACTCTTTCTTTCTCGGCCATAATTCTCAAAGCATCAACAAATCAATACAAAACAAATGAAGAATAAATCCAAACTGAAAAAAAAGATTTTTACCTCCAAATTAAAACCCTAACAAGAGCCTCCGAAAGATCTTACCCCCACATGACGGTAAACAAGATCACAAATAGTAAAAATCCTATCTTTATAACCAACTGAAGCTCTAGACGAACTTTCAAAGTGATCTACTCCTCCAAATAGCCCAAGCTAGCCCGGCTCTGATACCACTTGTTGTGCACGACGACCAAATTATTATGCTTCGAGGAACCAAACCAAAACGTCAAGATAGAAGGCTAAACAATCCAAGATAACGATACAAATAAATAATTTTTACGTGGTTTGACAAGTTACCTACGTCCACGGGGCAAGGAGGGGATGAGTTCTTACTAATAGAGAAGAAAAGAACAAACTGAGATTACAAATCACTCAAAACAACCAACTAATCTTACTAACAAATCTCTAATTCTCTCCAAAATAAAACCCTAACCAATAGCTTAAAAAATATCTCTTTTCTGTGCTCTAAGTATCCCCCAATCAATGTTTAATCAAAGCCCAATCAAAGCCAAAGAAACTCTAAAAACGTATCTATTTATAACAAAACACAATTCTAAACAGATTAGGATTCTAAAAACGAGTCTGCCACACCCGGGGTGGCAGACACCACACTCCTAAAAACATGGTAGATTCTACCACACCTGGGTGTGACAGACACCACACCCATATTAACAGGGACATATTCTGCCACCTAGGTGTGGCGGACACCACACCAGGGTGTGGTGGAGTCTGTCTTGCTTATTTTTCACGTTTTTCTCAAATTCCTTCGCCGTTTTCACATAAAAGAGATACAGAGGTTTTGTTAAAACAGAAAATGGTAATGTATTATTTAGATAACATGCAGTTAAAACATCATCGCCCCAAAAATAATTTGGAACCTCTCGATAGTGAGGAGAGGGTTGTCAAGGGAGGAGAAGATGATGGCGAGCTCAAGGGAGGAGATCTTTTCATTATCGTTAGACTCAAACTTGTTAAGAATGCGCTTGAGATCATTAGTGGCGGGAGAGGGGGATGGCGTGATAGAGGGGATCGAAGAGAAGGAATGTTAGGATTAGGGTTAGGGTTAGGGTTAGGGTTAGGAGAGAAGATGTACGTTAAGGAGTAGCCATGAATGTTAAGGGTAAGGTTAATGTTAGAGGTAGGAGATAGAAGAGAGGAGGAGAAGAGGAGGAAGGGTGGTAAATTGAATCAAACATTAAGAAATTCATATTTGTATTTGCTAAAGTTATTGTATGTAAACCCCTCTTCTCTTTCAACCCCTCCAAACTCAAATTTTCTCTACTCTTTACCCACTATGTCACTCCTTCAACCTCTCTTTCTATCTTATCAATAGAGCCACTTCCTACTCATTCAATCAACCTCTCCCAATTCAAGCTTAAACCCCAATCCACATAAGGAGTTCATCATTTGGATTAGGGGTTTGGATTTGAATTAGAAGAGGCAGAGGAGGAGCGAAGAGAAGGAAAAGGAGAGAGAAAAAGAGGCTGAAAGAGGATCTTATTGTGTAAAGAGGTAGAAAAATTAAAGTTTGGGGAGGTTGAATGAGAAAAATAATACAAAATGTAAATAACTATAAGAGATTAAGGATGTGGAAGAAATTTTCACGAAAACTTACCATGAAGGTCAGAGTTATTTTAAATACCAAAGTAGTAAATAAATCTATTTTAAATTAGTTGAATAATAATACTACACCACGGCAAAGTCTTAAGGACAATCGTGGATCGCAATTGTCCTTGGATGCTCGATGAAAACTAAACCTGAGTAGTTTGGTTTAGGTTTGGGTTTAAGGTTGGGTCTGGGGTCATAGCTCTGGCTAGGAACGGCCCTCGCATACGGCCAGCGAGCGTAACACTCCGTTCCGCTAGACGTCCTCAATACACCGCTATCTAGTTTTGTACGTGCATAATGCGGGATACGGTCAGTAGTACGGTGTGAAGCACGCGGTTTCATAAGACCGTACCACGACAATTGACAGGTCAAATATCTCGTGTAGACGAGAATTTGGTAGGAAACAGATAGGAAAACACCGCAGCTAGCAAAATGAGACTTAAGGTTTGTTAAACTTAGGCTCCTCCGTTTGGTCGGTTTCATACCTGAAAATAATATTTAAAAAGCTCCCAATAGAAATATAATATAGGATTAATATGTATCTCGATCGACATTCCATTTCAATGTGATCGATCTCAACATCCATGCCGAACTCATTCTTGAAGTAGAATATGTTCATATATTTTATAGGTAAATCTCACAAACCCCTGTTAAGTGCAGGTGTTTCCCAGACGATATCACCCTTTCAAAATGTCCCAACTTTTGGGATTCTCATAACCTTCTTCCAACTATAAATGTAAATGTTATTCAGAAGAGTCACCATACATACGGCATTAGTTTTGGAGGGCTTTTTTTTTAAACAAAACTTGAGGGGAGTTCTCCCATATTTTGAAAGCTAAGGGGGGTTACCCGAGAAAGACGATCACTTAAGGGGGGTTCACAACCCCGCTTATAGAATGCAAGATCGAAGTAACACCATTTGTCTTGTCTTGGGGTGCTATTTGACGAAACTTGACGGGGCTTCTAAGGACTTTTGTTGCATTTTGAAAGTGAAGGGGGTTATTTGAGAAATACCCAAACCTAAGGGGGGGATTTTCTCAATACCCATATTTGTTCTGCTTAATGACTTATCACGACTCTTGCATAATTGTAAGAATGGAGCAACATACTTATAGAGTCAGCCAGACGCAACTAATAATATTGGTGAGCCACAACAACTAATAGTCTTCACCAGTTACTAAAGAGTTGTTCTACAGTGACTCTAAATCATGGGACTCAAGAGGGGACAGGTGAGGTGTCAACCATGATTTACTGTTCATGAACAGTAGATCATGCACCCAGGGGTTAACATCTCACATGTCCCCCTCTTGGGTCCCATGATTTAGAGTCCCCAAGGAATTTTTCGTTACTAAAATAGCCTAACAAACACTGAGCTAGGATCGTGCTTAGGAAGAAAATCGACACTAATTACTATTCCACCAACTTATAAAGATGATTAACACTTTTTCTGCTCACATGGAAACTCTTTTTTCTCACTCAATGGTTGATAATGTGGCGGCCTATTGAGAAAAAAGAATAGCCCTACCTATGCTCTACAAGTTGCTAAAGTATAAACCCTAATCAATGGTCTACTTAATTAGGGTCCATTAAAATCAGTGATTAAATATTATTATAGTATACCGTGGAATGAAGAGCTCGTCATCAATTACATCTAATCGTTTACTTATCTCGCTCGCAAAGTTAATGTTGGAATTTGTAACTTCGAAGTTTGAAATTTGGACTTACTTAAATTCTCCGATGTTGCCGGTAAAAGGCACCTCTTCTCACTTTCCACACCAATGACTTCCGACTCCCACTTTGGTCCTTTCAAAGACCATGGGCTTCTATCTTCCACTGTGTCCCAAAATACCCTCTGATAATTAATTTCCTCTCTTAGTTGCATGAAGAACAAATGCAGCCAAATTTGTGCTTGGTTGCACATGAATTTTTTCGAGTATATCTGATGTAGAGCGCGCTGTTGATGCATTCATAGAGAAACTGTGTCGTCAAAAGTCCAAAGTTAGACCCGACAGAAGAAATCGACTTATAATGAAGAATATGTTATATCTTTCAAAGCATGCGTCGGAATTCGACGAATAATATGTGAAAATCACACATTTTTTTGAGACGGGGCCAACCAAATCCATCTGTTGTTTGGTTTACCGCCATTTGTTTCAGAAAATTCCCTCCGGATTATGAGATATTAAGTTTTTTATTAGTTTGTTACTATTTTTGGTAATATTTTAAGAGTCTATTTTGATTAAAAAAATAAAGCCCGATGTGATTTTAAATTTGACCGATTTGTTTTTCTTCAATCATAGGGAGTCTTTGATAATTTCTATTTTTAATAAAGGGTTCTAGTAGGAGTCTTGTTTATTTTCTATTGAAGTAAAGAATTGTAAGGCCTAGATGCTTAAATTTTCTTCAATAAAATTCTCTTTTATAGTACTTTGCGGATTCGAGGTTATCTCTTTATTGATTCGAAGATTGTTCTTTGTGAATTCAAAGAACCCCGGCCCCTTGGTGTATTTCGAGGTTTATCACTTTCACTTTGCGTTAATATCCAACTAAAATTACTAATTAGACTGTACTATCACTACAACAGAAGTTGTATATCCACACTTATTTTATGACACATATGAAAGTATCATTTTATTTGTAAAGGATTAAATAATAGCGACACAAATAAAAAAGTGTAACAAATCATGACACATATATGTGTGATTAGATATACAATTAAACATAATTGAAAAAGGCTAATAGTCTGACATAGATTGTGAGAGGATCTGTTAATAGGATTAATAATAAATCTTAGATTTTAATTATAATGATAATTAAACATTTATGATAGTGTATAAGATAAAAAAACCTCAATAGTTAAGTGTGCTTTAATGAGAGTAATCCTAGGATGGGTGACCTTCTAGGAAGTTATAGTGTTGAATATTGATATTATGATAGTGTATAAGCTAAACATTTATGTATCACGAGTTTTATTACACATCTATATGTTCCACCACTCGCGACATGTTTATGTGTTGAGAGTTTTGTGACACATTCTCATATGTGTAGAAAGACGCTCTCCGTACATGCTCTAACCACACTTTTGGTATGTGTCGCGTTCTATTTGTGACACAAAAATATGTCGCGTAAAGACAAAAAATGTTTCATAATTTATAACTTTTTGTTGTAGTATATCATGGTTTTTGTGGATCATATTTGATCCATCTAGCCAACATTGTAATCTCTTCTAGTATGAACCATACCAATAGAGCAGCGTACTTGGCAGGCGACTGTGATCGAAAAAGTGAACTCCATGTGCTACAAAATATTCAACAGGGCAGTTAAGTAATTCCCAGGCTAGACATTAATAACTAGCACATACAAAATGCGGAGCCAACCAAGATTTCCGCCGATGTCCATCAAGTCCAATTCCGAGCACACTCGGTCAACAAGAAAACCCGGTGCAAAATTTTGCTAGACAACAAAATCAACCAACTTATAAATACTCACATTTGCAGTCTCTTCTCTATCAAAACTCATTCACAAAAATATCCTCTCTCTTCTTCATTCAAAAAGCTACGCAATCCTCTTATGATGAATTCTCAAATGAGAAAATTCTTCATCTTGATGGTTAGCTTATTGATAGTCATGGTTCTTATCGGTGAGCGTGTCGATGCGAGGAAATTGCTCGATGAGACGAAGGCAAGTCATTTGGGGTATCCGAATACTTATGAGAAGATGAGATCAACGTTGTCGTGTTTGATGGCGAGGTTGCCCGCCGGTCCTAGCCCAAGTGGCCCGGGACATTAGAAGATTTTGTGGGATGTAATTTGGAAAGCTTGTGGGTGGATTTGTAAAAAAATGTTGTAGAGGTGAGATGTTAGTAGTTTCGCTGGGTAACAAGCTATTTAAGATTTTTTTTGAAATGGTTTTGTAGCGTAGTTTGTTACTATTCTTTTATACCAAAAGAAAAGTTATTTACTTTGTGATGGCAAATTGGTTTTGAATCAAGGAAGAGCTAGCGTTTATTTCCCTTGCTAGTTGTCCCTTCTTCTTCTTCTTTTTTCTTTGGCGAGGGAACTTCCTCACGATCCCTTAAACTATGAATATAAAACACCCGGGCATGACTAAGGGGTACCCTGCATGGCCTCGAGTATTCTAAAAAACTAAATTTGTGTGGATGCTCTTCAGAAGAGTCGAACCTGAGAACTTAAGAGTGTCACTCATAGGCAACTTACCAACTTGGCTAGACCTCTTAGATCTTGATGGCTGTCTTTTGTTATGTGGAAAATAGCATTTGGTTATTTCCATTTGAGTAAATAGCAGTTAAAATACCTTGGAGTTCTATGGTGTTGCACTTACGTACCCTAAGTAACTTTTTTGACATTTAAATACCATAATATTTTAAAAATAGCACATTACTATCTTTTGTTAGTAAAATGTTGAAATATTGTTGTTAAATATTGTAATATTTTCTTTAAAATTTTCATGTGACTAGCACATGACAAAATAGGTCAATTATACCTAAAAAAACTTGTTGTTTAAAGTAAAAAAAAAATCAATCTTCATCCTTCTTTATCCCACATAA
>BQKN01065539.1:0-11038 GCA_022839385.1 Asparagus kiusianus | reverse complement strand
TCCAATTCCCAACCCACCAAAAAGTCAAATCGACCAACTTTAGGAAAATAGTTAATCAAATTTCATCATGTGAAAATCATATGGAGATTTTTAAGAAAATATTGTAATGTTTAGCTACAATATAAATATTCAACCAACAGAAGACACTTTTTTTTGAGAGAAAACAAGGGATACACCCTGTCATTTGTATTAATCAAAAAGATAGATACAAAAAAAGGATACGAACTGTATCCAAGTATTGGAAGATAGAAAGGATAGTTTCTCAAAACTAGTGATATATGACTTTCTTCTATCAAACATCCATGAAGGTGAAGAGAGGGCCTTGCCATCATTCACCGTTGATATGGATATAAGAGAGAACCAAAGCCAGCCATATATATAATAATAAGAAACTAACCTTTCTATAGCCCAATAGAAAACAAAAACAAAGATTACAAAAGTATTTTATATACTGTTAAAAACCAAAAGAGACATTTACAATTCCATCACTTGTAGTTAATTATGTGCTCCTTTGAATCGGCTTATCTTCCAACTTTGCTTTAACCTTGTATGCTGCTGCTCCATTTCCATAACCTGCCCAATCATTCAAACCCGATATTGCCAAGTTAATAATAGATTTGATAGAAAAATGAACTTGATCAAAAATGATTTTATTTCTCCAGGACCATAAGCTCCAGCAGACAGAGGCAAAAATGCTTCTCCAAAGCAGTCCATCTGTCCCTCTCAGATCTTCTAGTATATACATAAGCTTATCCAAAGTATTTGGCCATGAGAAAGGTAAGAAGTAGCACATGAAGTGTTGTCAAACTCTCTTTGATATAGGACATGAAAAGAACAAATGTTCTCTAGATTCCGATTCAATCCCACAAAAAGAACATATAACATCACCATTCCAGCCTTTTAATAGTAGAATCTCCTTTGTATTCAGTTTGTTATGTGAAAGAAGCCAGAGAAAAATACGAACTTTAGAGGGAATAATTGTATTCCAAATAACTTTGTATAAAGGATATATAACACCTCTCCGAATAGGAAAATTATAAAGAGATCTAACTAAGAATTGACTGTTAGGAGTGAGAGACCATTGAGGTTGATCACAATTTGTTGAAACAATATGGAAGTTGCTAATAAAATTCAAAAGAGCAATTTTTTCAGCTTGAGCACTAGGATGAATACTTCTCCTCATCAACAATTACCAGAACCATTCATGAGCATTAAAAAGACCCTGGCTCCTAACAGTGGCATTAGAGGAGAGAGCTAGCTTATATGATTCAGGGAAAACACTTGCTAAACTGTTAAAACCAGTCCACTTATCTTCCCAGAATCTAGTATTATCTCCTGAACCTATCATCCATTTTATGTTATGGAAAAAAGCATCTTTCTGAGATAAGACAGCATTCTAAAATGATGAATAAGATGACTTGGAAAAACTGGTCTGAAGATTTGTATTACCAAGAGCATAAAGATTGCGAAACTTGCCTGTAGATGAGTCCCTGTCTAAGCATTTCCATAGCCATTTAGTCAAAAGAGAAGAATTGAATACAACAATATCTTTAATCCCCAGGCCTCCCTCATTTTTGTTTAAGCAAACTTTTTTCTAGTTTACCAAACATTTAAAAGTATTTGTGTCTGCCTTTCCTGTCCATAGGAAGTTCCTCCTAACTTTATCAATTTCTTTGACAAGCCATATAGGTAGCTTATAAAATGACATGAAATACAAAGGCACAGATGTAAGAACTGAATTTAAAAGAACCAATCTTCCTCCATAAGATAGGGTATTCTTCTTCCATGTAGCTAGCTTCCTGTAGAGGTTATCTAACAGAGGCTGTCAGTCTGATTTGGATAATTTACCATATTTGAGAGGTAAACCAAGATACTTAATTGGAAGTTGACCAACTTTGAAATCCAGGGAAGATGCTAAGGTCTGACCTTTGTTTTGAATATTGCCAAAATATGTGAGAGATGATTTTGAGTAATTGATGCCCAATCCAGATATGTCTTCAAAATATAAAAGATATATTTAAGAGTGGAAATATCATTGATGGAGCTTTTGACAAAGAGCAAAGTATCATCAGCAAATTGAAGAATCCTCAATTGATTGAGAGGTTCCTTAAGACCAAGGAATGTCAAAAACCCCTCTTCAACATTATTCATAATCATTTTGTACAAAACATCTACAGCAATGTTAAAGAGCATTGGAGAAAGAGGATCACCTTGCTTAAGGCCCCTTTTGCAAGAGAAAAATTTGGTGGGTGTACCATTAACTAGAATTGCACAGTTAGAGGATGAAATAATGTGAGAAATCCATGCACACCACCTATTACCAAAACCCCTAGCTTTCAGAAGATCAATGAGGAAAGCCTAGTCAATGGAATCAAAGGCTTTAGCAAAATCAATCTTAAACATTGCAACTTCCTTCTTTCTTTTTGAACAGGCATGTATCATTTCATTTGCTTGAAGAATAGAGTCAAGAGTAGATTTTCCTGCTTGGAAAGCAGATTGGGTAGATGCAACTAAAGATGGCATGTGATAAGCCAGCCTATTAGCCAAAATTTTAAAGAAAATTTTAAAAATGCAATTGATAAGGCTAATCAGTCTGAAATCCTTCACCGAAGTACATTCTTTGAATTTAGGGACCAAAGTGATAAAGACTTTGTTAATTCTGTGGATGTGAGATGGATTCTCATGTAAGAAATGCATTAATGCAATAAGATCTTTCTTAATCAGATCCCAAAAAGTTTGGTAAAAAGCCATAGAGAAACCATCTGGTCCCGGGGCTTTGTTAGCATTCATATCAAACACTGCACTTTTTATTTTAGCTTCAGTGAAAGGATCTTCTAAGGATAACATGTTTTCCCCTTGTTCAGGATATAGGGATAGCCAATCAATGTGCATGTGATTTCTATTTTTCTGTCCAAATAAATCACAATAATACTGGTAGAAGGCTTTAGAGACATCATTATCGCCAATAAAATCCCTATCTTGGTGTCTGACCGAAGCTATAAAATTTGCTTTTCTATGATATGAAGCGATTTTATGAAAGAAGGATGTATTTGCATCACCCTCTTTTAACCATTGTATACGTGATCTTTGATGCCAATATGTTTCTTCTTCTTTTATAATAGATATATAAGAATTTTGAAGAGAATTTTTTCATTTGATTCCAAACAGAAAGAGGTCTTTGCTCCTCCAGCAAATCAAAATTATTGATTTTAGATAAAACCTCAGATTTCCTTGTGGTAATACCTCCAATAACATTTCTCTTCCACCATTAAGCCTTCTTTTGAGAAGCTTAAGCTTCAAAATGAAGATGTCAATCGGGTTTCCTTGACTATGAAAAGAATGCCAGCATTTAGAAACAAAAGGAATGAAATCTTTGTTATGAAGCCACTTCTCTCAAAACGAAATAAAGGATGCAAATTCCTTAAACCTCCACTATCGAGAATAATGGGGAAATGATCAGAGCCAACTGCAGGCGGAGAGAATTGGATGCATGAGGGGAATTTATTTTCCCATTCAGAATTAATGAGGAATCTATCTAGTCTTGCCAAAGAGGGATTTAATCTTTTGTTAGACCAAGTGAAACATCTGCCAGATAAAGGTAGGTCAATGAGAGATGTAGAGGAAATGAAGTCTCTAAAGGCCTTAATATCCCTTGGGGATCTAATACTACCATTACGTTCATCGGAGGATAAAATGACACTAACTTGGCTACTTCTTAAAATAATAGGGTATATGAGTAAAAAGTCTTGTAAACTTTAAGGTCTTTAAGTACTATTTAACCTTTCTTTTCTGGTTTGTTTATGGGCTGCCGATCCATACCACTAAATTGAATATATATTTTTTGACAGTCAATTCTACAAAGTTTTTAGAGAGATACTGAGAAGTTTTCTCTCTTATCAATTAACACTATAGCTTTAAGCTTAGCTAAGCAGTATAGTTTATTATGTTATATTTCTTTCCCCTTAGGCTTCACGTGTGTGCGGTGCATATAGAGGGTGACATGGTTACCAAGTGTGGGATCATAAAAAAATGGTGTTGTTGTATAATTAATTAATAATTATATAATTTACAATTGTTTTTTTAATTGAATAAAAGCCCTTTTTTATATGGATTGGATTGGATGTGAGGATGTTTATATAGTTGCTAGTGTGTGTTAGCCCTTATGTTTTGATGATGTTTTACAATCACCATTATCGGTACTAATGGTTTATTAAGTAAAAATGTAGTAAATCCATTTAAAAGCTCGTTAGTGCCATTAATGGAGGATTGGATGGAATATGCGCTTCAACGATGATATCCAAAGGAGGAGGAGGCCAAGTGATGAAGCAACGTTATTTTAAGAACAACTAAGTTATATAAAAGCTTCATCCGATTCAAGCAATATCAAAGCTCAAATATTGGTTTCAATATGAGGATATTAGCTATCTTTTATGTTTCTCTCTAGTGCTAGAATGTAGGCAAAGAGTTACTGTGTTTACTTGAAGCTATTGGGACTCACACACACGTTTTCTTATTTAAGCTTTTAAGCCGTTTTCACAAAACCCTATTTTTCACAAATATGAGGACCTATCTGCAAAATTCTTTTTCCAAACAGTTTTTTTTAGTATTAAAAACTTTTTACAAAGTTTCATAATTTTCAGAGGTCAAACAAATATTTTACAAATATTTTAGTCAAGTCATAAAAACCAGTTTCAGCATATATATCAGAAAGCGGTCGACCGGTCCGGTCGACCGCACAGATGATCTTTCCTTACTGTTGTCCAGAGCGGTCGTCGGTCGACCGGTGCGGTCGACCGAAATCTCGATTTTTTCGTCGGTCGACCGCGCCGGTCGACCGATAATGTTTCTGCTCGTTTTCTAAGTTTTCTTAAGTGTTTGCAGTCGACCGAATTTTCGGTCGGTCGACCGAAGTGTTTTTCCGGTCGACCGAAAGTTCCTTTCGGTCAACCGATTTCCTCTTTTGTCAGGTGCGACTTTTTAAACGGTCGTTTGCCTGTAACCCGGATTACTGTGCTTACACTTAATAGTGTTTGACACAGTCTGAGGTCAGGTTCTGATAAAGGAGATTATTTACTAATCTGGGAAGATTGGGTTTCTGTTTTTAATTGATTAATCTCTTCTATAAAAACCCCAGTCTTCTTCTTCTTCAGATAGCCCTAACGTTTGCAAAAACCAGAGAGCTCTGTTTTTCCTGAGAAAATTTTCAAATCTGTTTTTCTCTGTGTTTTTGTGTGTGATTCACTTCCCAGCTTCAGTAACCTTTCTCTTTGCCATAGGGGCTGTGTAAAGAGAGAGTCTTGCATCTTTTCTTCTGCTGTGAGGGTGAGATCTTGTGTAAGATCTACTGTGAGGGTGTGATCTATTGAGATCAAACTGTGTAGTGAGAGAGATCGTGTGGGATCGCTGTGTAGACGAAGTTTCGGCTTCTAAACCGGATGTGTAGTGGATTTCTCCTCGAGAGTGGGGAGCGGGGACGTAGGTCAGAGGACCGAACCTCGTTAACACATCGCGTGTCAAGGATAACGATTCCTAACCCTCTCTTATTTACTTTGTTTGCATCAGTTTACTGTGGATTGCTTGTCTTATATTTTATTGCATAATTAGAGCCTCTTGACCCTAATCACCCCCCCTCTAGGGGTCCAACAATTGGTATCAGAGCTTGGTCTCTATATTAATTTTTGGTTTAACCACCTTAGAGAAAAGATCTAATAGAGGCTTCTTTGAATATGCATATGTTAGAAGGACAATCCACCACTAGACCACCACTCTTCACCGGGAGTAATTTCGCTTATTGGAAGGCTAGGATGAGAATCTATCTTCGTTGTATTGATCTTGACATCCTAGAGCTCATAGAAAAGAAATATGTAGAAAAGTCCAAAGTTGAGAACATGGATGAGGATGAAAGGCACCGAGCCAATCTCAATGCTAAGGCCATGAACGCCTTAATTTGTGGTCTTTCCCCCAATGAGTACAATAGAGTTTCCACGTGTGCAACCGCATACGAAATTTGGGTAAAATTATGTATCACACATGAAGGAACCCCCCAAGTTAAGGAATCTAAGATTAGTGGACTTATGCATGATTATGAGCTATTTAAAATGCTTCCTAATGAATCTATTGATGCTATGTTTTCCCGCTTTACTAATATCATCAATGAATTACATGCTCTTGATAAGTAATTGTCCATTCAAGAGATGAACTACAAGATACTTCGCTCTTTGACTCCGGCATGGGAGCCCAAAGCTACGGCTATTGAGGAAGCTCATGACCTTACCACTCTACCACTCGATAGCCTCATTGGAAAGCTCAAGGTGCATGAGAAGAAGCTCAAAGGGAAGGAGAAGGAGGAAACGCCATCACGGGAAGTTGAGGAGCCATCACCAAAGTTGAAGACTATAGCTCTCAAGGGAGCTAGTGACAACTCCTCCTCGTCATCGGATAGTGAAGTTGATTTCTCTAGAGAAGTGGCTCATCTCTCTAGAAGAATCTCTAGACTTATAAAAATGAACAAAAAATTTAATCCCCGATCTAACAACAAGTTTTCCTCTCGTGTAGGTAAATGTTTTGAGTGCAATGAACCGGGTCACGTCGCTAAGGATTGCCCCAAGCTCAAAGAGAAGTACATGAAATACAAGAAGAAGAAGGCTATGTATGCCGGATGGGAAGAATCCGAACCAAGTGATTCGGATAGCGATGATGAGGGAGCTAAACTTGCTCTTCATGACCCAAATGTTTGTTTCATGGCAAATGAACATGAGGTAATATCCGAGGCCGAAAGTGAATCTTTCTATATGCAATGTGACATAGCTATGGCTTTAGAAGAGTTGAACTTTGAATTTAAGAGAATGTCTAAAGAATACTCTTCTTTTAAAAAATTGCATGCCTCTTGTGATATTAAGCTAGAACAATTAACTACCTCTCTTGCTTTAAAAGATGAATTGCTAGGAGATCTCGATTTCGAGAATAAGCAATTAAGATCAAAGATTGAAAGACTAGAGATTGAGAGTGGTAGGACTAGACCCACTCATGTTTTTGCTAATTATCATGGTAGAAATAGGTTTTATGGCTCTCACACTCATGCATACAAAAGAAATTTTGTGTGCACATATTGTATGAGACATGGACATATTTCTACTCATTGTAGAATCAAAGATAACCATGATTTTTATGGATTGATATGGGTACCCAAAGGTACCAAGACTACTAACCACCAAGGACCCAAGACATGGGTACCTAAACCTACTACACCTTCATCTTCATCTTTTGTAGGGAACGTCACGGCAACGACGTAAGGAGATGTGGTACCTTGATAGTGGTTGCTCACATCATATGACGGGCAACAAAGATTTATTTGCAACCCTATCAAGGATTGAAGGAGGCAATGTCTCCTTCGGTGGTGGTGAGAAAGGTAAAATCATTGGTATCGGTTCTATTGGTAAGAAACCCTCACCCATTATTGAAGATGTTTATTTAGTAAGTGGTTTGAATCATAATCTTCTTAGTATTAGTCAATTAAGTGATAAAGGGTTTGATATTTCATTTAAACCGGATAAATGCATCATTAGTATGAATGAGAAAATTGTTTTTATTGCTAATCACAAATCTAATGTGTATATTTTTGAGATGAATGAGTTAGTGAATCAAGATGTGAAGTGTCTTGCGGCTATTGATGAAAACCCTTGGATTTGACACAAGAGACTTGGACATGCAAATATGGAGTTAATATCAAAATTGTCTAAGAAAAATCTTGTAAAAGGGCTACCTAGCTTGCACTTCATCAAAGATACAATTTGTGAGGATTGCGCCAAAGGTAAACAAACAAAATCTTCTTTCAAATCTATCCATGAGGTATCGACTTCTAAACCTTTGCAATTACTTCATCTTGATTTATTTGGCCCTATGCGTGTTACCTCTCTTGGAGGGAAACACTATGTTTTTGTGATTATTGATGATTTTTCTCGTTTTACATGGATAATATTTCTTGTAAAGAAAAATGATTGTTTTGAAGAATTTGCTAATCATGTCAAAAGAATTGAAAATGAAAAAGATTTAAAAGTTGTTAAAATAAGAAGTGATCATGGTGGTGAATTTCAAAATGAATTTTTCTATGATTTTTGTGCTCATCATGGTATAGCTCATATATTTTCCGCTCCTAGAACACCACAACAAAATGGTATTGTTGAACGGAAAAATCGTATCATACAAGAGATGGCACGCACTATGCTTAATTCTTATGACTTGCCAAAATATTTTTGGGCGGAAGCCGTCAATACGGTTTGCCATATTTTAAATCGTGTTTTGATTAGACCCAAGCTCAAGAAAACTCCTTATGAACTTTTTTATGGAAAAACTCCTTTTATTGGTTATTTTCGTATCTTTGGTTGTAAATGTTTTATTTTAAATATAAAAGATCAACATGATAAATTTGATTCCAAAATTGATGTTGGTATTTTCTTGGGTTATGCACCTCGAAGTAAGGCTTATAGGGTCTTCAATAAACGAAGCCTCGTTGTTGAAGAATCTATAAACGTTACTTTTGATGAGACTAATATTGTTTCTCAAGTTGTTTTACCTAGGCAAAATGATGATGACGACATTGAGGGAGGATTAGACTTCTTGCAAATTAATGACTCTCCCTCTATAGAAGCTCAAAAGGATGTGGATAGCTCCAATAATCATGAACAAGTTGAACAACCTAAGACTTGGAAATTCACATCGCATCATCCAAAGGAACAAATCATTGGGAGCCCTTCAAAAGGAGTCATTACTCGCTCAAAAGCTTTGAGTGAGTGTGGTAATGTTGCATTCTTATCTCACATAGAACTTAAAAAGATTAATAATGCTTTAAATGATGAATTTTGGGTTTTGGCTATGCATGAAGAATTAAACAATTTTCAAAGAAATGAAGTTTGGAAGTTAGTTCATAGACCTAACAATGCTAGTGTTATTGGTACAAAATGGGTTTTTAGAAATAAACTTGATGAACATGGCATTGTTACTAGGAATAAAGCTCGTTTGATTGCCCAATGATACAATCAAGAGGAGGGCATAGACTATGATGAAACATTTGCACCGGTTGTAAGGTTGGAATCTATTAGGATGTTTTTGGCTTTTGCTAGCTTTAAAAATTTCAAACTATTTCAAATGGATGTTAAAAGTGCCTTCTTAAATGGTTTTATAGAAGAGGAAGTGTATGTTGAGCAACCCCCCGGTTTTATTAATCATGCTTTTCCTAATCATGTTTACCGGGTACAAAAAGCTTTATATGGTTTGAAACAAGCTCCTAGAGCTTGGTATGCTCGCCTCTCTAGTTTTCTTGTTGAAAATGGTTTTTCAAAAGGAACAATTGATAACACTCTTTTTGTGAGAAAAAGGAAAAATGATTTCATTTTAGTTCAAATATATGTGGATGATATTATTTTCGGTGCTACTAATGAATCCTTGTGCAAGGAATTTTCTAAAGTTATGCAGGATCACTTTGAGATGAGTATGATGGGAGAGCTTACATTCTTTCTCGGGCTCCAAGTCAAGCAAACTAAGGATGGGATCTTTATTTCACAAAGCAAGTATGCGAAGGAATTGGTGAAGAAATTCAAGTTAGAGAATTCTAAGCATGCACCTACTCCCATGAGCACTAGTGTTAAGCTTGATGCGGATGAAAGTGGTGAAGACGTGGACCAAAAATTATACCGAGGTATGATAGGTAGTCTTCTTTATCTTACCGCTAGTAGACCCGATATTATGTTTAGTGTGTGTGCATGTGCACGTTTTCAAGCATTTCCTAAAGTATCTCATTTAATTGCGGTTAAAAGGATCATTAAATATGTTAATGGTACTTTTAATCTTGGTTTATTTTATCCAAGAAGCACTTCTTTTGATTTATATGGTTTTTGTGATGCCGACTTTGTCGGATGTAAGGTAGATCGCAAAAGTACTAGTGGAACATGCCAATTCTTAGGAAATTCACTTGTTTCTTGGGCTTCCAAGAAACAAAATTGTGTTGCATTGTCCACTACGGAAACGGAATACATTGCCGCCGGCTTATGTTGTGCTCAAGTGTTGTGGATGAAACAAAGTTTAGTTGATTATGATTTGAATTTTCAAAATATTAAAATCTTTTGTGATAACACAAGTGCAATAAATATTTTAAAAAATTCGGTTTTGCATTCTAGAACCAAGCATATTGATGTGCGCCATCATTTCTTACGCGATCATGTAGAGAAACAAAATGTATCCCTAGTATTTGTTGACACAAAATCTCAACTAGCGGATATATTCACTAAGCCTCTTGGAGAGGATGATTTTTGTCGCATAAGAAATGGTTTGGGCTTATGCACTATGTGAAAGTTCTACATTGTGTGCTTGTTTAGTTGTATTTTGCATTTATTTTTACCCCATTTTTTATGGTGACAAAGGGGGAGAAAAATCTCCTCATTTGTTGCATATACTTAGGGGGAGCTCATAGATAGGGGGAGCACCTATCTATAAGTTATTTTATTTTTGCTCTTAAAATGGTTGGTTGTCATCATCAAAAAGGGGGAGATTGTTAGCCCTTATGTTTTGATGATGTTTTACAACCACCATTATCGGTACTAATGGCTTATTAAGTGAAAATGTAGTAAATCCATTTAAAAGCTCGTTAGTGCCATTAATGGAGGATTGGATGGAATATGCGCTTCAACGATGATATCCAAAGGAGGAGGAGGCCAAGTGATGAAGCAACGTTATTTCAAGAACAACTAAGTCATATAAAAGCTTCATCCGAGTCAAGCAATATCAAAGCTCAAATATTGGTTTCAATATGAGGATATTAGCTATCTTTTATGTTTCTCTCTAGTGCTAGAATGTAGGCAAAGAGTTACTGTGTTTACTTGAAGCTATTGGGACTCACACACACGTTTTCTTATTTAAGCTTTTAAGACGTTTTCACAAAACCCTATTTTTCACAAATATGAGGACCTATCTGCAAAATTCTTTTTCCAAACAGTTTGTTTTTAGTATTAAAAACTTTTTACAAAGTTTCATAATTTTCAGAGGT
>BQKN01065538.1:20048-48488 GCA_022839385.1 Asparagus kiusianus | reverse complement strand
GCTTTGCCGAGACACCCCATGGGTGTCTCGGCAATGCCGAGGCACCCCGGGGTGCTTTGCCCGGGTTTTGACCCCCTGGACAGCCTTCTGACCCCCAGAATGATTTTTTTTCGGTTCCCTGGTGTTTCCACACCGACGGATGAAGATGTGGATGAATTACGCAAATCAACCCAAGCGGTTCCAAAACCCTAAGGTGGACGCCGGTCAACGCGTAGCCCTAGGTCAACGCCGGACAGCGCGTTGCGACAAAAGTCAACACGTGGCGACGAAAGTCAACACGTGATGACAAAAGTCAACCCACGCGGTTCAAAACCCTAAGGTGGACGCCGGTCAACGCGTAGCCCTAGGTCAACGCCGGACAGCGCGTTGCAACCAAAAGTCAACACGTGGCGACGAAAGTCAACACGTGACGACGAAGGTCAACCCAAGCAGTTCCGAAACCCTAAGGCGAACGCCAGTCAACGCGTAACCTTAGGTCAACGCCGGACAGCGTGTTGCGACAAAAAGTCAACTCGCAGTGAGCCAAAACCCCAAGTCAACACGATGTGACAAGGGGTAGCAAGTTCAAAGTCAACTCAATGACACGAGCCAAACTCAACTCATCAGCTTTAGACTCGAGACTCCGACGACGGCCAGGCGATAAACGCAGCGCCGGAACAACTTCGGTTATTCGACAAAGCACCTGATAAACCGAAGATCGAAGGAGCCGAGAGTTGAAGCGAACCACAGGTCCCTTAGGCCGACTGAAGGCTGGACCAATCATATCCAAAGTATTCCGGTCTCTTCTATAAAAGACACGAGTCCGAAACACTTTGGAGGGGGTATCTGTAGGCATCGAAAATTGCCGATAGGTCCCCACTCACAGCTCGGTGTTAACGATCGACGATCGAACGACGCTACCCAGTTCACAAGAGCTCAAATGACGCTGGTGAGCGACTAAAGCAAACCGACGGATTACGTGAGTCGACAGAACGTCAGAATCACGAGGATACGGGTTGACCGAAAACCCCGCGATCACCGCAATCGGGCCAACGCCCGCTGTGCCCCGATCTCCCCACAGATAATCCAACCATCAGGGCCTATAGAGCTCGCCGTCACGATTCCAACGCATCCGAAATCACTCAAATCCGAGTTCGGACGAAAAGTCAACGACGGGACAGCGGCAGAACAACGGCACGATCCCGGGCTGAACCGGGGACACCCAAACAAGTCTCGGCAGGCTCGAGACACCCCACATGGGGTGTCTCGGCCTTGGCCGAGACACCCCAAGGGGGGTGTCTCTCCCCTTAGGGTGTCCATATGACCCCTAGGTTCTCTCTTATGGCTATAAATAGCCCCCTTAGCCCTCCATTTAGAGGGGCTCTTGATTTTGCTCTGATTTAGCCTTGGTTTTGGGAGAAGAATTTCCGGTCTTGGGATTATCCTCGAGATCTGAAATTTCGAAGCTTAGAGCGGCGAAGCCCTACCGGATCGAGGAGTCTTCATCGTCATTCACCCCCTTTCCTTAGTGTTGCTCCTTAGCGGTGACACTAAGAAGAGCTATTATCTCGTTTTAGCCGAGATATACGCTTATAACCTCTAGATCTTGCGCGGATCGACGAGGTTCTGCTTCTATATCCCACGCGGATAGACGAAACTCTGCCGGATTTTCCCGGAAAGGATCTTGAAGAGTCGGCGGTCCACGGATATCAACATCCCCGTCACAGGCCAACAACCCACGCAAACGAGACCGTACCAAACCGGGCTCTCGTGTTTATTTTCGTTTAGGTTGTACCCCTTTGTTTTCGTTTTATACTGTTGTAACGATCGAAGTTGTAACAGATATCAAAGTAATGAAAACAGCAACTTTTACCGGAAACAACTATGTATTCAAAAGCATAGCACCATTTTCCCCTGTCTGTGCTTTTAGAAAAGACAGAGATGGAGTCAACGCCTAACACGCGTTGCCGGGTAGTCTTTCCCGTGAGAAAGACGAAGTCTATGTATTCAAAATCATAGCACTAAGTCCAAGAAAAGCAATTTTCTTAGCACAACGTTACATGCGGAACGGATTCAGACAATTCGCATGCTAGCCCGATTCAAACGGTAATCGGTAAAGGCACGTCAAACCCGTTGAGGGCTGGGGGTTTGCCAAAAACCCCAAAGTCTATACCTAACACGTATAGCCGGTTTAAAATCTTTCGTTGATTGAAAAAAGTTACCAGGGTCTAAACCTGGGGAATTTTATCCCGAAGCCTAAGGAGGGATAAGTCTATACCTAACACGTATAGCCGGTTTAAAATCTTTCGCCGATTGAAAAAAGTTACCAGGGTCTAAACCTGGGGAATTTTATCCCGAAGCCTAAGGAGGGATGAGTCTATACCTAACACGTATAGCCGGTTTAAAATCTTTTGCCGACCGAAAAAAGTTACCAGGGTTTAAACCTGGGGAATTTTATCCCGAAGCGTAAGGAGGGATAAGTCATCGCCTAATACGCGGTGCAAGGTACCCTTTTCCCTATAAGAATGATGGAGTTTACGAATTCAAAGTCATAGCATTAAGGGCTGGGGGTGTACCAAAACATCATGTAAAAAGAAGCAAATAGGGAGTCTCTAATAAAAGATCAAAACAAAAGCATACAACAACAAGTTCGTCAACCCGAAGGCAGCCGACGACTAAGAATATGAGACTCTAAACCGGAAAGCCTGTCCATATAGCTCTCCTCGAACTCCGCCTGCAAGCTAGCTCGGACAGAATCCTCGGAACTGCTCAAGACCTCCGCGGCTTCAGTTCGCAGCTTCATCAATCCCTCCTGTGTTGATCCCAGCTTGTCGAGCGTCCATTCACGAGAACGCTCTAATCCAACCAGGTCCTCGGTGATTATAGCAGCAGACTCTTCGGCACGTCCCAAGGCCTCCTTCAGCCTGGCTATCTCTGCACGAGTGGAATCTAGGGAACTGAGTAACTCGGCTTTGCTGGTGTCCTTCCTCGCCAGGTTGGCCATCAGCTGGGCAACAGAGTGCTCACGTGATCGGAGCTCGCTGCCAATGGAAGATCTCAGGTCACGCCACTGCGTCAACCTATCCTCCACCTGAGAAGATGCAAAAGAGGAAGCTCCACCAGCCTTCAACTCCCTCAGCTCTCGAACCTCTGACTCCAGGACAGCGAATTCAGCAGTGAAAGAGTCGGCCAACTCCGGGTGGCCTTCTTCCCTCATCATCATCATGTGACGAGAGAAGGAACGCCTAAACTGGTCGAAACAGCACTCTTTGTGAAGAAGCCTCTCGATCATGCCGTTATAAAAAGTGGTGAAAAGGCCAAGGTCCATGTGAAAAACGTCTCTGTCTGGATTGGTATCGGCCAGAAGAGCGTGGATATGCTCATAAAGAGAGGATCGAGGTCCTGCGAGCAGCAATACATGAAGCCAAGGGACTATCAAAAAAAATAATAATCAGAAAACCCGAAGGGGAAGTTCGAGGTATACCCATGCCGGCAGAAGTCCCCTCGGGTTGAGATCCGACAGAATTCGAAGTAACGACAGGAGTGGTCATGAGGGGTGTATCAACCCTCGTGGGCAAATCAGTCATACTACTCGGAGGAGGTCGGAAAGCGCCCGAAGCTGTAGAAGCATCAGGCACATCGCCTGGTCCTATGGTTACACTTCTTTATTAGCCAAAATGGAAATTTAGGCAAGTAAAGAAAAGTGGGATCGGAGATATACCTGTGAATGAATCACTCCCGAAGAGTGGTCGCGTAGGTCTTCCCGAAGTCTGTTCGGCCAGCATGTCAGCCAATAATCCAGCATCGGGTACAGGAGCATGCTCCCGTTCCCCGAAACATACATCTGGAAAGACTCCATCCTCAGCTAGCTCTTCTCTGGCAACATCTGCAAGACAACCAAAATATTGGAAAGATGCACAAGAGAGAAAGCAAAGCGTAGAATTACTAAGGAGGATATCTTCGAATGGAGATGTACCTGAATATGGGATGGTGGGCTCGACGCTGCTCGCCGGCTCAAGATCAATGTTCAGGTCAATACCTAGGGAGCCATCATGAAGAGCGTCGCACATTTCTTGCATAAAGCAATCCATATGGTCGGACTCAGGGAATACCGGATCCGGTGGAAGCTCACCTTCCTCAAAGATCCCTGAGACACAAAACATGATCACGAATCCCAAAGGCAAATCACTATAAAGCAACAAAAATGTATTCAAGAGATGTTACCTTCTTCACCACCGGCAATATCGCTTGAGTCCGCTCCACAAGGACGCTGGCCGACAGGTGGTTTGTGAGCGGTCTTCTTCCTCTTCGAAGTACCAGCTCTCCTGGAACCGACAGGTTGATCATGCACCGACTTACTACTCGTAGCAGCTCGGTCTCCAGGCCCTGAGCTCGGGGAATGGGAAGTAAGTGGCCCATGATCGCCAGTGGTTCTACCTGAAATGATAATGTGTATGAATACCAGCCGGATTCAAGAAAGGAAGTCAAAGGGTATGACAAACCTGCGCCGAGTTCTTCTTGGTTGGTGTTTATATCCACAAACTCCCCCTCAGGAGTCTCGACCTCATCATCCATAGGGTGAGGCCCTGTATCATCTCTGCTGGAGATAGAGGATTTGCCACGTCTCTTCCTCTGCTTCCGAGCAACCTCAGCCTTACGAGCAGCCACCATGGCGGCTTGTACTGAATGATCGAACTCTAACTCTGAAAGGCTCTTCACGCCTATGAATTCGTAGGCAGACAGGAACCACTTGCAGCTGAGGAAAGTGATCGTCGGCTTACGCCTATAAGAGGGAAGAGCAAAGCGGGCCCCGGTGCAGCCCGCCATGGTCCACAGCCATGCTCGCACACCGTCAACAAGTCCTCCCTCAACCCTCAAACCGCGGCTAGGGTTCCCGATGTATAGCTGATCATAGCCGAATTGACGAGCAAAACGGCAGGGGAGGTAAGGCTCTATATGGCATCGGTTCTTCACCCGGAAGACAAGATATCCGACACGGATGTTAACCAACCAACGAAAACAACCGATGTCGAGAATGGTACGGTTACTCCTGGGTTTCTCCTCATCAGTCAAAACGTCGCCATAACGACCCGAAAACTGAGGGAAACACTTGAAGAACTCCCAGCCCTTACGGACTTGAAGTTCCTGCTGAACGTCCTCGAATTTCCTCCCAAGCCATCTGCTCTTCTCCAACAACTGCAGGTATGGGACGGGAACATCAACAACACTAGGCGCCGACATCAGGCCCGGATGGTGAAGTGCGAGCCACACCATCAGATATGCGTAGGGAAGCTCGACCTTAGGACAGATAAGCTCGGTAGATGGCTCAGGACCCACCTGAGTAAAACTACTGACCACACTCCTGAGCCCGCAATGGATGCTGGCAACCATCGCCGGGAGCAGAGAAAGCTCTCTCCCATAAGCTAGCTGAACCGCGGGAAAGAGCACCTCAAGAGGTAAGGCATCCGAAGACTGATGAGGAACAACACATTTCTTCAACCATAGAGCAAGATAGCCTGCCAACAGAGACCGAGGCTCGATGGACTTCTGCGCACGGCGGAGGAACGAGCGAAACATGGTCCCTGCAGGGAAAGCTCCCTCAGCACTGGCAATGGTATAAGAACGAGCCTCACTCTTCTCCACCAACTCGTTAATGGCAGTGACGGTCAAAATATCTCGCTCACGAACGGGGTCGCTGGAAACACCCTCCAAGTTCGGGAACAGATAGGTGGCAAACTGCTTCAAACTGATTTTCCTCTTCGTCTTCGCGGGAGGAGAAATCTGGATCAAGGAAGTGTGATAATGACAGGTGAGGTCCCAGAGAGTGTCATACATATCAGGATCATCTTGCTTCAACCGCCACAACTGCTGGTTCGAAGGAAAATACTCCTGATAAGGGTAATCTCCCATCGGAAGACCGGAAACTTGATGCATTTCATGGAGGGCCAATCCCAACTCTCCGTCACCGGTCAAGAAGGTGTTGCTATCAGGTATGTACGTCTCCAACAACGCCAAGAAGTGGCGACAGCTGACTGGGAGACCATGCATAGTAGCTCGTATAGGCACGTACAGGCCACTACTCTTCAGAATCTTCTCCCAACGGCCCAAGACGTAGCCGGTCAGGCGGGGCCACCATCCCTTGGGTAATGAAGAAACCCAACCATAGCACCGGTACTCCGGGTGAGGCAACCTTCTTCCAAGAAGAGCCAAGCGGTTCCTCACGGTAGGAGCAGCCGCAAACACCTCGCCTGGGGGTGCGGTGTCATGACCCATAATCCCGGGTCGAAGGCCACGAACAGGATGATATCCGCCAGAACCAGGGGTCTTTCCATGAGAAACATAACCGCACGGAACCCGCACAGCGTCATCAGTGAGTTTCCAAGACATCCGTCTCTCCACACCCTGTCCCTCCAGATGAGTAAAAGAACAGTGGCGAGGGACGGAAGGAATATATAGAAAGGCACTCTCCTCAAGAGTTAGCCAATGCTCTTCGGCGAGAGTCAGTGTGTCAGGATCCTCCACATGATCCCCGAACAGGAAATCCGGCTTCTTCAAAGCCTGGGTAGACGAAGCATCCACGGTAAGAGGAGCATCGGTGATGAGCTGGCGTAAACAGTGACGCCCCCCATCCCGTATCAGGTGACGGGATTCGTCTGAACGATCCCTGTCGAACTGCGGGAGCGGATCAATTGCCTGTCTAACAGAAGCCGAAGAGAAGACCTCACGGCTGCAACCGGTAATCGCATGAGAAGGAAAGCTACCACCGGGAAAATCGACTGCAATGAAACGAAGGGTCAGAATATCTATCTCATAAAGGCAAAATGAGATTGTTCACGGGATAATTGGCGAAGGCGATTTCGAGTGCCCTACACCGGGAGGACGGTACACGTCATCACGTAATCGCGTGATAACATACACCGACCTATAAGGTGTAAGGCAACACGAGATCGCCCTAATATACCCGAAGACTTGAATTGGCTAAGCAAAACAAGTCTGAAACCTTAACCCCCGCGGGAGGGGTATCGGTTCTTCCGTCATGACCCGCGAGAGGTCAATCCGGGATACAAAAAAAAGTATAAAATTCTCACCCCCGAAGAAAGAGGCCACTGGGGACGATGTCGTAGGAGCCTCTTCCTCGCTATGCTGGGGACGAGAGTGACTCCCGGAAGGTCAAGATCGACGAGGAGACATCGCGAACCTGCAACAAAAAGAGGCACATCAGGTACAATATACATACACGAAATATTGAAAAAGGGGAAATTAAGCACTTGGACTTGAAATCCTATAAACAAATAGGATTTTATAGTTAAAGTCTAATTAAACCTACGAATTTCGTGCACGCGGGACGATAATCGTCGTTTCGCGGTAAATTTTGGTGAAATACCCAAAATACCCCCCGTGCTCAAGGCCAAATTCAGGTCAAGGACACGTGCGATTCGGGTCATGATCATCATACTTGATCATCTAACATCCCGGTACCCTATAATTTTGATCAAATTTTGCAGATAAGCCCTTTTGCAGAATTTGGTCAATTTTACATAAAAAACCCCTCATCAAACTTTTGGTTTAACCCCCACAAGCATTTACCAAAAATTCGATCAAGGGTTTGGGGTTTTAAACTTTGCGGATTTCAGATCCAAATTCGTGGCCTTTTGCAAATAAGCCCCTCTAAAATTTTATGGGCTGTTTTGCAAATAACCCCCTCAAACAAGCCTCTAACCCTTTTGCATAATAAACCCCTACAATCTTCCGTCAAATGGGCACAAATCAAAACCCCAAAATTTCAGTCCCATCATTGCATAAAAACCCCACGAATTTTGCAAATAGGCCCCTATAGTTTTGGCCCTTGCATAGAACCCCCCAAGAACATATTGCATACACAACCCCTATCTATTGCAAACATAAAATGCAATCTTTACAAGGAAATAGGAGGATTGAAGAGGGGATCTTACCCAAATCAAGAGAGACTCCTCCGAGCTCGGAAATGGAAGTCGAAACCCTCGTTTGGAAGAGGAGAAAATTCCGGCAAATGGGTACTCACCAAAATCCGAGCTTTCTTGTGATTTGATGAGTTCTTCAAAACTTTAATGGAGATTTGTTAGAGGAAGAAGAAGCATATGAAAACCGAAATGGGGGGGGGGAGAAGAGCTCGGTTTTGGGGGAGGTTGTCCTCTTTTGAAATTCAAATGAAAAGGGGGGACCATGTACAAGTGTACAACAAGACAAAACACCAAAAGGGGGGGACCACAAGCAAACAAGACACCCCCTAGGGGTGTCTCGGCAAAACCGAGACACCCCCAAGGGTGTCTCGGCTTTGCTGAGACACCCCATGGGTGTCTCGGCAATGCCGAGGCACCCAGGGATGCTTCACCCGGGGTTTTGCCCCCCAAGTGGCTTTCTGATACCCCGGACGACCTTTTGACTCCCCGAATGATTTTTCGATCCCCCGATATCTCTGAAAATGTCCATTCCTCGCCGATGGTTGAAAATACGGATGAAGTCCACAAGACAATGCACGGCAATTTCAAAACCCTAAGGTGGACGCCGGTCAACGCGTAACCTTAGGTCAACGCCAGACAGCGCGTTGCGACAAAAGTCAACACGTGACGACGAAAGTCAACACATGACGACGAAAGTCAACCCACGCGGTTCGAAACCCTAAGGTAAATGCCGGTCAACGCGTAACCCTAGGTCAACGCCGGACAGCGCGTTGCGACAAAAGTCAACACGTAGCGACGAAAGTCAACACGTGACGACAAAAGTCAACCCAAGCGGTTCCAAAACCCTAAGGTGGACGCCGGTCAACGCGTAACCTTAGGTCAACACCGGACAGCGCGTTACGACAAAAGTCAACACGTGGCGACGAAAGTCAACACGTGACGACAAAAGTCAACCCAAGCGGTTCCAAAACCCTAAGGTGGACGCCGGTCAACGCCGAACAGCGCGTTGCGACAAAAGTCAACACGTGGCGACGAAAGTCAACACGTGACGACAAAAGTCAACCCAAGCGTTCCAAAACCCTAAGGTGGACGCCGGTCAACGCGTAACCTTAGGTCAACGCCTGACAGCGCGTTGCGACAAAAGTCAACACGTGGCGATAAAAGTCAACCCGTGACGACGAAAGTCAACCCATGCGGTTCGAAACCCTAAGGTAAACGCCGGTCAACACGTAACCCTAGGTCAACGCCGGACAGCGCGTTGCGACAAAAGTCAACCCAAGCGGTTCCAAAACCCTAAGGTGGACGCCGGTCAACGCGTAACCTTAGGTCAACGCCGGACAGTGCGTTGCAACAAAAAGTCAAACCCCAGTGATTCAGAACCCCAAGTCAACACGATGTGACAGGTATAGCAAGTTCAAAAGTCAACTCAATGACACGAGCCAAACTCAATTCACCAGCTTAGACTCGAGACTCCGACGACGGCCAGGCGATAAACGCAGCGCCGGAACAATTTCGGTTATTCGACAAAGCACTGGATAAACCGAAGATCGAAGGAGCCAAGAGTTGAAGCGAACCACAGGTCCCTTAAGCCGACTGAAGGCTGGACCAATCATATCCAAAGTATTCCGGGCTCTTCTATAAAAGAAACGAGTCCGAAACACTTTGGAGGGGGTATCTGTAGGCATCGAAAATTGCCAATAGGTCCCCGCACACAACTCGGTGTCAACGATCGACGATTGAACGTCACTACCCGGTTCACAAGAGTTCAAACAATGTCGGTGAGCGATTGAAGCTAACCGACGGACTACGTGAGCCGACAGAATGTCAGAATCACGGGGATACGGATTGACCGAAAACCCCGCGATCACCGTAATTGGGCCAACGCCCGCCGTGTCCTGATCACCACACTGATAATCCAACCGATGGGATCTACAGAACTCCTCGACGGGCTTCCAACACAACCGGAATCAGTCAAATCCAAGTCCGGATAAAGGCACTACAGCGAAGACAATCAAAGAACACCGCGGAGCGTCTCGGATGACACGAAACACCCCGGGGTGTCTCAGAAAATCCAAGACACCCCAAGGGTGTCTCGGAAATTCCGAGACACCCAAGAGTGTCTCGGAAATTCCGAGACACCCAAGGGTGTCTCGGAAATTCCGAGACACCCAATTCCGAGACACCCCAAGGGTGTCTCGGATTTTCCGAGACACCCAGGGGTGTCCTCTCCCCTTTTGAGCACCCCTACCCCCCTTGGTTTCCTATAAATAGGCCCCTAGGGCCTCCATTCTCTTAGCCTTGGTTTTGGGAGAGAAATTTCTGGTCTTGGGATTATCCTCGAGATCTGAAATTTCAAAGAGGAGCGGCGAAGCCCTGTCGGAGCGAGGAGTCTGATTTTTAAAGCAGCGAAGCCCTGCCGGATTAAGGAGTGAGACCTCTTCATCGACTTCTTCTTCATTCCCCCCTTCTTTTCCTTGGTGTTGCCCTTCGCAGGTGACACTAAGAAGAGCTAGTGTCTCGTTTTAGCCGAGACATAAGCTTATAACTTCTAGATCTCACGCGGATCGACGAAGTTCTGTTTCTATATCCCTTTGCGGATAGACGAAACTCTGCCGGACTTTACCGGAAAGGATCTTGAAGAGTCGGCGGTCCACGGATATCGACATCCCCGTCACAGGCCAACAACCCACGCAAGCGAGACCGAACCAAACCGGGATCTCGTGTTTATTTTCGATAAAGTTGTAATATCTTTTGTTTTCATTTAAACTCTGTTGTAACGATTGAAGTTGTAACAGATACCAAAGCAATAAAAACAGCAACTTTTGACGAAAACACACATAGATATATTATTGTGAAAATTGTGTCTCAATACCCAAACATATATAGATTTATGAAATCAAAAGACTGGAAAAACATGAGAATCATGAAAGATATTTTTAAATGAAAATAAACCATGAGAACCATGAAAAATCATGACAATTATGAAAGTCCAAATGAAAATCAAATAAATCAAATGAAATCACATATGTTATTACAAATCATGATCAAAAGAAATTATGAATCATGATCTAAACGTTAATAACATTAAAATATGCTTGATCTACAAATCATCATTTTTGATGAACAAGTGATCAAGCAAATAGTAATATCACAATATTTATATGTTTTATCCACAAAGATCAAAAAAGAGTATGCTTAGGATAAAACAAACGAAATCAATATTTGACATATCCCATAAGAAAAACAAGAGAGGTAACCATATCAAGCACTTGGAGCTTGTTTCAACCTATATAAACTTTTATCACCCAGTAAACATGATTTGGAAATAAATATCCAATAAATCAAGGGTGTTGCTCAAACACAAATCTCTCATCAAAATCAAAGCCAATAAAAATGAAAACAAAAGTATTGAAAAAATGTTTTTAATTTCAAAATTTTCAAAACATGTTTTCCAAAAATAAGAAATAAAAACGAAAATGCTAAAATGTGTTTTGAAATCAAACATGCTTAGGTACCTAATTACTCTTGGTACCAAAAAGTTTAGGGACATGACCCCTATCAATAAAGCTCAAAGCTCTTGGGTTATGATCCCATTTGGGCGTATTTTTTGCACGAGCACGGTCAAAACAATAAGTGTGCAAATGGCCCTTCCGGTTTCAATATGTGCAATGAAAAGGGTGAAATGGTTTGTGTTGACCTTATGGTTGTGCTCAGGAAATATTTGCGAATAAAGATGGTCTTTTAAAATTATTTTACAAATGTAATATATTTTTAAACAATTGTGGTCTTTTTGACACATTTTGCAAATTTGAAAATTTTTGCAAATCAAAGCAAAATTTGCCAAATGACCAAACCTACCAAAATAATCACATTTAAACACACTATCATGCTTGTGATGAATATTGTGTGCATGTGTGTGTGATAAAGAAACTTTATAAGATGCACATGGAGCAATAATATTAGCGTTCTTTGGTTATGTGAATCATAGCAAAATTTTGCAAGATAGCCTTTACGACCGCAAGTGGTGCATTTATAAACTTTACTATACATGTGTGCATAGTATGTATGAGATGTAGAAGTATTTGTACAAGACTTAGCACATATATTCATAAGTTTCTTATTATTGTCAATACATGTAGTTAGAGTTGAGTCTAAGAAAAAAATGTGATTTTTAATATTATTCAACTCATTATTAGGCAAAACATCATTAACAATGGAAGTAGAGTAAACATGATTATTCTTAAATAATATAAATTTATTTTTAATTGCTTCTACTTCTATCATGGCATTATTCTTTTCATGAGTTATACTAGTAATATTTGAGATTAAAGAATCATGATCTAATTTTAAATTTTCATTGTTTTCTTTTAGGATCATATTATCTTTGGAAATTAAATCAAACTTAGATGCTTGCAATTCATGATCAAATTTTAAATCTACATGCTTGCTTTTCAAATCAATAAAAATTTTATGCAACATTGTGTAGGTATGCATTAATCAATCATATGCACATGCGAGTTTATTAATAGATAATTCACTTTTGGATTTTGAATCGCATACCACACTAGGGCTATCGCCTAGTAGCCATGTGCACGATGATGATGCTCCATCCTTACTTGAAGTAGATTCCGCTAAAGCGTGTTGAATCTCCTCCAAGTTACCTTGATGTGCTTCTATAAATGTTCATAATTTGTAAGCACTATCAAAATGAGCAAGCTTGTTATAAGTGAATGAATCAAAAGTATTTAACATAAATTCTAACACTAACTTGTTCACAGTAAATATCTTCTTATCATTTAAGTGTTAGACCCTAGAGGGGGGGTGATTAGGGTCTTATGCTAATCTAATCCGATTTAAATACCAATTAAAATTAATTAACAAGTTATCCTAGCAAGTATGAAATATAACAAGTTATATGAACTAGGATAATCAATATGAACAACAAGATATATCCTAACAAAGAGATATAGGCAATGTATGTACAAAGATATAAAACTAACACAATGTGATATATCCTACCAAAGAGATATACAATATGATATATGCAAGGATATGTAAACTAACACAAGGGTAAACAATATGAACTAGATAGTGGATGAAATAAATGAGCAATGCACAATTGGCGATATAAGATAAGTGCAAAAGCAAATGCGCCAATGACAAACTCAAACACACTCAAATGATCACGGATTTCGGACCTTCCGTCCTACGTCTCCGCTCCCCACTCCCGGGGAGAAATCCACTATCACAACCGGATTTTCTACGCTCACCCGAATAACGTTTACACCTCACAGTGTCGGTTTTCAACGTTCACCGAACAACGTCACTCCTCACACTCGGTTTTCTAGTTCACCGAAAACTACACAACACACTCGGTTTTCTAGCTCACCGAAAACCTTACAACACTCACAATTGTAACAAATATAAATTTGTTCTCTACAATAGATGAGAACTCAATAAAGCACAACTCAATGTTACAATCTCTCACAACCCTAATATACTATGTATGAAAGACACAATAAGCTCAAGTGGGTGTGTGTAACAATGAGATATAAATCAAATCTAAACTCAATATAAAAAACTAGCTTTAAAGAAATATAATAAAATAACTAAGCAAATGTAAAGCTAGATAAGAGTTTAGAAAACTTCTCAATAGATCAAGAGGTGGAAGGATAATGGTTGGAAGCTCAAACTTTAATAGATGATCTCCTCAAGCTCTTGTGGAATTTTCTTCACAAACAAACTCTTGAAACAAACTTAAAAACCCTTCAGCAAACTTGTAAAACTCTTTTTAAAACTCTCTTAAACATCCATAAGAAATAATAAAAGTTGAAGGCTTTTTATAGCCTCTTAAACCAGCCACAAACCCCCAAAACCGAAAATATCAAAAACTAGCCGTTACTAGCCGTTATAGGCTGAAAAGACCAAAAAACCCCAAATTCCAGCATTCTGGAAATTTATGTATTTGACTTTGTAAAATCAATTAAAAATAGTAAAACAGTTCCAAAAATTATGAAATTTTGTGGGAAAGATTTCAACATGTAGAATAACATGTTAGAGAAAGAATTTCTGAAAAAATATTTCTCAGTTGAGAGAAATAAATGTTTGAACACAGATTTACAGTTTCTAAAAAAATGCTGACATACACGATTTTGTAAAATCAATTGGGCACAGTAAATCAACTCCAAAAATAGTAAAATTTTGAGAGAAATTTCTAAACATGTAGATAAACATGTTAAAGAAATAATTTCTTGAATACCACTTTCCATTTATGAAAACTCATCTGTTTTGTAAAACATGCACGAACATGTGCACGAACAAAAACATGATTTTGTAAATTCCATTAAACATAATAAATCAATTCCAAACTTGATGAAACTTTGCGAAATGTTTATAAACATGAAAACAAACATGTTAGAAAAAGAATTTCTCAAACTGAATTTCTATTTGTGAAAACTCATGTATTTTGCAAGTGTGTCCAAAGAATGAAAACTTAAAACCATGCATGTATATATATAACTATATATATACATAGAAACCAAATACGTGTGTGTATATGATATTGAGCTTAAGGTATTTAACACACATAATATAAATCCTAAACTACATTACCCAAGCTTGATCTTGATCTTTATTGTAGCTCAACTTGGTACACATGCGGATGAAGCTTGAACTTGATCTTTAACTTTAAATTGCATAAGCTTCACCGACATTCCGCCAACCTCCTTTGGATATGATCGTTGAAGCTCTATTCCATCCATCCACCAACTCGTTGTTTGTCTATAATAAATATGAAAATACAAACACTAGACAAACAACATTAGAAATAAATTGTTTGTTAAACATCATCAAAACAAGAAGGCCAACAATCTCCCCCTTTTTGATGATGACAAACAATTTACAAAAAGGATATATGCATGAAAGGAAATGAATATATAAATTATAATTCACATGCATATAGACAAAGAAATATATACTCATAATATTTCTCCCCCTTTGACAACATCAAAAAGGGGACAAAAGAATAAAGAGAGCGAAAGCTCCCCCTATCAATAAGCATGGGTGAGTATAAAAACAAACATAGAATAGGGAATAGCTCCCCCTATCAAAATGCCATATAAAATATATGCAATAAAGATCAAGGCAAATATATGTGAGCAAGCATAAATGCTAAACACAACTCACATACAAAAAGATAATGAGAACACATATGAGTATATCAATATGAAAAATAGTGTCTCATATCAAAGAACATAAAAAACCATGTATAAGAGTAGATTTATGAAATCAAAAGAGAAGGAACATGAGAATCATGCAAAAAGTTTTCAAATGAAAACAAAGTAATTAATGAAATCATAAATCAAGATTTAAGTTCAAAAACAATGTTTGATCAAAAAGAAATTTCTTTGTAAAGCTTGATCAAATCACATATAGAATACATTATAAGGCACGAATAGATGATCCATGAGCACAAACATATAAATATCATCATATAAGTGAAATATAATGAATTCAAAGCAACAAATCAAAATAAAATCTTTAACAAAAGAATTTTAAGAGAGGTAACAATATATTAAGCTCTTAAGCTTGTTCTAACCCATATAATCATTCTAGCATCCGGTAAACATGATTTGGGAATAAACACCAAATAAACCCGGAGGGTTATATAAATGTAAACCTCTCATCAAAGTAAAATCAATGATCATGAAAACAAAAGAATTTAACCAATAAAAGGAATTGTTTTCATAAAAGTTTAAAATATATTTTTCAAAACCAAGAAAGAGAAAAATAAAAACACTAAAATTCTTGGTTTAAAAATTATTTTGGCACCCAAGCATTCTTGATGCCGGATTGTTTAGGGACATGACCCCTATCAATGAAGCTCAAAGCCCTAGGGTTATGAACCCTCTTAGGCGCATGTGGTGCACGAATACAGTCATAACAAAAATTACTCAAATGACCCTTCCGATTGTAATAAGTACAATGGAAAGGAAGCATTTGCTTATGTTGACCAAACAGTTGTGCACGGGAGACATTAGAAACATTTGCAAACATGGATGGTCTTTTAAAATTGTTTTGCAAATGTGAAACTCTCTTTAAATCAAAACAAAATTTGGCCAAGTGACCAAATCGACCACAAAAATCACATTTGTACACATGGACATGTTTATGATGATCTATATGTGTGTGTACATGTGAATGTGATGAAGAAGTCTTATGAGATGCACAAGAAGGATTAATATTCTTATGGTTTTGTGCATCATAGCAAAATTTAGCTAAGTGGCCTTTACGGCCGCAAATAGAGCATTTATAAATTTTGCTATACATGTGTGCATAGTAGGTGTTTGATTTGGAAGTGTTAACACGGGACTTTGCACACAAGTCTATAAGCTTATCATTTTTCACAATGCATGCTTTTAAGATTGAATCTAAACAAGATATGTGGTTTTTTACAAGATTCAATTCATCATGAGATATGTGTGCATTGTCATAAGAAGTAGAGCAAACATGATCATTTTTGAATGATAGAACTTCATTTCTAATAGACTCTACTTCTAGCATGGCATTTTCTTTTTCATGAGTTAAAATAGCAAAGTTTGAAAGCAATGAATCATGATCCGAAGTTAATTTATCATTATTTTCTTTGAGCATCACATTCTCATTAGAAATATTATCAAACATAGAAATCAACAACTCATGATCGGATTCTAAATTATCATACTTGCATTTTAAATCAATAAAATCATTTTGCAATTTCTTATAGGCATGCAATAATTTTTCGGAAGCACAAGCAAGTTCGTCACTAGATAAATTATTTATGAATTCGAACTCGCAAACCTCACTAGGGCTATCGCCTAGTGCTCGTGTGCATGAAGCTCCTTTAGAACTTGAAACGGGATCCTCCAAAGCTTGTCGGATCGCCTCCAAGTCTCCTTGATGTGCTTCTATAAATTTCCAAAGTTTGTAAGCACTATCAAAATGAACAAACTTGTTAGACATAGATGAATTAAAAGCATTTAGCAAATATTCTAACAAAATATTGTTCATTGTAAACATACGATGATCATTTTTATTCCACTTGGATTTTCCCAAAGTGGGCACAATATAAGCATCATCTATAATTTCCCATAAATCAAAATGTTTAGATTGAACAAAAAGTTTAAATCTAACACACCATTGGGCATAGGAGAAATTATCTAATCTAGGAGCAATATTGATGGCATAACCTAAACCATGCATATCCATAATATAAAAGGCAAGCAAGATGCAAATGTAATCAAAACAAGATTAGCACAACAAGATAACTTAGATCTTTAACTCAAGGCGATTAGACCTTAAATCAAAGAGCACCAAGCTCTGATACCAATTGTTAGACCCTAGAGGGGGGTGATTAGGGTCTTATGCTAATCTAATCCGATTTAAATACCAATTAAAATTAATTAACAAGTTATCCTAGCAAGTATGAAATATAACAAGTTATATGAACTAGGATAATCAATATGAACAACAAGATATATCCTAACAAAGAGATATAGGCAATGTATGTACAAGGATAAAACTAACACAATGTGATATATCCTACCAAAGAGATATACAATATGATATATGTAAGGATATGTAAACTAACACAAGGGTAAACAATATGAACTAGATAGTGGATGAAATAAATGAGCAATGCACAATTGGCGATATAAGATAAGTGCAAAAGCAAATACGCCAATGACAAACTCAAACACACTCAAATGATCATGGAGTTCGGACCTTCCGTCCTACGTCTCCGCTCCCCACTCCCGGGGAGAAATCCACTATCACAACCGGGTTTTCTACGCTCACCCGAATAACGTTTAAACCTCACAGTGTCGGTTTTCAACGCTCACCGAACAACGTCACTCCTCACACTCGGTTTTCTAGTTCACCGAAAACTACACAACACACTCGGTTTTCTAGCTCACCGAAAACCTTACAACACTCACAATTATAACAAATATAAATTTGTTCTCTACAATAGATGAGAACTCAATAAAGCACAACTCAATGTTATAATCTCTCACAACCCTAATATACTATGTATGAAAGATACAATAAGCTCAAGTGGGTGTGTGTAACAATGAGATATAAATCAAATCTAAACTCAATATAAAAAACTAGCTTTAAAGAAATATAATCAAATAACTAAGCAAATGTAAAGCTAGATAAGAGTTTAGAAAACTTCTCAATAGATAAAGAGGTGGAAGGAGAATGGTTGGAAGCTCAATCTTTAATAGATGATCTCCTCAAGCTCTTGTGGAATTTTCTTCACAAACAAACTCTTGAAACAAACTTAAAAACCCTTCAACAAACTTGTAAAACTCTTTTTAAAACTCTCTTAAACATCCATAAGAAACAATGAAAGTTGAGGGTTTTTTATAGCCTCTTAAACCAGCCACAAACCTCCAAAAACCGAAAATATCAAAAACTAGCCGTTATAGGCTGAAAAGACCAAAATACCCCAAATTCCAGCATTCTGGAAATTTATGTATTTGACTTTGTAAAATCAATTAAAAATAGTAAAACAGTTCCAAAAATTATGAAATTTTGTGGGAATGATTTAAACATGTAGAATAACATGTTAGAGAAAGAATTTTTGAAAAAAATTTCTCAGTTGAGAGAAATAAATGTTTGAACACATATTTACAGTTTCTAAAAAAATGCTGACATACACGATTTTGTAAAATCAATTGGGCACAGTAAATCAACTCCAAAAATAGTAAAATTTTGAGAGAAATTTCTAAACATGTAGATAAACATGTTAAAGAAATAATTTCTTGAATACCACTTTCCATTTATGAAAACTCATCTGTTTTGTAAAACATGCACGAACATGTGCACGAACAAAAACATGATTTTGTAAATTCCATTAAACATAATAAATAAATTCCAAACTTGATGAAACTTTGCGAAATGTTTATAAACATGAAAACAAACATGTTAGAAAAAGAATTTCTCAAACTGAATTTCTATTTGTGAAAACTCATGTATTTTGCAAGTGTGTCCAAAGAATGAAAACTTAAAACCATGCATGTATATATATAACTATATATATACATAGAAACCAAATACGTGTGTGTATATGATATTGAGCTTAAGGTATTTAACACACATAATATAAATCCTAAACTACATTACCCAAGCTTGATCTTGATCTTTATTGTAGCTCAACTTGGTACACATGCGGATGAAGCTTGAACTTGATCTTTAACTTTAAATTGCATAAGCTTCACCGACATTCCGCCAACCTCCTTTGGATATGATCGTTGAAGCTCTATTCCATCCATCCTCCAACTCGTTGTTTGTCTATAATAAATACGAAAACACAAACACTAGACAAACAACATTAGAAATAAATTGTTTGTTAAACATCATCAAAACAAGAAGGCCAACATTAAGCTCCACTTGGATTTCTCCAAGGTGGGTACAATATAAGTATGATCAATAACTTCCCACAATTCAATATTTTTAGTTCTAACAAATATTTTAAATCTAAAACACCATTAAGCATAGGAGAAAACATTGAATTTAAGAGCAATATTAATATCATAATCAAAACTAGGTGCACCATGCATATTCATAATTATAAATGAAAGCAAGATGAAAATAATCTCAAAACTAGATTAGCAATAATGCAAAGCGAGGATCTTTGACTCTAGACGATTAAGACACAAATCAAAGAGCACCAAGCTCTAATACTAAATAAAATTACCCTAGAAGGGGGGTGAATAGGGTATATGCTAATCTAATCTGGTATTAATACCAAATTAAAAACTTACTAACAATCTATCCTAGCAAGTATGATATTCAACAAGATATGAGCAAGGATATGTAATTAAACAAGGAAGAAATAAACATGAACACAATATGCAAATGAGATAGTGCGCAAATGATAATCGCAAACAAACAATATGATCAAGGAATTCGGTCACTCTCGACCTACGTCTCCACTCCCCACTCTCGAGGAGAATCTCCACTATCCCAACCGATTTTTAACGTTCACCAAAAACATTTACAAGACACACAACGGTTTTCTAGCTCATCGAAAATTTTTACAACTCCCACAAATGCAATCACAAAATACACTCTCTAAGTGTTAGCCTAACCCGTGTCGCCTTCCTCAAGTGTTCGGATTTACAACATTTTCCTAGGCTTTACTACCGATGTCACTCTTCTTGGAATCGACCCTGTCTCTCACCACACACTCCTCTCGGTGTCCTTGTATACTATAATATGCTCACATAATTAAGCACAAATACAAAGTGTTTGTTCTCTAAACAAGATGAGAATACAATTAAGCTCACTCTTAATGTTATAACCCACAACCTAATAATTATACTATATGTGAAAATACTCGAGGTGTGTGTGTGTAAGCAATGAGAAATAATCAAAACTAAACTTAATATAAGATCTAGCTTAATGAAAAAGATAATCAACAACAATTATAAATATAAGCTAGAAATTAAGTTTAGTAAAACTTCTCTAAAAACAAGAGTGATAGAGATTGAGATTGAAGCCCAAACATGAAAAGAATAATCTCCTCCTCTTGTGAAAACTTCTTCACAAAACAAACTTAAAAACTCTAGTAAACTCTTAAACAAACTTGCCAAAAACTTGATTAAAACTTTTCTTAAGTTAGTTCAGAAGTTTGAGGGTAAGGGGTATTTATAGAAGCCCCAAACAATAGCCCTAAACCCAAGCAAGAGACAAAATCCTGAAATTTCCGCTCAGCCAAAAAACTAGCCGTTAATAGTGTTATAAGTCGACTTGTACTGTACATGAGTCAACTTATGAACTAGCTATTACAGGCTAGACAACTGTTACGACTCGACTTGATGAAGTCATATGTTGATTCATCTTCTATTAGTCGACTTAATGGATTATGAGTTGACTAAGAAGACGTTATCTGTATTTTCAAGCACAGTCCATAAGTCGACTTATTACAGCCATGATTCGACTTATAAACGTGCACATGCATTGTGCATGTATGAAATTGAATTTTTGAGTGCCTTTAAAAATAGCAGATAAAATCTAAAAAATATGAAACTTTAGGAAATACTTATAAACATGATTTTGAACATGTTAGAAAAAGAATTGTGAAAACTCTTCATTTTACAAAATAGTCCAAAACACGAAGTTACAACAACACATGATTTTGATACAATATTTTCAAACAAGTTTGATACTTCTCTTAAGTGGATTAATAGACTTTATCAAAGATGTAAAATAGTATAATCAAGTCTTTAATCCATAGATACATTATTTTGCAAACTTACAAAAGTATGAAAACGAAAAACATGTTTTTATTGATTTGAATATGTTAAAGCTTGATTTTAATGAAATCATTTCGAGCACATATAAATATAAAACAAATATGTGTGTATATAACTATATCCATTTGTTTCATATTTATGTGGCTAAACTTGAAAGCAAGTAAAAAAACAACGTGTGTGTGTGTGTGTGTATAATATTGAGCTTGAAATATTTGCACACAAGTATAAACTCCTAAAAACTAAAACACTATACCCAAGCCAATGATCTTTCATTGAAGCTCGATCTTGTTTGCGAATGAAGCTTGATCTTGAATCTTTAACTTGAAATACAAAGCTTCATTCTAATTTCGCCAACCTCCTTTGAATATCATCGTTAAGACGCAATCCATCCAACCTCTAACGATGATCTTTTATGTAGAATATCTTACAAGAAAATACAAAATACCCGACAAACCGATTTTAGGAATTGTTTGTTAATCGTCAAAAATAGGTTAGATAGTAGGCTCATAAACATGAGACCTAATAATTTGTGATGACTTTTGATTGCGAGATCGTCGACATAACATTCCACTGTCTTATGCAAATGCTCACAAAAGAATGTGTTCATAACGCGGTGATAAGTTCATCCAGCATTTTTCAAGTCAAAGGGTATTATTGTATAACAGAATACCCAAGGGTGTCTTGAAAGCTGTATGCTTCTGATCGTCTGGATACATTTTGATCTAGTTGTATCCAGAAAACCCATCCATAAATGACATCCTCTCAAACATACACGTATTGTTAACCATGACATCCGTGATAGGGAGAGGAAATTCGTCATTTGGGCAAACAAGATTAAGATCCCTAAAATCAATACAGATCTAGATCTTGCCATTCTTTTTCATCACCACCATGATATTGGCCAACTTAGCAGGGTGTTGTTTCTCACAGATGAATCCGCATTCAATGAGTTTGCATATTTATTTCTCAATCTACTCCATTAACTCAGGTTGGAAGTTTTTTTGTTGTTTGATCGGTTTAATATTAGGGTCGATGTCAATGCAATATGCAGCCATGTTGAGATCTAAACCAGGCATGTCTTTGTAACTCCAAACGAATATGTCAATATATTCTCAAAGGAGAGCTACGAGTTCTTCTTTCTCAGCGGAAGATAGACTTGCACTAATGAAGATGGGCTTAGGATTGACTTCATTGCCTATGTTGATTTGAACCATTTTACATTCGATGGGCGGTTCACTGACTTGAAAGAGCAACTCCCGCTATTTTTCAAGATGTTTTGCTCATGAGCCATCTTTAGAATCTTTGAACACTTCAGATTTATCAAGATCTATAGTTAGATCGTATGGGACCATGTTACCTATGAATTCGCAAAGCATGGCTCCAAGGCTGATGTCAGAATCCTAGTTAGAAGTATCTAAAGAACTGCTTAGAAGTATCTAAAGAATCCGATGTTGATACATAGGTTCTCGAGGGTGATTACAAGTGGATATATTTCCCAGATCAGATCATCGTAGGGATCTAGCTCGATGTCTACTTCATTGCCATTGTCCTCATCATTGGGAAGAGCAATCTCAATTGTATGATTTTCATCGTACAAGAGAGAGTCAGTAAAGTAATTCTCCACTCCTTTAAAAGGATACTTTTTAGCATCAATGCTTTGTTGAACATCTTATCCATCAATGCATTTGAAGCATTGATGAAGTGTTGAGGGGACAACCATATTGGAATGGGTCCATGGTCGTCTGAGGAGAAGGTTGTAAGGTATTTCAACATTAATGACATAACAAGTCACCTCCGTCTTTAAGTCACCGACCTGACATTTAAGTTAGATCTTCCTAAGAGATTAGCTACTACTAGCATTGAAGCCGAATATAGTGACAGAAGTTTTTGAAAGCTTGTGAAGGGGAATACCCAAAAAGCTCAAGAGTCTTCGCGTAATTATGCTCAATGTAGAGCCTGGGTTGATGTGGATCCTCTCGATCTTTGCCGACCCTGCATACCCAGTGTAGTAAAGGGGTCGGTTATAATGGTGATCGTTGATGAGCTTGTCCTCTAGAGTGAAAGGGATACAAGGCACCTACTGTTGACATTAATAGCATTGCTTGAGTTCTTCATTTTGAGGAGGCTTGATCATGTGGGATAAGAATGCCTCACTGTTGTTCGAAGGTTCTTTCAAATCCTCCCTCATTTCCGTAGACACACGTAAAAGTTTGAATAAGGTTATATGAGCCGGGATATTAGCTAATTAGGCTATGATATCATATTGGAATGGCTTTAGAATTATCTGAAAGATACTGCCACGCCTTGTCAAACTGAGTTGCATTTTGCTTAGTTGGTTCAGGTTGTTGGAAAGGTCCTTGCTGATCATAGTTCTACAAATAATCTTGGCCAAACCTTGTTCCTACCATGGCAAGCTTTTCTTCCTTTAAATCAGTGATTGAAGAGACTTATAAAGATTCCTTTTCAATGATTGTAAAAATGGCATTGCAAGATTTCATCTTGTGCTTGATCTTGGACTCTTGAAGAGTCCAATACTCATCTTGAAGAAGATCAGGATGTACCCATACCATTTCTCCTCTTACTATAGTGAGAGGGACTAAGCCTTAGCTTTGTTGGTTTTATTGGTCATAATTGACCACTTCCATGCTTATAGTAGAAATGCGGACAACGTCGTCTTAGGCTTGGATTTCCGGCACAGAGTCGAATTGGAGAGGCATCATATTAGCAGTGACTTTCTTTTGCTCAGGCTTGAGCTTGAGAATTCCTGAGTCGATAAGGGCTAAACTTTATATTTGAGGATATGGAAGTTCTTCGTTGGGTGTCCTAATATTCTATGATAAACGCAGTAATTAGGGTCATCGATCTTTCCGACTTCTTCAGGGCGCCGAGCTTCAGGAAGCTTTAACCAATTACCCTTGTTGAGGACATGGAAAATAGCCACTATGTGTTCAATTTTGAAAGAAGAGTTGCACCAAATATCCTTCCTTGGTTCCCTTTTCTGATTATTGGGATTCTGAACCTCAACCGTGAAAGTTTCTTTAGCTTTCGTTTAAGAGGTTTGTCCTTATTTGCCATTGTTGCTCTTAAAAATTGGTGCAGGATTCAAATTTGTTAAAATGTTCTGATGATTTCTCTGTTATCTTAGCTTGTTTTATCAAATCCTTCCATATATGGCTGTAACAGCACTCATATGAGCTTCTATCCGTCCCACAAAATTATGTCGACAGGTTTCAAGTAACATCGGCAAAGACATATCTCAATAACGCAATGTCAGATTGTGTTATCTTTCGATGAATTCGCTAATTGTCTCACTTTCGCTTTGCTTTTCAAAGAGGAGTTTGGCTATGTTAATATCAAATTGTTCCTTATGGAATCGTGAGAGGCACTTTGATTCTAGATCTGCCTAACATTTTATTAAACCTTTAGGAAGATTCTGGAACTAATCAAAGGCTACACCCTAGAGGGTGCCAGTGAAAAGTTATGCCTTAATAGCGTTGTTACCCATTACATTCCTAGTTTGTTGGTGAAAGTAGTAGATATGTTAGTTCAGAGAACCTTCACCACCAAACGTATGCAACTTTGGCGGCTTGAATTTCATCGGATTGAGAATCATGTCCTACTCGATAAGATATGATCAGGTAACTTTGACTTTTTTGAGCTTAGTTCATTGAGAAAGAATATTGAGCTGTTTTTGGATATCGTCCAGGATCTTTGTTTCCTTGCTTGGCTTTGGAGATGTCGACATTCCTGATTTTAAATGGTCAGAATCTACATCGTCTTGGTGTACTTGATCTTTTTCAAGGGAGGTTTCATTGATTTGCTTTTTCCTGTTTGAAGAACTTAGGTGATGTGGAGATTATTAGAGTACTTGTTCAAACATCTTTTCCAAACATTCTAATTGCTAATCTATATTTCTTTTTTGAGCTGCCATTTAAGTAAGAAGATCTTCTTGGTCCATCACATCTACCTCCCATTGTATCTCTTGGCTTAAACTAGGGGTCGCGTTTGATGCTATGACGGAGTTGGCGTCACCATAAGTAGGTTAATTAACTTGGGACATAGTCTAGGTTGTTCATGTTTAAAGGGAGGAGTCATCAAAAGGAATATCTGCTCTCTGCCTTAACCTGGTATGACGATATACACCATCAACCTCCGACAATATGTCTCTAATACTAGGAGAGTACAATGGGTCAAGTGAGTTATTTGCACCTTCTTCCTCATCTCTTTAAGTTATACTAGTTATGTTGACAGTGAATTCTTGCTTTTTACCCTTTCGGACACGTCGTTGTCTTTTAATCTGAACCTCTAAAAGCTCAGGATTGTGACCAAGATAATTAAAAACCAATACTTTTTAGGAATAGCTTTGCATCGGCAATTCTTCTAAATTGTTAAGACTACTTCTTTGAGGGTTTCACAATGTTGACATCAGTGAGCTCTTTTTAAAGATAAGAACTCTTTTAGGTCACCAGGAGTTCAAAGTTGAGGGCACTTTTCAGAGCCAAATTCGCTGTTATTAGCCATAGTGTGCGAACGTCACTTACGATGACACTAGCCAGGATTTCCTCCAACAGATTTAGACAAATCATCATTAATGATGTTATTCCCTTACGGGAATATAGATGCGGAATTAACCCCATTCTTAGCTTCTATCGAGGAAGCATAATGAGCATCACGATATGCTTTGAATCGAACTCCTAAAGAAGTTGTGGACTGAAGTCCGAGATCAAAAGATTTAATATTATCTTGGCCTTGTTGAAAGACAATAGTCGAGTTTTCTTTGCTCTGGGTGAATTTTGATTTAGACCCAAGATTCACACTATGCGAATTTTACGACAACTGCATACAGTCACTGTTGATGAAGATTGATTCGTGAAAATGAAGTCCTTAAACTTCATTTGGTCAAATTCAATGAACAATGATTTAGCAAAAGACCCGAGGTCTTAGTGTTAGTGTGCAACACGATTTTCTCATTAGAGGAGAAGGAAGTCCCCAATGGAGTCGCCATCCTATTTTGCATCGTTTATATTACAATTGACACAGATTACAATTGAAAGACTTACAATTAATGAAATTAAAAAAAAATATTTATATTTGCTGGGTGTTCTTTTCTATATGCTAATAGAACGTCGATCTTGTATTCCATTGAGGCACCGACTAAGACGATGAGTCTTTTGTTGTTGATGAGAACTTAGTTGCTTAGAAGATATCTCAATTTTCTCTCAACACCTCTGTTAAATAGAAGCGCAAGTGCGAGATTAATAATCTCTCTTTATGTATATGTGTTGATCTCTCTATATCATCCGTTGGCCTTTAGAAATTGAGTGATCTCCCCTCCTTTTATAGGTTAAAAGAGAGAGTTACTGACCTTTAATTGTGAGTTAAGTGACCATCAAAATAAGAGATAATGGGAAATGATTATTCCCTTGAAAATAGCCCTCAAACGGCTATTTGGCGGGGCTCACTAACTTGTCAAAGCTCGTTGAAGATGTTTAGGCAAGACTCACGAAGACATTTAGGCAAGGCTCACTCAAATGTGGGTAAGTCTTCTTTCTGACCCACTTGGGTTGTTAAGAGCAAAGTTTTTTGATTGGCGAACTTCGTTTGTGAGTATGAATTTAGCATAGAATTTGACTCATAATTTGGTTGACAATTGATGCCTTTTGACTAGGCCTGGGGAGTGAATTGGGAGTCAACTCATTTTTGACTTGGTCAAGTCGAGTTGAGATGGGCTACATGATGAAATCTGCATATCTTATTAAGCGGCCTTTTCTACAACTTGCTGTGGGCTCGAGTTTGAGCCCATTCCAAGTGTTTAGCACATGAGCGTCCACTTCTTTGATCTAAGCTAAACATTAGCCTGACTAAAAAAAATATTTTAACCGTCTACACCTAGCACACTTCTAAATTAATTTTAAACCCAAAATAGTCCATGAATTTATTTACAAGTCCACTTTATAACTAGTAGTTCGGTAAACAATGTAAATTATTATATTTTTCTATAAGTTGCTATATATTTTTAAGTAGTTAGGTGTGTGATGTAACCAATTGTTTAGGCCATTACGTTTAGGTTTTTTTAATCAAACTAATGTCATGGCATCAAAAACTATAGATGTGTTTTTTTGCCTATAAATCCACTATTTATCATATATATTTTCAAATATATCCACTCTAGAAAGGGGTTTTAGTTCTCCCAAATTTTTATCTGCATGTATTATTTTTTTAAACCAACTTACTTCTAAAATCACTCTTAGATCCAAAATACCCAAAGATTTATTTTTAAATTTAATTTTCTTATCAACATTTTGACATACAAAGTAAGTTACGATATTTTGTTTAACTTGCAATGATTTTTTTAAATAGTGAGATGTACATCATATTTTTAAGCTAAATACGCAAACCATTACTTTTCTAGCTTCTTTTATACTAATTTTGCATCATCACAAGCTGTATACGTGCTGTTTCATATACAACCTAAGGTAATACACCCCTAGATCCCCACCAACTACCCAATTTATTTTTAAACCAAGCACTTTCAAAAAGGATTTTTGTTTCCAATAAACTTAAAGCTTTATTACCATTTATTCTTAACTAACCCACTTCCAAAATTACTCTTAAACTCAAAGTACTCTATCAATTATTTTTAACTTTACTATATATTTTAATTTTTTTTACAGTACAAGTTACTATCTTTTACTATACTTTATTGCATATTTATTTTAAATGATTAGATATACAGTGTATTTTTAAACCAAATGTTTAAATAATATTTATTTAATTTTTTCAAACTAATGTTGATTCTGAAGTATTTTACCAAAGAAGACTTTTTTGGGGAAAAAACTATGTGTAACTGTGAAAATACCTTTGCTGTAATTATGTCTCAAATTTTTCTTAAAATTAATGGATAAATTACAATAAAACCCCCTATTGTTCACCCAATATTGAACATAAATACTCTCCATTATAAATAACAATATTTAAATACCTTAAAGTTTCTAAATATTTCACTTTAGTATCATAGGTTATGCAAACAAGATAAATTTTCCCCGAAAATTCTCATACGCACACATGCTATTTTTGGAATATGTCAATCCATATTTATTGTTAGTAATTAGTGGGGACCGTCCAATTGAGTGGGTGGATCTTAAGTGGGCTCAAACCGGTTCTTTAGTGAACTGGTTCCTAATCCTAAAGGGTTAAGATTTTAACTTCTACTATATATA
>BQKN01065538.1:9527-19648 GCA_022839385.1 Asparagus kiusianus | reverse complement strand
TATATGCATTTATGTAGAGATTAAAGAGAGAGAGAGAAATATATACTAATGTCATTTCCTTCCTCTTCATAAATTTTGCGATTTATACGTTAGTCAAGGTTGATATGCGGGGCTTCTTGCCTTATCGATGTAGTAGCCCTCCACCCGTTGTTTGAAGATCAAGATTAGATGCGTGATGATCCTTCTAAAAGATCCTAAAAAGATAATCTCTAAACAAGAGATTTATTTTTCTTGATGGTGATGTTGGTCCCTATACTAGAAAGCTAAGATTTTTATTAATAAGAAATGTTTTATTTTTATTTAAAAATTTTGAAATTTTGGGGGTAAAAGCTTAATTTTTGACACCCTAGATGTCAGATCTATAGTGAAGATTCAACTTTCATGATCTAGTGGGTAAATTTCATAAATTAGGTACTTATTAATTTTTTAGGATATCATAATATTTTTTATATTTTTGTCAAAAATTAAAAATCATTTTTGTTATTTTTTGATTTTAAAGAAAATTTTCAAAAACTCTAGATCTAGTCGCCACTAGCTTTAGGGGCACTGACGTCAACGATATTAGAGAGTGGTGGCTCTGGCGCTATGTAATGGAGGCCAGCCACCCTACAACCATTAGTGCTAAGCGTCGGTGTTAGCAGTTTTGTTTCAAAAAATTTTTGAAGGGGCTGTCTCAGGAGCAACAGCAGTGCTAGGTTGCTACAGTCGGCAACAAATCGGGTAGGACCCGTGGTCAAACCCCAAACTGAGGTCGAGGTTGGCACTAGTGGGCAGTGATGCTACCACCCACCCTGAATAGACCCCTAGGGTTTCTGAAACCATAGGGGCAAAACTATAAATAAGGTTTTTATATTTTTTTGGTTTGATTAATATTCTAAAAGTTACAGAAAATGGTTCTTTTAATCAAAAAATAATTTAAAATAATTAAAATATCTAAAACATTTTGGGGAAATTTAAAAATTATTTTTATTATTTTTCTTTAGAAAATTTGGCTATTTGTGATATGCAGCCCACCATATGTCATAACAGAATTCTTTTTTGATTAAGAAAATTATCTTTTGATCTTTGGAAGTTTAGAAAAGTTCTGTTTATACACCAAAAAGTTTCATTCTAAAAATTCTAATAAAATATTAGAGATTTTGATGAGTAGCTATTCTAGTAGAAGTGCCTAGGGTGCATATCAATTTCAGGATAAACAAAAAATCCTAATAAAATTAACAAGATAAAATAGGATAGTTTAACAAAACATGTAAAATTGTTTGTTTATGTTTATCATACTGTATGCTCAAATGCATATTAGATTAAATAAATAAATAATTTTAAGTGGGAGATTTCAGGTAGAGATGGTAGTATAATTTAACTACCAAATCTAGTCTATCTCTAAGAAGTCTATGTAAAACCCTAAAAATTTGAATATTATGTGATAAATGATATTTAATATGTTATACTATGATAAATAGCATATTTTGATGTTCGAGTACATTAGGAATTGATTTAAGATGAATTTTGCTATAAATTCCCGAATATGAGAATGAATCAGCTTGCACAGACCCTTAGTAGTCAACTAATGTACAGTGTAATCGACTACTAATAGCCCATATAGTCAATTGGCAGAATCTTAAATATGGCAGTGTAGTCGACTATTAAGCAAGAGTAGTCAACTATTGGGAATTCTTGGACGTGCCAGGTTTTAGTTTTCGGATCGGATACGTGTTGTTTTCGTACCTAATTGATATATTTAGTTTTTAAACACGTAAAAACCCTAATTACTAGGAGAATTCACGAGAGCCTACAGCCACCTCCTTCCCACTAAACCCTAGAGCCGATATTTGAGTTCCTCGAGGTATTTTGAGACGTGACATCGAGTAGAGGAAGAGATCGAGAGCTATAGTGGAGGAAAAGAGTTTGCACACACATTCAAGAGATCAACACAGTGATTGAGGCAAGATCTCCTGCATTCAAACCTTACCCATAGTCTAGATCATGGGTTTATTAAGTAATATGGATATTTTGATGCTTAGATCTAACTGTTTAACATGATTAAAAGACAATTTTTGATATAAAACCTTAACCTGATGTTAGATCTACATGTTTCGCTTGTTGTTTATAATAGAAACATGATTATGATCATTAAAGGAGTGTAGATCTTCGTTTGTATCTTGTTTTCTATGTGTTAATCATGCTTAAAACCCTAACTTTGTAATGTAAAGAGCTTACAGGTTAATTAAGTCTGATTAAACCCTAGGTTTGGGGTATTTTGGTTTTGTAAATGTGAGTAAACGAAATTATATAAGTTTCAAGCTTATTATGCAAGCTTGTTCATGTTAATTCAATCGATAACTAGGGTTTATGTCAATTTCTTGACTAATGAGAAGATTAAACCTAATTAGTTAAATTAAAGGTTTAAATAATCATGTAGATGATTCTTTTATTTTATTATTACTTGCTTTGTACAGCATTAAAGCATGATAAACACGTGACGATTGCTAAGTGTTATATGTACATGGATGTGTGCCTATTTCTGCTAAATAGTCGACTACTAAAAGAAGTAGTCAACTACTAATGTCCAGTTTGTTCTACAAAGACTGTTTAATTATAGAGTAGTCGACTACTAAAACTGAATTATATTTTTACAGAGTTTGAGTAGACTCAGTGTAGTCGACTACTAAGCTTAGTAGTCGACTACTAAGGTTAATTTTCCTGATGTTGTATTATTTTGATTTGAAATACGAGCTCAAGGTTTGAGTTGCATGATAGTACTTATGTGGTCATAATTATATATGAATTGTGTTATGCTACACGTGTTAGTACCCTAGAAGGGGGATTTTGCTAAGTATTGTTTCGAGTAGACTTTTCCCTTGACATTGTATCCGCACGAGTGTGCGCTAAGGTTTGTGAACATATGTTATTGTATCCGCACTAGATTGCGTGGAGGTTTGTGAACCTATGTTATTGTATCCGCACTAGAGTGTGCTAAGGTTTGTGAACCTATGTTATTGTATCCGCACTAGAGTGCGCTGAGGTTTGTGAACCTATGCTATTGTATCCACACTAGGGTGCGCTGAGGTTAGTGAACCTATAATATAGTATCCACATAAGAGTGCGCTGAGGTTGGTGAACCTATATTATCGTATCCACACTAGAATGTGCAGAGGTCGAGGAACCTATGTCATTGTATCCACACGAGTGTGCGCAGAGGCAAAAGAAACTATATCTTCGTTTCTGCATAGTTATGCACAGAGGTTGAAATGTTTAATAGCTGTCATGCACGGGGATTCTATTAGATGAGAAGAATTAGAAAAGATAACCTATATGACTTGATAGCCCTATGTGTTTGGTGGACACTAAATGTGATATAACTCATGCTTGAATAGCTTTACATCTGAGAGACTCACCTTGTTAGTATACGAGACACATCTATTACTCTGAGGTTGAGTATTGATGCTATACCTACATGTTTCTACTTCAGTCATTATTGAGTTTTTATTCATTTGTTCTAGGGAAAAAGGAACTAGGTAGACTATGCTTAATAGTTAGAGACTCCACTACATGTACTAGCCCTTTCCCTAGGGGCGGATGGAGGTGATCTTACTTTAGCGCTCTGACGCTTTTGTTGTTGCTCTTTTTATTTTTATTTCCATTTCAGGCGGTTCATAGCATCAGAGAGTCGCATAATAATGGATTTCATGCATAGTCGTCGTCATATGAGCTAGTAGATGAGACTCCACAATAGGCTGACTTTATATTCAATTATTAGAGTTTTTCTTCATTTCTCACTTTGTAAAGGTTGTGAGCCTTGGTATATTTTTAGTTGATTATGTCGTGATACATTTATATATTTCAAAATGTCAGATGTATCCCAGACAGACATGATTTGTTTATGAGACACTCTTTCATATATCATGTCAGCTACAACTATTTTCTTCTATTGCTTATTTGTACCTACATTTTATTTTTGTTTCCACTAGAGGATATTGCTGCGATTGGTGAAACTTGTTATTGTACGCTGTGGATGCATAGCAGGTTTGACATCTCTGCATTCATCTTAGACTACAACCATGTATGAAAATAGGGGCGTCACAGTCTACTATTCAAATTTTTAAAAATTTTAGAATAATTTTAAAAATTATATTTTTGAACACTATGGTGGTACCTTGGGCCTTCTTCTCTTTGTTTGGGATACAACTTTATTATCGGTATAAATGCTTAATGAGATTAGAATGTTCTTCGAGGAAGAACAATACTCCACGTAAATGCTAATAATCTTAACATATTCGTAATTAGAGTGTATTAATTATCCTCTTAAGGTACCAAAATAGTTATTCTAACATCAGTCTGGGACTAGGTAGTTTGAGATACTTTTGTTAGAAGATTCATTTTCTCTTGAAAGCAGGATATTTTAGTGAGTATTGAGGCGATAATATTCAAGTCGAAATAGGGTTCAATACGAACATAGAGATTTGGAGCCAATCAATATAAGATCTGAAAGTGACAAGATTGTTCGATATGGTTCACTAGGTAGACTGCAAAGAGGAGTGATCTTATGAGAAGTATGAGGATAATCTTAATGCAAAGAGCTTTCAAGATGCTCTTAATGCGAGATTCGAATAAGTCTCTTCAATGAGCATCTGAGTTATTATTATTAAGTTAGATTCAAATGAGATAACTATTGAGCAAAGCATCAAATTCGCCTTGTATGATGACCTTAATAATCAGGGATCATGAGATATATGGAGCTGTACCGAGCTAGGAGCAGTAAATCCGAGCGGTTATTGGGACTTTACATAACTTTAGGAAAGACGTTTATTTATTTTATTGCAGATCACAGATGCAACAATATCAGAGGATGTGCAAATAAAAGTGAAGTTAGATTCTAAACACTAGGATGAGTATAAGGCTAAAATGTCCACTTTGGCTTGGAATATTGAGTACCTGAGGCACAAGGCTGAGAGCCTAGTTGTAATGGGTACACATAGAGATTTTTTGAAATAGGCTCTAAAATAAAAGAAGCCAATTAAAAGGTAAAAAGTCTAACTAATAAGAGAAAAATCAATTGATTTGATTGTAAATAAGCTGATCATTTCGCACATAAGGGCTCACAATCGAGAAAATTCGGGATCTACAGACTGCGTCTATATGACAGAGGTAGTATTGAGTCCCAAATGGGAGCAGAAAGATCTAGCTAGGGATTATGTAGGGGTGATAGATGCTGATGCATAAAAGTCTCCTCTAAATTCAGGCAACAAATAGATCTCTCAGAATATTGTATATACTCTCACTAAGAGTAAGGAATCATCTCTTAATAGTTACGCTTGTGAGATTGTAGCTAGTTTCTCCTTTGTGAGTAACTTACTTAGGTTTCCTTCAAGTTCTTTTATGCTTATATAAGCCAAGCTAATCATTTAGTTGATTTTAGAATGTGGCTCATTACTAGGTAATCGTGATATCTTCTACTTTATATTGTACAGTGAATTAAGATTATCTATGGTTTATAGTATAGTAGACTTAGTCATATTAGAGGGCACATGAAGGCTCGCCAGAGGAGGCCTCCTTGGTATACATACTAAGGTATTTTTCCTTCTACGACTATGGTCTCTTGGCTAAAATCGCTAAGAAGTCATTTGGCAAGGCTATGAGCGCCTCAATTGCAATCCATTTACTCTAGTATATGCAGACTGATATTTATGAAGATACAAGGTGGAGCGTGTTAATTCCTCATATTTATAGGCTATTACTCTATTTATGATCATGTATATCTGATTTTACATCTAGTTGAGTGCTTGAATTTGTTAGGGAACTATATAAAGAGAAAGGAAAGTTATACAATTGATGATATCTTAAATTTTGCTACAAAGTACAGCTATAGAGATGAGGAATATAACTCTGGTAAGTATAATTTAGAATAGTTACCTATTAGGTCTTGGGGAGATGTGTTATTGATAGTGACATATTTTGAATCATGTACATTCGAGATGGGTACAATTGATACCCTATGAGTCATGAATGGCTGAGGGCTAGTGTTGGATCATTACATCCATGTAGAAGTGTTGCTTTCATATACTACTTTTCATTGGATAAGATGTTTGAATCCTAGAATGTTGAAGTGTATTTCCATACACTATTTTAGACACTCTGCGGATTGTGTTTACAAGTAAGTAATATGATGAGATTGTAACTGAAAGAATTATTGTATATTGAGTTCCTCGGAGAGGATTTCATGCACAAAGAAGAAATATAACAAGATTTTGGTTAAGATCAAGGAGAATGTCATGGATCCAGTAATGGAGGAGGAATTGGTTCCTCTACTAGTTGGGGATAGTGGAAGCGAGATCTTTTTTAGATGACTTGGATCCATCTATGGAATCTCAAGTGGCTTGGAGATTGTTCTATGGACTAGCACCCAAATAATATCTAAGATCTATAGGGAAATGTTTGTGATTGCACCTATGTTGTTGCGTAGCCCAAGTTATGTTAGGACACTATTTCTAGGTCTTCAACGAAAGAGTGAAACACAATAATGGACGGGAAGCTTGAGTAAGAATCAAGTCTAGGACTTGATGAATTTTCTAATTGAATGCATGACCGCTAAAAACAACTAGGTTTTTAAGGTCAAGCAGGATGAGACATATAAGTGATGTAAGACACGCTTGATGGTGAAAGAATACACCTAAATAGTAGGGTGGACTAATAGAAGAGACATTTTCTCCATTAGTGAGAATTAACTATATTCACATGAAATTGATTCTTATAGCGTAAATGGATCATGAACTAGTCTAGATAGACATTGAGATATCTTTTATGTATAAAGAATTGAAAAAAGTGATCCATGTAGATCAACCTATATGTTTCATAGCCAATGAACTTGAGCACAAGGTGTGCAAGTCAAAGGATCCTACCTATGGCTTAAAATAATTTTCCAGTATGTAATGCTTTTTATCCTAGTGGACCATGTTGGATCATGGTTTCCACATGATCAATCAGGTCGATTAGGTCCACCTACTAAGTTGATTGAAGTTTAAAATCATATCGTCATATGTCGATGACAAATTGTTGATTTGGTACAACATAAAGACCAGTGGGACTCTAATTGCTAAGAGCCATACCCTAAGTATAGAGCATTGTCCCAACTTCAAAGCAAAGAAGAAGCTAATTCTAAGCATTCTTATAAGGAGAGTAGTCGATTGTCTTATATGCGTACAATAATCGATACATCATTTGCAGTAGAACATATGAGATGACTAACTGGGATGAGTCAAGAGGATTCTCAGACATTTGATTCTGACCACACTTTATGTATTATGCTATGACAACACTGACTCTTACCTATAGAGATATTTAGATGTTGATTGCACCGACAACTTAGATAGGCAAGCATTAATGTCTGGTTATGCTCTTTTACTAAATGACGGGGCCATTTCTTAGAGTAGTAAGAAGCAATAGCATATAGCCATTTTTCCTCTTCGAGCGAATATGTGGCGATATACACAATAGTATTGGATGTAGTCGAGTTATTCAGATTCTTAGCGAATTTCACTGTAGTATGACACATAGATAATGATGTGATCCTCTATCATGATAGCATGTTTATGTTATACAATAGGCCCAAATTAGTTTTGCGAAATCAAATAAAATTTAGATCATGTACTATTTCACTAAGAACGAAGGAAACGAGATTATGCTAAGTGCATCCCTATTAGTTAGTTGATTGAGGATCTACTGATAAAGGGAATAACTGAGGAATGGCTGTTACAGCACATTTGAGTCTTATGGGCTACGTCTTTGATGATAATTTTTTTACTTGAGACCTTAGACACTTAGGTTATTACGAAGGATGTCATTATAAGATATTAAATTTGATTTGATTTTCTTTTTCTCATATGTATGCATATCTAGGATGACTTATGTCTTATTATCACTTGATTATCGCGGTATAGAGTATATGAGTATATGATATGTACATAGTATACAAAGGGCACTGGGTGCACTATTTTAAACTTACATAAGCAAAGTGGGAGCTCTTATCACACAAGAGAACTCCTTCGAAGCTGTGGCAATTGTCAAAGCTGAGACTGAGTGTCAGATATAATTTAATTTGGAGCAATGACTACATATCGTGTTACTGGGTAAGGCGAAGTAGGAGCACTCTATTGATCACCCTAACTGGGTCAAGATGAGGCTGCTGTATATGTATATGTTGAAGCGATCAAAATGGAAACCCCACGTCCACTGCGATCAAAATGGAAACTCTATGTCCATTTTACCTATTTTCTAACAGCCAGACTAGAGGTCTAACTTAGCGCACGAGATGCGGGCTTATCGAGAGATAACAGACAAATGAAGGGGTAGTATGGTCGGATAAGTTCATTACAAGGTAATGGAACTTGGGTATGTATGTTATTCATTTAATGATGTATGCTCTCAGGAAGAGAGAAGTAATATCGTACCATGTTGCCATACGACGTGCGGTTGGACCGAATAAGGAGGTCAAGGAATAAATTCCTGCTCTCTCATTGTGTGAGCCTATATAGATGACCACCAGTGATAGAGGATAGTCACTGTACCCTTAGAGACACTAGGCTATCTAGGAAGGCTGTTATGAGCATCTGCTACTTTGGCTATAGTTCCGTGCTATGATGAGATAATACCGCACATATGGGGTAGTGACATGTAAGAAAGTGATTAACACACTCAACTATTCAGGGCCAGAGGAAGATTGATTGACATGTCTCCTGATTGCATCGCAAGAACAACTCTTATTCAAGCTGGGTTCAAGGTTTAAGGGCGCGATGAATCGAGGGCAGACCCAGGTGTTCATGCACACTTCTTTGAGGGATTGAAGGTACTTGAGTAGACATGGTTGATCAGATCTTGTGCACAAGCTATAGTATACTTACACTTATGTTTTCGTATTTTAATTTCTTTTAGGAGATCCTTATGTTGGTCCTAACAAATCTAGCTACAAGGCTACCTGCTTGCAGGTTCTCAATGGTCCATGCCACACTAACGGTGTACGTACATATTATTGATAAAGAAGGAGAATCTCAGCGAGATTTTGACTTTGGGGGTCAACGTCTCAGGGAGCGATAGACGACACCCACGCATTTGTGCGAGTGGGAGTATGTTAGCAATTAGTGGTGTTCGCCTAATTGAGGGGGTGGATCCTAAGTGGGTTGAAACCAGTTCTTTAGTGAGCTGATTCCTAATCCTGAAGAGTTAAAGTTTTATCCTTTGCTCTATACATATGCACTAATGTAGAGATTAAGGAAAGAGAAAAATATACTTATGTCACCTTCTTCCTCTTCATCAGTTCTGTAATTTATGCGTTAGTTGCAGGGTGATATGCGGGAGCTTCTCGCTATATATCAGTGTGGTCACCCTCCGGCCATTGTCTGAAGATCAAGGTTAGATGCGCGGCGATCCTTTCCAAAGGAATTGGAAAGATAAAATTTAAACAAGAGAATTATGTATTTGTATGTATGCATGCTTAGTTTACATCTATTATTAAATCTATTGTTGAAATCCCGTCTACTTTACTCAAGACCTTGAAGGGATTTAAAGTTGGGCCCAAGCCTTCATGTAGTTACTGTAGGCGTATAAAATTGCCTATAGGTCCCTTAGCACAGCTCGACGACGCCGATTCAACAAACGGATCATCGGGCGACGTATCCAAACAAGATCGTTAGCCCACCAACGCCGAAGCCAAGCAACACGCGACGAAGCGGACTAACGAGGCTACGAAGCCAGCGAATTGCATGCGAGCAACGGAATGCACTCGCGTGCGGAATCAATCCAACGGTTCGGGGGAGTCAACGAGTCGTCCAATCAAGAGCGAACTCGGATGAATCACGATCGAATCAAGATTAGTTTCGGACTCGAACTCAGAAGCGGATTAACTGTCATATCTGGAATCAAGTCAACGAATCGTTTCCAGATCAATCAACCACACAACAGAACCGAAACCGGAAACAACGGAAAACGGCAAAACGGACAAACACCCGGGGGACTCGGCCTTGACCGAGCCACCCTAGGGTGGCTCGGCCAAAGCCGAGCCACCCCAGGGTGGCTCGGCCAAGGCCGAGCCACCCATGGGTGGCTAGGCCCAGTTCTGTGCACGGGGCACA
>BQKN01065536.1:0-13779 GCA_022839385.1 Asparagus kiusianus | reverse complement strand
CTCCCTCACTCCTACTAGTGGTCAAATCCCACAAATCAAGGGATGACACATGCCATCCCTTGCCTATTTAAAGCCATTTTCAGCCAACATGAAAGGGTTTGATTAGCTGCTGCTTGCTTGGATGGCTAATCTTCCAAAGGTTGAACACTGGCTCATTTGCTAAAGGCTCCCTCATTTGAAGAGACTCGTCTGAACTCTTAGACTTGAGGCTCTTAGGCTCTTTGCAAGTTCTTGCATGGTAGATCTCTCCAAGCAGACAGCCGACAAGCACAAGCCCCCGTTTGGCCTCGGGTATAGTCGAACTCGATCAGCACGAGCTTCTACTGCGTACTGAAGCTCGCCTGTAACTTCGCTCGAATCGTCCAAGGGAAGCAAACTCGATGCGAGAACTGAGTGAGGCGTCCTATCACTACCAAAGTCCCCACGTTAAACAAGGAGGGCATTCCCTCCGCTTCTGTTGTAATCTTGATTCATTTAGTTTATAATAAGCTATTCTTATCAATACAAACGAAATGCCCATTTTGGAAAATTAAAATTTACATCTACAAAAGATGGCGACCACAGTGGGAGAAACCGTTCATTCAGATGAATTGGTGGTAGCGCGGTTCGACGAAGTTGCGGAAGGGACTATCGTCGAGTCCCTCTTCATCGAGTTTGATCAAACGAAGTATGAAGAATACTTGTCTTCGACTTCCTCTTGTGGCAAAATGTCACGCAAGCACCGAAAGGTTGTGCGTGTAAGTCGGCCCAAGAAAATCGAGAGCCCTACCGGAGTAATCGCTGGGGGTTCCATTCCTCCCAAGGCGATTGATGCCTAGGACGAACGTCAAGTTCCTAATTCTGACGAACTGCGTCAATCAGGCAAGCCTACTTACTCAGACAGGCTTCACTCCATTAGCAGAGTTTCCAAATCTGGCGAACTCGGTGTCCTAAGCGGGCCTGACAGTCCAGGTGAGCTTTGCTTTGTGAGCAAGGTTCCCAATTCTGGCGAACCACTCGAATCAGGCGAGCCCACCAAATCAGATGAGCTCACTTACTTAGGCGGGCTTCGCTCCATTAGCAAAGTTCTCAAATTTGGCGAACAGCCCAAATCTGGCGAACTTAACAATTCAGGTGAAGTTCCCAATTGTTGCGAACTTCGCAAATCTGGCGAACTCAACAGTTCAGGCAAAGTTTATCAAGCTCGATTGATAGCCCTAGCTCGCCCACAAGTGCAAACAGGCGGACTTTACCAAGCTCGCCTGACGACCCAAGTTCGTAAGATGGTCGAACTTTGCCAACAAACCTGAGCTCGCCTAACAGCACAACTTCGTCCGCAAGCCAACCTTTGCAAGAAAGGCAAAGTTGCAGCTTGCCCAACAGGCAAGCCTCGACAGGCCGAACCTCACCAGACTGAGCCTCGTCGACAGATACGAGCTCGCCAACAGATGCAAGCTCGCGCAACAGGCGAACCTCGCCAGACTGAGCCTCATCGACGATCTTAAGTACTCCAAACAGGCGGACCTCGGCAAGCTTGCCTAACAGCTCGACCCCGTCTGCAAGAAGCGATAGTTTGCCAAACAGGCAAACCTTGCCTGCAAGAACTGGAGGTTGAACCTCGCCAACAGGCTTAAGGTCGCCGACCACGCGAACCTCGCCTGAATGAACAGATGGCTAAACTTCACCAACAGGCCCAAGCTCACCTGTCTAGGCAAGGTCACCTGAGTTCAATGCTTGGGAAATTTCCTAAGTGTTCCCATTTGGACTCCCCTGAGTCTCCTTCATTTGAGTGCCAGCTGTCGTCTGAGGCTCAGGCTCGCCTTGAACCTCGCCTGAACGAGCAGTCGGCTCGACCTCGCCAGCAACCGGCTGAAGGTCGTCCAAATGCTCGAGCTCACCAACAATCAGCTAGAGCTCGCCCACATTCCGGACCTCGCCTGTCTTGACACAGTCGGTTGGATCCGACACTTAGGGAATTTCCCAAGTGTCCTCATATCGGCTCCCTTGAGCCTCCTTCATGTGACTTCACGTCTCGTCCTTCCAACGTTGGGGGTTGTCACTATCAACCTACAGGGGATCTCAGGGGACGATTGACTTACAAGTGCACGTCCCACGAGACTTACGATGATGTGGAGCTCCCCACCGCAACTGTCAATATGACGGGGAAGTCTAAGGCCGTTGAGCGTGAACGTATCCACCAACGCACTCTCGCCTGAATGGGGGTGGCCATTACGTTTGACTACACATGCCTAGATTCTGTCTCTGATAATGACGATGATGATTGCTCGGCAGTAGCATCGTCTCAAACCTCAAGCTCAGTTCAGGGCGAGCAAGCAAATGTGCACATGACCGACATCCCTGATGAGATATCCAGGAGACTCGACGAGCAACAAGCAACCATCGATTCCCTGAAGGAGATGTTGGAACAGCTTCTGAGCGAGAAGAAGAAGATGAAAGAGAGGACTTCACGGGCTTCACGCAAATCCACAAAGCACAAAGAGCGGGTGCCTACTCCTTCTCACTCCTCATCCGAGTCATCTAGAGGAGCGTCATCTTCGGATCATAATCCGATGGACAAAAGGCTAGACGAGTTCCAAAGCTAACTCGACGCCTTGAAGCTCCAAAAGCATATGAACAATCTGGGGGTTGTTAGACCATATCCAATCAAATGTGATACAGTCTCCTACCCGATGAAGTTTCAGCCACTGGACCTCCTGCAGTTCGATAGCAAGGGTTCTCCTACCCAGCACATCTACTACTTCCAGACGCAAACTAGACACATAGTGGGAAATGATCCTATTATGACTCGACTGTTCATTGGCACCCTCAAGGGGGTCGCTTTTGAATAGTTTCTGTCACGCCCCGCTTCCCAAAATACTCGGGAATCGGAACGTGAATAAGCCCGCGACGTATTAAATTGAGAAGAACTATACACTACCCTTTTTTCTCTTTTTTTTCTTCTCAATCCAATACGCTAAGCGTCAAATACATAAATCTCAATCACAGGTCCCCGATCACAATAGCAAGAATATAAAAACAATCCAGAAAAGAAATAGACATATCATCAACAGTAAATCATCCCAGACATAAAAATATATGGGTCAAACATAACCTTATTACAAAACAGTCCAACTAGAAAATAAGAAATACATAGTCCATAAAGAAAGTACTGTTATAATACTAAATCCACCATCAACTAAAGAAAAGTACGAAAAAAGGGTTTTAATGTCCAACTACTACTACGGAAGAAAATCACTACGCTTCAGCTGGTTCTTCTACTCCTTCTGTAAGACACCCCTGCTAAGAATCTTCTGGCTCCTGTACGATTCTGAACTGAGGCTGTCCATCTCCTAAATCTGACGTACACCCAGAAAATAGGAGTACGTCAGCGTGTATAACACACGGTAAGATCCCCCAAAGCAGGAACAAATACAATAACGGTAATGATAATATATGCGTGGTCAATGCGATAACAGAAATAGAAATAGAACATGTGATGATAGTAATAATGATAGAGGCATGCAACTGGAATACTAATAATCAGAAGAATCCAAAAATCAACCAAGTAACAAGATCATGCAGGTAGCGATCAGAAACTATCCAAGCAACAAGATCATATAATAGATGGAATTAATACTTAAAAATCTATAACAAGAGACATAGTACGTCGAGCGAAATAATCCAAACAAAGAAACCCTCATGTATATACCTTATGTCTCAAATTGTAGATAATTAATTATTAATCCCGATCTATGTATAAATAGAAAACAACTAGCCATCCTATCAAAACTCACTGGTTCACAACTCACACAGAGTCAACGCTCATATCATCGGATAACTGACTGATCGCAAATCACAAATATCCCAACTCCTCAGACCCACCCCGGTGACTACACAAACTTCACCGGCGCGAGCCCGGAATACAACCACAATCATAAATATCTCAACTCCTCAGACCCACCCCGGTGACTACACAAACTTCACCGTCGCGAGCCCGGAATACAATCACAATCACAAATATCTCAACTCCTCAGTACTTCTCATGATTTCAGGTCAACTACACACGAGGTTCTAGATCATGACTGTGTCATACAGGTCACTGTAGTCATGTACTTCTCATGATTCTCAACATGGAATAATAAATGTAATTACGCTAATTGTTAATGTCATGAAGTGTGAACATAGTCGTGATCACATGCAATAAACATACGAGAGTAAAGCTACTATTAACAATGCAAGATGAAACTACAATTAACAGATGTTTTGCACACAAAAATCGAAACCTCGGTTATTAATTCCAAGAGTAATTTCCTTTAAAATCATCTCTTATTATAAAAATCTAAAATAATCTTCTTAAAATATATTCTATTATTATTTATGAACAATAATACTTTTTAATTTATAAATGATTTCTATGATATTTTATAAAATAATCTAAAATACTCTTTTTCTCAAAATAAAATTCTTTTAATCATAACAATTATTCAAAAATACTCCTTATTCAAAATAAAGAAATAATTCCTTTTAAAATATTTTCCTCATTATAAAAAATTCTAAAAATACTCTATAAATATATTCTTCCTTTCAAACAACACGAAATTAACCATAAACTATATTTTTGACATACTTATTCATCGTTTCGAAGAATATATTCACCGTAAAATTTCCAACAACCACACAATTAATATCATATCAGCACAAACTAATCTACGCACATACGTAATAAATTCATAATTGAGATAAAAAATATAAATCAACGAGCAAGAGGGATCTTGCCTACGAGACTGAGGGGTCTGATGACGAGGCGACGGCGCTGATGCGGACGTGACGTGTGGCGATCGAGGCGACAGTAGCGTGATCGAGGAGAGTTGGTGGTTGAGGAGGGTGCTGCTGGAGGCAGTTGTGGCGGCCGGCGGTGCGGAGTCGGGGCTGAGCAGCGGATATGGAAAGAAGGAGGAGGACGTCGGGCCTGTTTGAGGAGGCGTTGAGCGACGGAATGATGGGGGAGCTCGAGGCTGCAGTTGGAGAGTTGTGGAGGGCGTCGGAGTTGGCTGGACCGCACGATGAGGAGGTTGGTCAGGCTTGGAGAGCGGCAAGAGGACGACGTGGGGGAGGCTGGAGAGCTGGGTTCGGAGTTGCTAAGGGGTTCGACGGGGCTTGGGGAGTCAGACGTCTGGGCTAGCGGCGTCGGGCTGGTCGTGGTTCGACGGAGGCGGCGAACAGCGGGGAGAGAGGGGAGGCTGATGGGGGTGGGGAGGCGGCGTGAGAGAGAACACGAGGGAGAGAGAGATGAAGAGAGAGATTGTGATGGCGGCGGAAAAACACAGAGAAGAGAGATGATAATGGTGACAGGGGAGGGGAGGACGACGAGGAGGGGTATGGCGACGTGGAGAAGATGGTGGAGGTGGTGGGCGTGGGCTGAGGAGGCGGAGAACGTGGGTGGGCGGCGGTTTCGTGAACAGTAGGTAGAGAGAGAGAGAGAGAGAGAGAGAGAGAGAGAGAGAGAGAGAGAAGAGGGTTATTTATATATAATATTTAGGGTTTTAAAATTTTAAATAAAAATAATAATAATTATGAAAAAATTTAAATAAATATATGAAAATTATCTACACAATTAAAACGTACAAGTTGTACTAATTCAACTAATAATATGCAACAGTAAAAATAATACCGTTAATTGTACAATTAAACAAGAATATTTAATAAAAATATAATTAATTATTTTTAAAATCAAATAATTATGAGAAAATTATCTATATAATAAAACGTACTAGTTGTATTAATACGACAGCTAATACGTAATAATTGAAATAATACAACTAATTGTATAAAATAATACGTAATAATAATACAACATATTTATAAGAAATAATACGTAATAGTAAAAATAATACAACGTGTTATTCAAAATGATACGTAATGGTATCGATAACACAACGGATGAATTCTAAAAATTTTTACTGCACTAAAGTAATTTATAAATATTAAAATCTTTTAAGTAAAAAATAAAATTTTAAATTTTAAATCATAGAAAATTCTATAAAATCTAGAAAATACAAATACACTTTTTTTAAAATAATAATTAAATATTTAAAATACCAGAAAATTATTTTAACTAGTATCAAAATTCACGGTCATTACAGTTTCGTAGATTGGAGCCTGAATCCATCACCTGCTGGAATGACATGGAACAGCTCTTCATGGCCAAATTCTTCGACGATGACGAAGAAATATCTGTGGCCACCCTGCTAACTACAAAGCAGGGGAAGATAGAGTCTGTAAGCGACTTTGTTAAGAGGTTTAGGAATCGATCACTGCATACACGTGATCAAGTTTCTGATGCCACTCTCATTGAGATGTGCCGGAACAATCTCTCCATCGACATCATGTCCAATATGGTTGCTGTCATAGCTCGCTCGTGAAAGACTTAATCCGCTAAGGAGAAAAAGTCGAGAGCATGCTCAAGCGTATGGATGCTGAAGAGCCATGTGGATCTGAAGGAGGTGATGACCAAAGCAACTTCATTTTGGTAGTGGAAACCACTTCCCCATCCAAACCCTCTTCGAAACAGAGGGGCAATGCTTCGAAGCACCAGAAGCCCATAATGGCATCTGTCGAGTTCACCGACTCGGACCCAAACTGTGGGGCCAACTACAAAGACTTGGCTACTACTGGCCGAAGATGATCAGTGACGCTTAAATGCGTCAATGGCCAGAAGACCTGCATCCGACGGCAACTTCATATCCATTCGTGGTGGAGATGTTCTACTCAAATGGGCAACATGTCGGCAGAGGATTTCATCCTTACATCTCCCACCTGGTCAAGCCTTCCTACAGTTAGGACCAAACCTAAGTATCAAGTTAACTGTTACCTCTGATAGACATTTCTCCATCAGTCTTATTCAACTGGACGATGAATCTATTAAAACTATCAAGTTAAATGTTACCTCTGATAGTCATTTCTCCATCAGTCTCATTCAATTGGATGATGGATCTATTAAAACTATCAAGTTAACTGTTACCTCTGATAGTCTCCTCTAAATTTCCCCCGTCGATCCTCTCCAATAGGACGACGGGACCACTCCCACTGTCATGTTAACACTACACCTCTGATAAAATCAACTTACGAATCCTCTTCAATAGGATGGTAAGTCCTTAAAGTTGCTCCGATCACGACAATTCCTATCATGTTAACGATTAGCTCTGACAGCCGACACTGTCATTCCCGTAAATGGTATTGTCCGATCAGTCGTCACACTCATACGTCCCTGAACGACCTGATCCATTCCGAGCGTTCTAATATCCTTAGAACAATCGACGGGTAGTAGCCTACCATGCGATGGCTCCTATAACAATCAATCATCACACTCATACGTCCCTGAACGATTTGATTCCCCCAGCACCGTCTTTCCCGCAAAAGACGTTGTTGTTTGATAATGGCCTACCAAGCGATGTGCCTTTATCCAAATAGTAGCCTACCATGCGATATGTCGCTATTCAGGGTTCGTCTTTGCCCCAAGAGAAGACAAATCAGGGTTCGTCTTCGCCCCAAGAGAAGATAAATCAGGGTTCGTCTTCGCCCCAAGAGAAGACAAATCAGGGTTCATCTTTGTCCTAAGAGAAGACAATCTTCTCCCCTTGACTCCAACAGGTATACGAGTATAAACTATTTCCCAAACCTCCAATTGGTACACGAGGCTAAACTGTTCCCTACCTTTGACGGGAAGTTCCTGGAGAATATTCTTAAGGATAATCCGACATCCTCTAACCGGTGCATGAGGTAAAACTGCTTCCTTTACTCCAATAAGTATATGAGTATAAACTGCTTCTCTCTTCCAACCGGTGCACGAGGTAAAACTGCTCCTTTCCTCCAACTGGTGCACGAGGTAAAACTGCTCTCTTTCCTCCAACCTGTACACAAGGTTAAACTGCTCCATTTTACTCCCACTGGTGCAATAGTCTAAACTGCCCCCTTATACTCCCACTGGTGCAAGAGTCTAAACTGTCCCCTTATCCTCCAACTGGTGCATAAGGCTAAACTGTTCCCTTTCCTCCAATCAGTGCATGAGGTAAAACTACTTCCTTTACTCCAATAAGTATACGAGTATAAACTGCTCCTCTCCTCCAACCGGTGTATGAGGTGAAACTGCTCCTTTCCTCCAACCGGTGCACGAGGTGAAATTTCTCCCTTTCCTCCTACCGATGCACGAGGTTAAACTGCTCTACTTTACTCTCACTGGTGTAAGAGTCTAAACCACCCCCTTATACTCCCACTGATGCAAGAGTCTAAAATGCCCCATTATCCTCCAACCAATGCACAAGGCTAAACTGTTCCCTTTCCTCCAACCGGTGCATGAGATAAAACTGCCCCCTACGCTCTTAATCCAAACGCCTTGAAAGCCTAAGGATAGAGGAGAAATTTTAGCATTGAGCCTAAGAGAAACTCCTCGACAACTTACCATGCTAAGGGTAAGAGCATGGCTAGTCCAACTCAAACGATAATTAATAAAGACAAATCAAGTCCGTTGATAGCTGAGTATTTGTTTAAAATCCTAGAAGGCGATCATCAGCTGCGAGTGAAGAGGTCAACTTCACCGAGCTCGTTGGAGGGCTCCTCACTCCATCTGAGCAGGGATCACTTTACAGGTCTTCATATCCAAAATGTTCCAGATCCCATCCGGCTTGATTCAGGTCTGAAAATTTTGGAGGGGGTTTTGTAGGCAATAAAAATTACCTTTAATCCTTATCAGAAAAATTCAAAACAAAACTGCTAAAACCTCGCCCGAAATAGCAAAAAAGGGGGAAAACGCTGATATCTCTCAAACCGAAAGGAATTTGGCAAAACAGACAGAAGCAAACCGAACCCTCTGGGGTCGATTTGGTCGGCTTCGTCTCGTCGAGATAGCCGATTTTTATATATAATTCGTCCAATTCCGACTTACGGTTTGAAAGTTATGGCCTATTCTTCGAAGCATGTTCAGTAGCTCGCCTAAAGGCTGAAGCTCGCCTGTAAAGGCTGAAGCTCGCCTGTAAGGAAGTCCGTCTGTAAGGATAGAGCTCGCCTAACAAGCGTTGAAGCTTGCCTGGATGAGATTCGCCTACACAGCTCGCCTGCACAGCCTCGCCTGCACAACTCGGCTGCACAGGCTCGCCTGCACATTGAACCTAGCTCGCCTGACAGCTCGAAGCTCGCCTGTTTGGCCGACTCGCCAGCACGAAGGTTCAAGCTCGCCTGAAGACCAAGCTCGTCTGACAGCTTGCACCTCGCCTGTGCGGACTAAGCTCGCCTAACAACTAGAAACCCGCCAGCATTGTCAACTGCCCACTTGGAGTATGGGAACAGTCACATCAGTGGTTAAATCCCACGAATCAAGGGAGAAAGCATGATGTTCCTCACCTAGCAAGAATAGGGCGGCTGACAGGACCCCCTAAGTGGTTACATCCCACAGCTAGGGCGGCTGGCTCCCTCACTCCTACTAGTGGTCAAATCCCACAAATCAAGGGATGACTCATGCTATCCCTTGCCTATTTAAAGCCATTTTCAACCAACATAAAAGGGTTTGACTAGCTGCTGCTTGCTTGGCTGGCTAATCTTCCAAAGGTTGAACATTGGCTCATTTGCTAAAGGCTCCCTCATTTGAAGAGACTCGTCTGAACTCTTAGACTTGAGGCTCTTAGGCTCTTTGCAAGTTCTTGCATGGTAGATCTCTCCAAGCAGTCAGCCAACAAGTACAAGCCCCCGTTTAGTCTCGGGTATAGTCGAACTCGATCAGCACAAGCTTATACTGCATACTGAAGCTCGCCTGCAACTTCGCTCGAATCATCCAAGGGAAGCAAACTCGGTACGAGAACTGAGTGAGGCGTCCTATCACTACCAAAGTCCCCACGTTAAATAAGGAGGGCATTCCCTCCGCTTCTGTTGTAATATTGATTCATTTAGTTTGTAATAAGCTATTCTTATCAATACAAATAAAATCCCCATTTTGGAAAATCAAAATTTGCATGTACAGTTGTAAAACTTTATGAGAATTAGATAGGTTAAAGATCTATCATGATTAGGAGTTTGGGTTCTATTATGATTAGAAGTTTAGGTTTTATCATGATTAGGAGTTTGAATCCTATTCTAATTAGGAAGTTAGGCTAGAGATATGATTTTGATTTCCCTATATATATTCTTCTACTGTTGGAGGAAAAACTAAGAAGAAGAGAGTAGAGAGAAGATGTAGTAGAGAGAGTCAATATTCTTGTAATCTGGAGTTAGTAGAGGGCGTAGCCTAATTCAAGAATATTGTGCGAGAGGCGAGGATTTCGTGATCTTTATCCGTGCAAAAGATTACATGGAGTGGGCTTTGGAGAGAATATGAGAGTCGATTATGTATGTGAGGTTGAGAGATTGAGAGACAAGAGTTGAGTGGTTCCTCTTGTAGTTCTTCCTGATACATAGTGAATTTCTCGTATTGTTACCCCGTGGACATAGGTCGAAGTTGTTTGACCGAACCACGTAAATCCTGGTGTTCTCTTTTTTCTTGATTGTGGTCATTTTATATTTTGTTGATTGTGGGTTGGCTTCGGAGTTGCGCATATTATAGTAGGCGGGAAGAGTGAAATTCCCCAACAGTAGGGCCCCCCGCGCACCCCCGGGGGGCGACCCCCTCCAATGATTAGTTGTTTTTTCAGAAATTTGCACAAAATGATCTATTGTTTCCTTTTTTAAACTTTAATGACTTCACTTATAAAATGTTTCAATTAAATAATCTAAAGGTTACAAAATCTTCGACTTAATAAGCTAAAGCTAAAATCGTTAATATTTTGTTTCAAAGATGCAAGTAATATTCCCATGTAAGAGGTCACATGACGCCACAGAGTCATTTGTTAATCTTGATACGTCATTAATTTATGCCCAACTACCATTATGCTATATTCTTCTTATTCCTTCCTAAATGAGACCTAAAGCTAAAAATTTTACACTAAAATTTTTACATTGTATCTCCTCAATACAATGTGGAAAACAAGAGGACAAGTTTGAATTTAGTCATTGTTTGAATTTAGTCACTATATTACCTAAATTGAGATCTTAAATTGCTAAAGCTCTTTATAGATATTCAAGAACTTTTTTCTAGCATTTTCTACGTTAGGATGTGCAAATTCAATCAAGAAAGAAACTATAAATTATGTGATCAATTCTAAAATCTAATATTTTACTCTTTTTACATCTTCCCAACTACTAGTTGATCTATCAAAATGATTACTCTCTAGTTTCAGAAAATTATAAAATATTGTCTGAGAATAATTTATACATATTATGCACTCATATTGATTGTATTCTAACAAAATAATTCATATCTATCCAATATCAAACCACATAAAAAAATTTAGCTTAAGGAGTTAGAAGAATACAATATCTGTAATAATTCTCGTATCCAAGATATGAGCTCATAAACTTATAAAAATGTGAGCAATATAAAATAACAATTTAATTTATTTTGTTAAATAATTTATTAAAAACCATGGAAGACAAGCAGAATCAGAAGGATCATATACCCATCCCAAATAAATATTGATTTTTTGTTAAAAATTCTTATAGGAAAAGATTTTTAGAGTTGATGTGTAAGATAAATTTAAGGACAAATAACTCAAACTAATTTATTGAGGGATAAACTTGCTATAAACTCCACTCTTATAAAATTGATGTCACATGTGTTTTTAAGTTGTGCTTTTGTTTAAGGGTTAATTTTAGAAAACTCCCCCTCAACTATGAGGGGTATGTCATTCTCCCCTTTCCGCCCCCCCCCCCCCCCCCAACCCACCCTCCACCAAACTATTTAAAACTGAGTAAACCTCCGCTAAGTTTTGGGTGTTTTGTAGATAATCTATCTCAACTTTAAAAAAATTGATTTAACCCCTGTGAACTTTTCTCACTTAAACCTAACTTTTCAAAACTAATATCATTGAGTCTTATCTATTATGTGATAAGTACTAGACTTGGAACGACTAAAATATTAATCAATCATAAAAGAATTAACTTGACTTTTGCCATATGAAAGAAAAAGAGGTGATATAGAGGAAAAAATAATTATAAATTGGTTGTGGTCCTTTTATTATCAATTGAGGGTTTCTTTTTATTAAAATTATTTTCTTCAAGAGGGTATTTTGTCTAAATCACATATTAAAGTAACTCTGTTAAGGAGGTTTGTTGATAGAAGTGTAAAAGATTAAGAGAGTTTTTATGAGACATGCTATGGTTGACAGGTGTTTTCTAAAATTACATCAAAATTGTGAGATGTTATCTATAACACCCCCATAATAAGGGGTTTTTATCAAATTGAATTAGTTGAGTAGGATTTTTAAGACAATCCCTAAAGTTGGGAGGGATTTTTTAAAAATTAATTCTTCTTTTAAATATGGCTTATTATAATTTATCTCTCTAAATTTTAAGAATTTAATATTAATCCCTAAAATTATGAGCAATTTAAAAATTTTGAGAGAATGACATAGAATTATTGGATATTTAAAATCAAGGAACTAATATCTAAATAACCTTTACATATTTTCTCTTATAGACATCCTATGAAATATTAGCCGATATATTGCTATATCAGCCAATATATTAGATTAAAGACTTTATCTTGGTAATATTTTATATGGTTTTCTTTTGTTTGGTGATTTTTTTGATATATCGACTATTATAAAAATATGGCTGATATATCCCTTTGAAGATATTGAAAAAATCGGGTTATTTTTTATTTGATTGCGGGCTCGGGTTTGGATCTTGTTTGGGAAATAAAATCAAAACCAACAAAACCCACAAAGGCTACAATTCATCTCCCAAATCTCTCCACTATCTGTTCTTCTAAATCTTAAGCATATGTCTTGATGCAAATTCTTATATTTAAAGTTTATTAATATGTTAGATTATTTATTATAATGTCATATTATGTATGAATATTATCTCATATGACACCCATTATTACATACATATCCCTAATTTTTACAATCTGATATCATGGATTTTATTTGTTTAATATTTATCTGATGTCCAACACTTTATAGTAGTCCTTCAAAAGCCTCTTCTAAAGTTTTCTAAGTGAAGTATATAATTTTAGGAAATAATTCAAAATCTTGAGACTCATTCAAAATATGATGTTTCAATTTTTCCACATCTCCTCTACTATATAAATATAAGCTAAGCACCTGACCTCATATTGTATGATTAATATTATTTATCAATGGGATCATATACTATTTTTTGTGGATAACAAAAGTTTCAAATCTTTTATAAGCTTAACTAAACTTAAAAGCCTTATAGTTTACCACAATTATACTTATATACATCCACTTGTATATATCCTACTGTATTTTTTCTTTAATTTTAGATAACGTATCTTGCTGCACTTGAATATCCTAATGTTTTCTAAAATTTAATGTTTGTACCTTCTATCCTGTTACGTAAACATAAGAATGCTCTTTGTAATTTTCCTATATGAGTTTCATGGTATAATATTAGGACAATTCATTATTTTTCACTCTTTACATAATTACTTTATTGACATACAATTATCTATTAATATATTATTTTGTATTACTAATAATTAATATGATATAGAGTTTTACAATAACGTTGGAAATTTTAGGGACCAAATGTACAAACTTAAAGTGACATATAGTATAATTAATTGACAATGATAATTAAGTTAGTTTAGTTAGTATTAGAATGTAATATCTAAAAAGAATAGGGGTAGTATAGTCCTTAAAATTCTTTTCCACAATTTCCTCTTTTAAAAGGAGTATTATATATATATAT
>BQKN01065534.1:838996-850724 GCA_022839385.1 Asparagus kiusianus | reverse complement strand
CGAGCTTCGGATAGCTTTCGGCGCGTCATGGCCCTGGCCCTCCGTTCTAATGGGTGAGGTGACCTGCATTTATGAGAATGCAGGTCGGTCCGGCGTCTGTCCCGTTTGCTTGAACTGCGGGCGGACGTCGGACGGACTTGGGACGCTGTTCCCCCCTCCTGTCGCATCGTGGGAGACAGGGGAGGCTTGTCCCTGGAAACCCGGCTTTCGGCCTACGCAGGCAGACGTGGCTCTCTGTAAGTGGCTTCGACACACGAGGGCGGGTCCGAGCACTCTCCTGGCGGGCGGATTTGGTTAGTGAGGGCGGATTCGTGTGCCAGCGAATCCGCTTAGTGGCCTAAGAGAAGGTGGTCCTGTTCTGTGGGCGAATTCGTTTGCTAATCTGCCGCGGTAGTTTTTACCGTCTACAAACAGCGAAAATGGGCGCGAAACAACTGACCAGGTAACTGCTCTTTGGCCGGGCAGCCAACACTGCCGCGGCTATTGGCGCGGCAGCGTGGACTGCCGCGGCCAAAGGGACAGTTATAACCACGTTCCATCGTGTTTAAAACTGTCCCCCCACGACCTTTAACCACCTTCTTTCGTGGTTCAACCGCTTTTCCACGTCAGCACACGTTCTATTTCAGATATTCTGCCACGTGGACTTCAAGAAATCATCGTATAACTGTTTGCGGTGAAAGTTGTTATCTTCATTGCTATCGAATCTATTACAACTTTAGTCGTTACAATAAACTCGAATAAAATAAAAAGTTGATCTTTTTATAAGATCTTCTTACACAATAAAAATAAAACAAGTTTACAACTTTGTCAAACAAACGCAGGGAGATCGTTTATCGGTCTTCTGCTTGCGTGGGATCTTTGCCTGTGACGGGGACGATGATATCCGTGGACCACCGCCGATCAGATCTGGTTGCTGAAAAATTGGGCAGAGCTTCGTCGATCCGCGAGGAGATCTAGAAACTGAAGCGCCTATCTCGATAAAAGCGAGATATTTGCTCTTCTTAGGATTACCACAACGGGATAATCCTAAGGATCGGGTACGGGTGATGCAGATCTGACGAATCTCTCTCTCTTACGTTGAAGAACTAGATCCGATCTCTCCTCCTCCTCTCTGGAATTTGTGTACTTTTAAGTCTTCAATCCGGCAGGGCTTCGCCGAGGCACCAAAACTCCAGATCTGAAAAAAATAAGGCCTAAGGCTTGTATTTATAGGCATGAGGGGTTGCGGAGCGGTCAAAACCACTTAAAGGGCCCAAATCCATGTTGAGACACCCTAGGGGTGTCTTGGCTTGGCTAAGACACCCTTGGGGTGTCTTGGCTTGGCCAAGACACCCTTGGGGTGTCTCGACTTGGCCGAGACACCGTAGGTGCCTCAGTTCAGCCGTTTGACCGTTTTTGCTGTAATTTCTCCGTCTGAACTCGGATTTTGGTGATTCCAAATGCGTTAGAAGTATGACGAAGAGTTCTATCATTTCTAATAGTTGGATTATCTGTAGAATGAATGAGACATGAAGGGCATTGTTCCTTTTGTAAACATTGCGGGGCTCCCGATTAGCCTGTGCCTTCGTTATTCCGAAATTCCGTCAGCTTACGTAATTCGTCGATTCACTTTAAGCGTTTACCAATGTCAATCGAACTCTTGTGAACCAGATAGTGACGTTCATTGTCGTTCCTTAACACTGAGCTGTTCGTGGAGACCTATAGGTAATTTTCGATGCCTACAATAACTGCTTGGTAACTACTTGTGGCACTCCTGTAACATGCGCGCCACCATAGACTACCGCGCCTTAGGTGCGCCACCTTAGGCTGCCGCGCCTAAGGCGCGTCACTCTGGGTTGTTTGTTGGTGTATTGATCGTTGTATACACACTGTTCTTCTCTCATCCTTGAGTTGTATTTGGATATCTATGAGCATTTTTTGACGCCTATAATTACTGTTTATGCTCCTATTGATAAAGAGGAGAAGAGAGTTTGCTGGTGGCATTTAAAAAGAGTTAGTTTAATGATCCATTGCAGTGGTCTCTTTTTGGAGATTTTAATGTCACTTTACATGCTAGTCAAAGAAGTGATAGAACAGGTTCTAGTAGAGACATGAATCTCTTTAAATCTTTTACCAATTCTCTTTTTCTCATGGATCTCCCTCTCAATGGAAGAAGGTTTACTTAGTCTAACATGAGAGCCTCTCCAGTCATGGCACGTCTCAATGATCTTTGATCTTCTCTGACTTTGAATCTAAATTTTCCTCCTCTGTTCAATTCTCCTTCCCATCCTCTTGCTCTGATCATTCTTTCATCCTTCTAAACACCTTCTGTCCATTACCAAGGCACATATTCAAATTAGATAAAACATGGTTTTCTCACGCCTCTTTCTAGCCATTCATTACCCAATCTTGGTTCTCCCTTCTCTATTATGGTAACCCCATTGACATCCTACACCAAAAACTCAAACTCATGAAGAAAAGAATCAAATGGTGGAAGAAACATGTTTTTGGCTCCATCTCTAAGTCCAAGAGAAGAACTTTAGAGAGGCTAGAACACCTTTCTATCCTTGAGGAATCTACAACTCTCTCTCAGACTAGCTCAGGCTCACACTTCGAAAGTCCCTCTCCTCCTCAGTTAGAGATGAGGAAGTGTACTAGAGACAAAGGTCTAGAATTCTTTGGCTTAAAGAGGGAGACTCTAACATTTCTTTCTTTCACAAAGTCACTTCCCAACACAGAAGATCAAACTTCATTCCTTTTCTACACCATAATAGTGATCTTATATCCTCTGAATATTTGAAACAAAAGGTTTTCTTCGATTTATTCTCCAATCTCTTCAAAGCTAAACAACCTTCCTCCTTTCAACTTGATTGGGATTAACTATATCCGTCTCAGGTTCCTGATCTCCAATCTCTTGACTTTCCCTTTTCTAGGGTGGAGATTAAGACTATAGTCTTTGGTCTTCACCCTAATAAATCTCTAGATCTGGATGGTTTCTCTATCATCATTTATCAATCTTGCTTGGACATAATTCAAGAGGATATTTTTCAATCTTTTCTCACTTATATACGGATGTCACCCCTCTTCACAAAATCAACCTCTCCTTCCTTGCCCTTATTCCCAAATCTAACAATGCAATTTGTGCTAAGGACTTTAGGCCTATCAGCTTGTTGAATGGATTGTTCAAAATTTTCACTAAGGTTCTAGCAAATAAACTCAAGCCCATGCTCTCATCTCTTGTTGATAGCACTCAATCTGCTTTCCAAGAAGGCCAATCATCTTTAGACTCCATTGTTCTCGGTCATGAAATGATCCACTATTGCTTATCTAAGAAAATTGAAACATATATCCTTAAAATTGATTTCATGAAGTTATTTGACCGTGTCAGTTGGAACTTCATCCTTTCTCTCCTTAAGGCTAGAGGTTTTAGACCTCTATGGTGCAAAATGGATTGAACACATTCTTGCATTATCCAAATCTTCTGTGATAGTTAATGGCTACCTGACTAATACCTTCGACTGCTATAGATATCTTAAGCAAGATGATCCTTTATCCCCTATGCCTTTCATCCTTACTGCAGATATTCTTAATAGAATGCTGATTAGTAGTGTCAACTCTGGAGATTTAGCAGAGCTTCACCTTAAACATAGATTAAATGATATCTGATATATACAATTTGTTGATGATACTTTGATCTTTTGTAGAGCGAATCATCAAAATGTCTTCACTCTTGAGTCTATCCTCTATCTCTTCAATGATGTCTCAGGTCTTCCTATCAACTATAGCAAATCTAATCTTTCTTACTCAGGGAAACTTTTCGATCGAGGTGCTTCCCTAGCTATAATTATGAATTGCTCTTTATCCTCCCCTTTCAAATATCTTGTTCTCCCTCTGAAAAAGGATCCTTTACTAAGTAAGACTGGCAGCCTCTCATCGACTCCTTCCATAGGAAATTATTACTGTGGAAAACCAAATGCTTATCTTTTGGTGGGAGAATTGTCCTTCTAAATTGTATTCTATCTTCTCTTCCTCTATACTACATGTCTTTCTTTAAAATTCCCAAATGGCTTATCAAGATATTGGATAAGATTAGACGAAACTTTCTTTGGGGAGGGGGTGATCAATCATCTGGCATCAAAGCTTTAGTCAATTGGAACACAACTTGTTCTCCTAAGAATTTGGTTGGGGGGGGGGGGGGGGGGAGGTGTCCATAATCTTAAGGTCTTTAACTCATCTCTTCTATCAAAATGGATTTGGAAATTTTTATCTCTTGATTCTTACGTGGGATTGGTTCTTCACTCAATCTATCATTCTGTGACTAATAACACTCTCTCTAGTAGCTACTGTTCTAAATTCTGGAATGACATCTGTTCTCTCTGCCAACCTTTATTAGAAGTGGTCAAGTGGCGTCTAGGTAGCGACTTGAGAATTAGATTTTGGGAGGACAAATGGACTGGAGATAATTCTTTGGCTAGTCTTTTTCCTTCAGCTTACAAGCTAGCCTTCACCCAGCAAGTATATATTACCTCTCAAAGGTTCTTTTATGATGGTAATTGGCTCTGGATTCCTACTATCTAAAGACCTATTGGAGACTCTAAGCATGTACATGTCTCAAACACATGCTCTCCGCCTCCAATTTAAGCTCTACCTTGGATTTTGATCGGGTATCATGGACTCTAGGTAAGACTATTGCCGATACAGTGAGATCAAGGTACTATATCCTTAGCGATGGGGGCATCCTCGGTCCATATCATTCTCTTTCATGGAATATTTTCTTGCCTAGCAAAGTCAAAATTTTCTTCTGCCTCATATCAAAATATAAACTGAATACCGAAGATAACCTTGGCAGAAAAGGATGGACAGGGGATCCTCATTGTTCTATATGTGATCACACCCTAGAAACTCATGACCATATTTGGAACTTCTTTCTTCCTCGTTTGGGAAATCTCAATTTACCTCGTATGGTTTATCTTAAAAATCTACATGCATCTTAATCCTTGGAGATGCCATCCACAAATCACTCGGAAAAATAGGACCCACTACTAAAATTCTAGTTGTGACGTGCCAATAGAACGCATGTCTCTAATATCAAGTGGCATGTCTCTAATTTCAATCCGATTTCTGGTTTCAACCATATATCCTTAATAAAATTGATGTGCAACCCAATAAAAATTGATGAGATTTTATTATTGGTGCAAATCTTCTTCTTCAATATCCATTGTAACAAAACAAGATTTTAAATCAGTTTTTAAATGCATCTTCCATGCAATAAAATTTTTGGAGGTAAAGATCAACCAACCAAACAACCCCAATAATAGTTACCAAACACGCTCAAATCTGCCGTAACATCAGAGAGATGCCCATAGAACTTTGATGGCTAGTTGGTGAGCGTGTAAAAATATATATCTTTTCTGATTATGCAGTCAAACTCATGCAAATATGGAGGCCTATGCTAATAGAGTTCTATCACCAGCACAGAACACAAAATAGCCAAATATGTGAGAATACTGACAATCACATTGCCAGTATTCTCACATAAAAAAGGGATACTTAGAATCGAGTCGCTATGACATACCCAAAATAAAAGCACTAAAAAAAGAATATGACGTCATTAACAAATCTTCAACATACTACAAATAAACATCCACCAAATAGGTGAAAAAAGGGGAGAAAGCTTGAAAAAAGGGGGTAAAAACAACAACAGCAACAACAAATTACATAAAAATTAGTTTCTGGTGACCCCAAGAACCAGAAAAAGGCTTAGCAAATACAATAAATTCCTGAGGAGGGTCATGCACACAACACAACTAATTTAAGAAGAAACTGCAAATGGTGAACTAACCCAGATCCAAGTTAGATTTGGGTGAAACTTATTTTATTTTTTTGGGATATTATCTATACAAAGAAAGGACTTTAAAGTTAGGAGGCAGCTTTGGCGATGTCCCTGTTGGATCTGTTGTACTTCATGTGGCTCTTAACAAGCTGGCCGGCAGCAAGAGCAGACATGAGAGAGAGCTCTCCGGCAAGAACAGCACCAGCTATTATCGTGGCCAGAAGCCTGGCATTGGAACCAGGAGACTCTGGGTTTGCACCCTTTACTCCAAGTAGATCCAAACATGCTGACTGTGATGCCAATTGGGTCCCGCCTCCAACTGTCCCTACCTATATTCACACATAAAAGAGGAAGAAAAATAAATATTAAAATATACTAATAACAATGGGTGAGATAGGCTACAATCCAATTTGTGGGCATATTTCTAGTTTCGATTTTAAAGCATGGATTCCAAATCGCTTCAACTATTGAGAATAACTACTGAAAAATGAAGGGGCTTGTTTGGCAACTCTCCCAGGTTAGTTTAACCATCAACATTAAGGGCTAAAATTCTGTTTGACAAAAACTGGCCTAAAATATAACCAGATTTCTTAAGTTCAAATTTTGGCCATAGAACAGTGTAGTTCAGGACGACCTCCCCCGGGTCCAGTACTAAACTGGTTTAATGGGCAGTTGCCAATTTGCACTAAATTTCAGCTAATCGATATTTTTCAAACATTCATCACCTGCCTGTAAAATACATTATTTTTATATATTTTTTAAATGCCTATTATTTGATCAGTTGACACATCAACAAAAAAAAAAGAAGATAAAGTTGCTAGACTCCAGTTTATAACTAGTTTAGACGGTTCAAGTGACATCTGATGGTTCGGATTTTCTACCTGAAATCTCTTCTTTCAAATTTGAAGTGGAATTATCACTCCCGATACTTCTATAGGTTATCTAGGTCAACTAATGACAACAATAACAACTTATTCAAGCATATGCGTGGCAGTAAGGTGCAAAAGATAATAAAAATAATGACCACAACCCCACCCAACATTAAGAATAGACAACAGGATTTTTAAAGTAAAGACAGTTGTAAGTGATGTGGAAAAGCTCCAAGCTCCAAGTATGATGAGGATTAGTTGGATTTGTGTGAAGCAAGGAGAAGGTAGTAGTAGGTTTTTCGAGAGAACTCTACCAAACACCTGTACGCTAAAGGGACATCTTACCTGATAGCTAAACAAGCACGCAGCAAGTGCTGCAGGCTTCCAGGATTCAGTTATGTCATGCTCCTGAGCCCCATCCACAAATAAAGATGGAGCACAAAACAAAAAAGAGCAATTTTTTTTAGCTGAAACATTGACTGCTCCATGTAATAGCACTAGATCATAAAAGCAAAAACTGTCCTATCAGTAACTCACCGGCTAAAAATTTCTCTCAAGGTAAAATATAAGAATCCCATAGTGCCTGAAGTAAAAAAGAAATAGGAAAACAGGAGATAATTGATCTTTTGTAATGAATGAACAAACGATGAAATTGGTGCGGCAAATATAGTTCCCCAACTAAGGTGGTGTATAAACACACTCAAGCAATCTCTATCTAAAACAACATCCTCTTCAAAAGAGAAATTCCATTAAACTTTGTTTTTAAAAGGTAAACTATGAAAATAACCTCATTAATCTGTAAAGAAACCCTTCTGTTTGATACTCTATGCCCGAAAACATCCCTACCTTTATAACCTCAATTACTTCTCCACGACTAGCAGTGTATATCATAAGTTTAATAAATTATTAGAGTATGTCAAAAGATAAATCTAGCAATATATCATAGGTTGTAGAAATTAAAGAAGTTCGATTTTCAGGCAAAAAATGATAATTCACAAGTGTATTCTAATAATTTATCCTTAAATATATATTTCAATGGTCCTTTTCAGACTACATAGTAAAAGCACAGCATGTGATCCAATGCTTATGTAATTCCATTGACCCATATATATTCCAAAAGTCCTTTTCAGACTACTTACTGGAAGCACACAGTATGTGATCCAATGCTTTATGTAATTCCATTGACCCATGTATATTTTTCAAGAACAGCTGTACTTCCAAGTTCAAGTTGCTCTTCCCTTTAATGTTTTGCTGACAAATGGTGGAACCTAAGCTTTTTAGGATAAGGCAGCACAAGACATAGTCATCAAAATTAATAAAGTAAATACAGTTCTAGACATGACACTAACAAATTCAATCTAACATCTAATATATTACCTCAATGGATGGCATCGTAACTGAGACATGAAGGTCCTTGCCATCGTTAACAGCCTCCATCATGGTGATGCAGTGAGAGCTCTCAACATTTTGTGCAGGATCCTGACCGGTGGCAATGAAAACAGCAGTCACAATGTTGCTAGCATGAGCATTGAAGCCACCGAGAGCTCCAGCGATAGCTGAACCCGCAAGGTTCTTTACTGTATTGAGCTCAACTAAAGCTTGTACATTTGTCTTTAGAACTTTCTTAACCACCTCTTCCTTGATTATGGCCTCACATACAACTGATTTCCCTCTTCCTTCGATCCAATTCACAGCAGCTGGCTTCTTGTCTGAGCAGAAATTTCCTGTAGTGAAAATTAATTAAATGAGTTTGAGTCCAACCAATGAGAAAGGAAAAAAAAATTGACGAATAAGAACAGAAAAAATAAAAATAAATAAATGTGTAACTCAATCTTCATTAATGCATCCCTTTCTTCTATTAACTCACAGAACCTCAACATAAGTCAAAGGACCACTCTATTATTACCTATCATATCATTTATCTTCAAGAGTTAACATTGAGGACCACCAGAAAAGGGAAAGAAATGACATGAAGAAAAGCAAGAATACTATATTCTCCCAATTAAAAAAGAATAATTTGCCTGTTGATTATGATTCAAAGTGGAAAAGTGGTGAAAGGAATGCGCACCAACATAATATTCAGATCTATCATGCAACCATCAGAACTAATCATTAAAAGCCATAATCAAGGATGTACTAAAATTATCAGCAGAGTAAACGAGGAAAAGCTTAAATTATAAAAAGATATTCTACATAATCGTTTCATAAGGGTTAGATGCGAACCAGAGATGCTGACGACTTCCATATCGGGGAAATCACTTTGGAGGTAGTCCAAGACATTCTGCACACCCTTTGACACCATGTTCATCCCCATTGCATCGCCGGTGCTACAACTGAATCTCATGTAGAGATTCCTACCTGCAAGCGAGCATTGAATCCCTTGGAGTCGTGCAAATCTGCTAGACCTGTAAACCATGAGAAATATATGCAATTATCATCTTGATCTTTTTTTTATGCGTGAACAGTTCCTCAAATTTGCAACAAAAAAATTGCATAACAAGAATTAAGAATAAAAATGTTTGCCTAGGCATAGCATGATAAATGTTACCATTATTTCTTAAGAAGATGGTAAGTGTCTGCAAAAAAATATCTTGCAAACAGCAAGACAAGAGAAAAGAACCCAATTTTCATAATTCTCTATGTGCCAACCTAATGAAAAATATTGGCAGATTATCATCCCCATCTTCTCTGATGAGTGTAATTTTCTCAAAATTGCAACAAAAGAATTAAGAAGAAATATGTTATTTAGCTAGATATAGCCCGGCGAATACATAATTAATGCCTGAAAGGGAACATGAAAGCGACGTTATTATTTTCTCAAAAAAATTGATAATTTTCTAATCCTTAACCGGTAAGACATGATAATATATATATAGCACAAATGCCACAAAAGAACATGAAAACGACGTTAATGATTCCTCAAACAGGTAAAAATTTCTAGAAAAATCAAATCTTGCACCCAATTTTTCCATAACGAGACAGAAAAATGTCACAGAGTAAAATCAGCAAACACATCACGGGCACAAACAAAACAGCACAAGACACCAAACTGAGATCTCACAATCGACAAACTACCTGTTAAAGATCAACGCCAGCGTCTCGAAATTCGCCGGCTCCTCCAAGAAAAACTTCAGCTCCGCCGATCTCTTCGCCGTCCCAAACCTCACCGCCGGCGCCCTCGTCATCCCATCCCTCAACACAACGCTCATCGCCCCTCCCGACTCCGCGATCGCCTTGCACCCCCTGTTCGTGCTCGCAACGAGACACCCCTCCGTCGTCGCCATTGGCACGTAGTACACCATAGAATCGAGAACCAGCGGGCCCGCAATCCCGACTGGGAGCTGCACAAAACCAACGGGCATCTCGCAGCACTGGCCGAGGATCGAGTCGTAATCGAACCCATCAAGGGGAAGCCCGTCGATGCTCCGTCCGGTGATTACCTTCAAAGACTCTCGCCGGAGTTTTGCGGCTCGGTGGGTGTTGTTGAGCTTGGATTCGAGAATGTAGGATGGGGTTACGCCGGAGACGACGGATTGGACGATTTCTTGGTCGTCGAGGGGGAGGTCGCCGGAGTTGGCGGCGGGGGCCGCCGTTGCGAGGAGAGGGCAAATGGGCTGTTGGGCCCGGTCGCCATTGATGATCTGGTCGTCCTCTTCGTCGTGATTGGAGTCGGAGATGAAGGATTGGACGTAGGCGATGCCAAAGAACGAGATGAGGTAAATGAGAGAGGAGACGAAAGCAGAGACGGCGACGATCTCGGAGAGAGTTAGAAGGTGAAGGGGCGTCGAGCTCCGGATCTTTTCGCGCCATCGGGACATCAGAAAGTAGAGCGACGCCATGAAAAGGGCTGAAAAGAGCTTGTTCGTGTGTCGGATTGGTAAAGGGAGAGCGTCAGAAGCCTGAACTCTCTGCTGCTGTTGTTGCTTGTTGACGGCGGGGGTGGGAGCGGGGGCGGATATGGGCGTCGCCGGTGGCGGCGGAGAGAGGGACGAAGGGTGGGGAGGCCGCCGGCGGAGGTCCATTCTGGGGGGGGGGGCGAATTTTGGAGGGGGCGGAAAAAAATTAGGAAGCCGAAGGAGGGGGCTGGAGGAAATTTGGGGGGTCTCCTTCGAAGGCGGAGAGATGAAGGGTGATTATAAAAAGGGGGGTAAAGGCGAAGGAGTGCGATCGGGGGCTCCGCGGCGTATGGTTTTGTAAACCTGCTACCACCTCTGTCTCGTCCTTTCCTTTTGTGGATGGATAGACTGATAGAGAGATTTTGCACGGTACTGCAAAAAGAGGAAAGCGTAAGAGAGATTAAGATGGGAATAGTTTTGAATAATTTGCATTTTTGGTATTACGGATGGTTGTGTACTTGGGAAAGAAGAAAGTGCAAGAGACGGTGAGAGAGGAATAGTTTTGGATTATTTACATTTCGGCATTACGGATGATTGTGGAGTCCGTAGATCTACATTAGATCTACATTAATGATCTTGAGATTACTACTTGTAATTATACGAGTGACCATGTAGCCCAAATAACAAAATATTTACGGGGTCGCCCGTGTAACTACAATTAGCAATGTTAAGATCACATGTGTAAGGAGTTTTGCACTTATTAAGAGTCATCAATTAGGCTCTCAATTACTTTAGTAGTCTTGATATTTGAAAGCTAATGAATAAAATGCATAAGCTATTTAGTAAGCTGCAAATATCTTTACTTTCCTAGTCTTGATATTTAAAAAATAATTTTTTTGGGAAAATTTATATTTTATTGAGAATACTTTTATATTCATGAGAAAATATATATTATTTACAAAAAATATAAAATAATATATATGAAAAATAATAGTCTCTGAAAAATAACATTTTCAAATAAATAATAGAAATTTTCAAGATTGTTTTGTAAAATATAATTCTTTTCCAAATATTTTTTAAAAAAATGTTATTTTTAGGAACATATTCTTTTTTACAAAAAATCCCAATTAAAAGTCCCTTAAATTTTAAAAATTTTGAAAAATATTATTTATCAAAAAAATATTATTCTTTATATATATATATATATATAT
>BQKN01065534.1:791878-808996 GCA_022839385.1 Asparagus kiusianus | reverse complement strand
CGGTCGTGCTTGGATACGTCGCTCGATGGTCCGTTTGTTGAATTGGCATCGTCGAGCTGTATTGTGGGACCTATAGGCAATTTTATACGCCTACAGATACCCCCTCCAAAGTATTTCAGTCTCGTTCTTTTATAGAAGAGTCTGGAATACTTTGGATGTGATTGTCCCAACCTTTAGTCGGTATAACGGGACTTTGGAATGGCTTCTGTCCTGGATTCCTTCGATTCCTTCAGGTCATTCAGTGCTTTGTAGAACGCCTGTGAAGATTCCGGTACTGCATTTATTGTCTGACCGTCGTCGGAATTTTGAACTTGAAGTCGATTCCTGATTTCTTGCTTTTTAGCTCGAGTTGGTTGCTTCAACATAGACCTGATCATCAATTGACGGCGTCGTCCGGCGTTTGAGCTTCATTGTGACGCGTTGTCCGGCGTCCAGGCTTCATTGTAATGCGCTGTTCGACGTTCGACACAGTTTATACTCGTACGTCTGCTGGAGTATACACAGTTTAAGCTCTTAAGGTATTGGAGCGTGGCGGATACTCGAGTCACGAGACCAATCCATAGAATTGATGCGTCAATGACTCGTACTTATAGAATTTTTGGCAAATTCTCAGCCATCAACGGATTTGATTAGCCTTTCCGACTACCGTTTGAGTCGGGCTAGCCTGCGGATTGTTTAAACCCGTTCCGCAAGTGACGTTAAGCTAAAAGAGTTAACCCTTTTAGTGCTACGATATTGAATACGTAGACTTCGTCTTTCTCCTGTGAAAAGACTAAACAGCAACGTGTATGAGACGTTGACTAAGGATTTTTGGCAAATCCTCAGCCTTCAACGGATTTGACGTGCTCTTACCGATTACCGTTTGAATCGGGCTTACATGCGGATTGTTTAAATCCGTTCCGCATGTGACGTTATGCTAAAGGAATGAACTCCCTTAGACTTTGTGCTATGATGTTGAATACATAGACTTCACCACTTGTTACGGGAATAGGTTACCCGGCGACGCGTGTTAGGCGTTGACTTTAGGGTTTTTGGCTAACCCCCAGCCTTAAACGGATTTGATTAGCCTTTACCGACTACCGTTTGCGTCGGGCTAGCATGCGAATTATTTAAATCCGTTCGCATGTAACGTTGCGCTAAAGGAATGAACTCCCTTAGACTTTGTGCTACGACTTTGAATACGTAGACTTCGCCATTGTTATGGGAATAGGCTACCCAGCAACGTGTATTAGACGTTGGCTTATCCCTACTTAGGCTTCGGGATAAAAATACCCCAGAATCGAACTCTGGTGTCTTTTTCAATCGGAAAAAGACTAAACCGGCGACGCGTGTTAGGCATCGGCATATCCTTTCTTAGGATTCAGGATGAAATTCCCCATGCGTGTGAGGCATGGATTTCGGTGTTATTAATAACAACCTGCCGTAATGTTGAATATGCGGACGGGGGTTCTTTTTGATGGTTAAGAACTAACCGGCGACGCGTGTTAGGCGTCGACTTATCCTTACTTAGGTTTCAGGATAAAATACCTCGTACGTGTGAAGCACGGATTATGGCGTTATTAATAACGACCTGCCACAATGTGGAATATGTGGGCTTGTCCTTTTTAACGGTCAAGGACTAACCGGCAACGCGTGTTAGGCGCTGACTCATCCCTTCTTAGGCTTCAGGATGAAATTCCCCGGAATCGGACTCTGGTGTCTTCTTCAATCGGTAAAAGACTAAACCGGCGACGCGTGTTAGGCGCAGACTTATCCCTGCTTAGGATTCGGGATAAAATTCCCCGTACCGGTGAGGCACGGATTTTGAGGATTGAAAAGGTGGTGTCTTTTCTTGGGGCAAAGACGAACCCGATGCGGGAGAGGAAGAATTTTATATTCTATCTCCCAAAGCTGAAGAGGAAGAATTTTATATTCTATCTTCAAATGCGAAGGAGACTCGGGATGGGATCTCCACCCCCAGAATCCAGAAAGGTGAAACTAGAAGTGGGATCTCCACTCCGAGAATCGAAAAGATTCAAGCAACCCTAACTTTTATAGGTTTGATTGCTCAAATTAAAAGTGGACCTCTCGTTCATAGAAGGAATCGAGAGGGGAATCTGGCTTTGGCCCTAACTTTTATAGGTTTGACCAAGGGAGATTTGAGACGATCCTGACCGTAGGAAGGTTTGATCGCTCGATTTGAAAGTGGACCTCTCGTTCATTGGAAGGAATCGAGAGGGGAATTTGGCTTTGGTCCTAACTTTTATAGATTTGACCAAGTGGGAATTATGTGGTGGAGACTATGAGTCATCAAACACCACTGAAGGTTTTGTGAGGGAAAAGCGATCCAACGAAGTGACCGGCTTTCATCTCAGCAAAAGAGTGTTCAGAAATTAAGAGTTTAGTGTTTATCACTTTATTCATCATGACCGGGTTATCCCTAAGAATATTACATTTAACATTCTTCCGGGAACTTCCCGCGGAAATAGTTTAGACTCATATACCTATTAGAGTATCAGAGAGTAGTTTATACTCTTATACCGGTCGGAGTTTAAAGAAGCAGTTTATACTCTTATACTTTTCGGAGTTTAAAGAAGCAGTTTATACTCTTATACTTTTCGGAGTTAGGGAATACAGTTTATACTCGTGCACCCACTGGAGTCTCACCATTTGTCACGCCCCGCTTCCCAAAATACACGGGAATCGGGACGTGAACAAGCCCGCGACGTATTAGACTGAGGAGAGATAAGTGCTAGACCTCTTCTTCTCAATCTAATACGCTAAGCGTCTGGAAATAAAACAATGCGAAGTCACAGGTCCCCGATCACAATAGCAAGAATATAAAGACAACTCAGAATAAAATAATACATATCACAAATGAATATCATCCCAGACATAAAATGTGGGTCAAACATGCCCTTATACAAATCTGAATGAATGAATACTGAAGAGATACAAAATACACTGATCAATTAGAAATGGAAGATCGTACAAAAGAAAACGGATGACCAATAACTAAGCTTCAGCTTCTTCTGCTACATCGTCTTCAAGGCACTCCTACTGAGAATCTTCTGACTCCTGGCGATCTCCCAACTGAACCTGTTCTTCATCTAAGTCTGACGTACACCAGAGAAAACAGGTGTACGTCAGGTGCATGGTGCACGGCAAGACCCGACCCCACAAAAAAATAGAAACGAACAGAAATACAATGCGAAAAACGATACGATAACAGAAATAACAAAACGTACAAGCTAGATATAATCCATCACTAGAGTATAACATTCAGGAGAAAACATAACATCCGAGTAACAAGATCATACAGCTAGTCATCCTATAATCCTCCACATAACAAGATCATACAACTAGATAGAATTAATATTTAAAAATCTACAATAAGAGACGTAGTACGTCGAGCGAAATAATCCAAACAAGGAAACCCTCATGTATATACCTTATGTCTCAAATTATAGACAATTAAATATTAATCCCGAACAGAGATACAACCGGTCCACATCTCAACATAACCAACAAGATCCATCAAGTCACTCAAGCATATTATTCTTGTTTTACAAGTTATTTGAATTGGGGAAGAATATTTTCAAATATATAATCGGGTCCCCTTAAGCCTTATCCGGGGGCCGCCTTCCAGTCAAGTCTTGGCCCTCTGGCCCAAATATCTCGATAACACAATAACACGATAACAGGAAAGCGCATGTGCCCGTTTATATAAATGGTATATTCTTCATCCAATTCCCCTTTAAACCCCATGTTTGTCAGATTAATTAAGTAACTGTACATGAAATGTTATGCACTAACCACAGGGTAACCATGGATCAACTTCTGTAAAACTATGAAAACAACCGTGACTCATAACATGTCCGATCAAGTGTGCATCATCCAACCGATACCATAATAATAATAATCAAGGAAACCTCATACCGGGACATCGGTATCAAGGGTACATCCATGCTTTAAAACCTCGCCTATAGATCATACTTTGACAGAAGTCGTTTTCATGTACAGTTTCCTATTGGATAACAACTAGGTGATATAACAACAAGACTCCACACAGTCATTCATGTCAATCAATTCCACGCAGGTAGTAACATATCACAGGAATCATCTTATAGCATAATCATATTGCAGTCTAACATGCTTATAATCAATTCAAATGTCTAAAATTGAATTGACAAGTCAAGAGGAGTAGGATCTTGCCTGCGAGACCGTGGGGTCTGATGACGAGGCGGCGATGCCACTACGGATGCGGTACGACGGATCTGAACGGCACAGTCAACGGCGGATCTGAAGTTGATCGAGCGGTGTATCTGAACTACGACGTCGGTGGTGATAGGGGCTGAGGGGTGGGGTTCCGACAAGGTGAAGGGGAGGGCGGCGACGGCTGCGGGGTTCGGGGCTGGAGCTCGGGATGACGCGGTGGCTGACCAAGGCGAGGGGCGGCTCAGGCGGTGGAGGGGACTGTTGCAGGGGTGGCTGGAGGTGGAGGGTTGCTGGTTGACGAGGCACGACGAGGGAAGGCCGACAGGGGGCGGCCGAGGCGGATCTGGCGGCGTCGGTTGAGGGGGAGGGGACCTGGGCTTCGAGCGGGGTGTTCGTGAGAGGGGGACGGAGGTGGTCGGAGGCAGGCGTGGCGGCGGACTACAGATCCAGCGACGGGCGGATCTGGGCAGCCGTGGCGGGTCGGCGGCGTGCTCACGGAGGGCGGCGAGTGCTGCAGAGTCGTCGGGGGAGAGAGGCGCCGTCGGGGCTTGGGTCGGTCAGACGAGCGGTGGCGAGGTGGCGCGGGGCGGCGGCTCGAACGAGAAAGAGGAGAAGAAATGAGGGGGGCGGTGGCGGCTGCGTATTTGGGGAAGAAGAAATAGGAGAGAGAGAAAGAAAAGAGAGGGAGAGGATTTATATATAATATTAATTAGGGTTTGGGTTAGGGTTTAAAACAAAAATAATTAAAATAAATATTTACGGGTATTTGAAAATTAACTAATTACATAATAATTATCTACAAATAAAAACGTACATATTGAGCTAATATAACAGTTGATACAAAACAGTCAAAATATACCCATATTATATAATTAAACAAGAATAATTAATAATAAAAATATTTTTACTTAAATTTAAAATCAAATAATTATGAGATAATTATATACACAGTAAAACGTACAAGTTATACTAATATGATAGATAATATACAACAATAGAAATAATATAATAAATTATACTAAAAACACGTAATTAATAATACTATGTGTTATATGAAATAATTTGTAATAATATTAATAACACAATATATTATTTAAAATATTACATAATAGTACCGATAACATAATAAATTAATTTCAGACATTTTTACCACACAAAATAAATTTATAAATATCAAAATCATTTAAATAAATATATAATCAGATTTTTAAATCATAGAAATTATACAAAATCGAGAAAATACAAATACTCTTTTTAAAAAATCATAATTAAATATTTTAAAATACTAAAAAATTATTTTAACTAGTATCAAAATTCATGGTCCTTACACCATTCTTGACTGGCCTACTCTAGCGTTATGACGCCGGCTTCAACCAAGGTTTGGATGCTATTCTTTAGAGTAAAGCAGGCCTTGGTGGGATGAAGGATCCTCTTGTGGTATGCGCAATACTTCGGATCCGCAGTGTTGTCAGCTTCCTCCTGATTCGTGATCGGTGGGAGCTTGATCTTGTTATTTTTAAGGAGTGATTCGAAGATGGCTGGAACATCTTCGTCTTTGAAGGAGTACTCCTTTTGAGGCCTCTGATCCGAAGTCTTCTGCTGTCTCCGGGATTGCTGTTGCGACGTTTGATTAGCGTCAACAGCTGTTGCAGGTGTTTTACCCTTACCATGGGAGGTAAAGTTTGAGTTTGGAGGATTCGTCGTCGATTGACCCTCTCGGCCTTCTTCCTTCGGAGGAAGCGTTCAGCTTGTTCCCCTCGGACCTTCAGGTCTTTCCAAGTATTGGATGGTGCTGTCCCTATTGCTTCCAACACGTCTAATGCGAGGTTGTTGTGGCAAGTTTGGAGGATGAACTCCTCAGTGATCGGGTCCCGGCAATTTAACGCTTTGTTCCGGAACCTTTTGACGAAGGTTTCGACTAACTCCCCGTCCTTTTGTTTCTCATCGAGCAACGTTCCGATGGATATCTCGGTGTCGTCGTCGAAGAAGTTAGCGAGGAATTTTGTCTCCATGTCGTCCCAACTGCTCACGCTACCTGGCTTGAGGCGGCGGTACCAATCAAAGGCGGCTCCGCGAAGGATGCCAACGAATGACCGCACCATCAGAGGCTCATTGCCGGAGATGACACCCAAGTGCGATTTGAAATAAATCAAATGCTGAGTGGGGGAACCTTTCCCATCGAACGGCGTGAAGTTGATTAGACTAAACTTCGCCGGATAGGGGATTGAATCCCACTCCCTTGGGTATGGACAAGGAATGCCCGTTTTCTTCACCTCTTGAGCGGACATCAAGGTATTGATTTTGCTCTCGAGGCTTTTGATCTTCAAGTTTTCACCTGTATCTTCGTTGGCATCCTCATTACCACCCCCTGCGTTGATGGGAGGGTCATCGGCATTGCGAGTTTCATCCGTATCCGTATGCTCAACTTCTTGAACAACTTGATTACGGTGGCTTGGTTCGCCTTGCTGGTTCCTCAGTGCCTGGATTTGCTGCTCATGCATCTCCCTCATGGTCTACATGGCCATCTGCATCTCGAGCCTGAAGGTCTCCTGTTGTTTGGCCATGGCTTCTTCAAGCATCTTGGCCACTTGTTCCGCGCTTATCATGAATGACTCGCGGGGTTCTCCTTTGCTGGATACGGTGTTATCAGACGCGACTGCAGAGCATGCATCTGATTCCTCATCTTCTGAAGGTGGTCTTATCTGAACCCTCCCATACGTCCTTCGTGAGATGGCTCCAGACTGCAAACGGGTTAAACGCCGAGATGCTCCCAGAATTGACTCGAGATCATCCCGTGCCAATGTCCTTTTGCTGGTCACGTTAGCGGTGACCCTTGGAAATTCTCCATCTTCAACCACCGCTCTCCTTCGTCGGGAACGCGTAGGCCTTGGCTTTGGCGTCTTAGTGCTGAGCCTTTCGAACACCGAAACCCTTTCGGGGACCGTCTTAGTGCAATTACACTGAGACAATACCGCCCGAATGAGTTTGGAACAGGGGCACTGAGTCTCGAGCCTACGAGGGCTTCTCTTCCTTGTCTTGCTCGTACCCCCAGCACGATAGTACAACTCGTTAATTTGATCGGAGTAACCTATCGCGTGTTGGTACGATTTCCCAGGTATAACGTTATCGTCATCGGACGACAATGTTTCCTTCTGGGGGCGAATTGCCTTCTTTGGGCCTTCAAAGGTTACGCATCTCGAAACGTGCCTTTGTTGGCGTGAATCTTCGACGAGCTTCTGGACTTCGATGCGCAAATTGGCACGCGCAGTAGCCTTGAACTCCTTGTCATGTTGAGGGTTGTGTCGACCCCCAGCATGTTGATTAGTTCGGAGCTGTCTTAGTGGACCCAAACGTTCTTGGATTGGAGCTTTGCTTCGCTCCTCGGGAAGTGGACCGAGGCGCTCCAAGACTGACTTCCTTTTCTGGGATGGTCTTGCGGGATCTCCCGGAGCAGTTGTGGAAGTCATTGGCGATTTGGATTGATTCGCCGAGAGTTGAATTCTCGAAGGCTGCAGTTGTTGCTCCTTAGTCTGAATCGCCGCTTCAGACTTAGGCCTCCATACTTTGCGAGTTGGTGGCGATTTCTTGGCCACTCCATTCTGCAGCTTCCTACGGGCTTCCTCGACTCGAGCCCGTGCTTGCGCTGAGAGTGCGTGGCGCTTGCGAATGCGCTCCTCCAGCGTTGATCGGTTCCGTTTGACGCGGACCCATTCGTCCGTTGACGGCTTGGAGGAGTTGCCATTCATCTGCTGTTGAGGCTGTTTGCCTCTTTTGCTCTTCAGATCCGCCTTGTAGCGAACTCCGTCAACAGATTCCATGGCCTTTGTGAATTGTTTCGCAAGGCGTTGCCGTTGCCTTTGGCGGGCTCTCTTCGAGAGAGTCATCACGCCTTCTACGGCAAAAGAGTTGGCCAGAGCAGATCCGACCTGGTTGGAGGTTGGAGGGATCTCACCCAATGCGACTTCGGCATCAATTGGGGCGAGATCTTCGTTGGTAGCTTCAACATCTTCGTACCAACGAAGTTTCCTCTTGGAGGAGAACTTTGGAGACTTGGACTTGCGGGAGGAGGTAGATCCGGACGAGGACGACAGATACGCCTCGAACTTTTGTTGGTCGAACTCGTATTCGACCTCCTCCACGACCGGGATCGGGATCCGCGGCTGCGACACAACGATCTCGTCGGCGAGATCGGTGGCTCCCACTGTGGTCGCCAGATTGTTCGCGGTAAAAATCGGGTCTTTCTTCATTGATATCATTGCTATCTTAGTTAACAATTTTATGCGTTACAAAGATCCGGTCTTTTTATAAGATCCGGTTACAACGAGAATCAAAATACGAAAAAGAAAGATTACAATTTGTTTCCTTTTATGTCGAATGAATCGCGAGCTCCTGTTATGCGGTCACTCGCTTTGTGTGGGTTCTTTGCCTGTGCCGGGGTTGTTTGTCGTGGACCACCGCGTGATCTCGATCCGGTCGGATCTACACGATATGACGGGTATTATCTCACGAAGGAAATAATAGCCGAGTGGGGTACTAATTCACCAAGGAAATAGTAGCCCAAGTGTCGAAATCGACCAAGCGAATTCGAGACTCTTCTCGGGATCTAAGAACCAAGCTTAGATCCGGAGGATGATCGTGTAGATCTGAGATCCGATTCTCTCGAACTCCTGCCTTATTTGGCGTTGACGATCGCCGAGCACCAGATCCGAAAGTCCAAGTCTTCGAGTCTCCAAAGATTGAATCTTTTCTAAGTTTTGAATCTCCAATCCAGCAGGGCTTCGCCTCCTCCAAAATCCAACCCCCGAACCAAATGAGCACAAGGCCTATTTATAGGCGCTCGAAACTGTGTCCCGTGCACAGAACAGTGCCTAGCCACCTGTGGGTGGCTCGGCCTTGGCCGAGCCACCTACAGGTGGCTCAGCTTTAGCCGAGCCCCCTTAGGTGCGGTTTCCGTCGTTTCGTCCGTCGTTCGGGTTTTCCGGTGTTTCCGGTTCTCCGTTGTTCGGATTTGATTCGGTTTGTGGTTGACTTGATCTGGAATCGACTAGTTGACTTGATTCCAAATATGGCAGTTAATCCACTTCTGAGTTCGAGTCCGGAATTGATCTTGATTCGATCGTTGTATCACCGAGTTCGCTCTTGTTTAAATGACTCGGTGATTCCCCGAAACGTTGGTTTGATTCCGCGTGCGAGTGGATGCATTCCAATGCTTGGGTGCGATTTGTTGGCTTCGTCGCCTCGTTAACCTGCTCCGTTGCGTATGGCTTGGCTTCGGCGTTGGCGGGATAACGGTCGTGCTTGGATACGTCGCTCGATGGTCCGTTTGTTGAATTGGCGTCGTCGAGCTGTATTGTGGGACCTATAGGCAATTTTATACGCCTACAGCCTCCAGGAGCGACATTCTGCCACCCCCATCTGAGCGAGGAGTTGGGTCTGCAAATTGTGCCTGCAAGTTTCGACCAAAGTTGATTGAGTCATACCTGACGGGCACCGCAGTACCATGCTACGAAATCTCTCAACATATGCTTTGATGGACTCTCCTTTCTTTTGTTTAGTGGCTAGAAGAGCCAGGACTGAGACTTCTGTATCATCCTTAAAGAACCTGGCCAAGAATAGCCTTTCCAAATCTACCCATTTCTGAATAGATCCAGCAGGCATCTTCATAAACCATTCAAAGGCCACTCCTGTAAGAGTGCCGATGAACAAGCGTGTCAGGATGGCGTCGTTTGCTACCACGTCTCCTGTTTGAGACTTGAAGTAGTAGATATGCTGATTCGGTGATCCGGTGCCATCGAACGGTTGCAAGGTAGGGGCTTTAAACTTGGGTGGGTAAGGAGCTATGTCCCACTCAGCAGGATAAGGCCGCACCACTCCTTCTTTGCGGAACTCGCTTCTGTTGACGATCGCATTGAGGCGAGCCTCCAGTTCATCCACTTTAGTAGACTGAGGATGCAGCTCTTTTTCCATCTCCTTCTCATTTTCCGAAGAGGATTCCAGGTTGTGAGTCTCACGATCTGAATGTTCGGTCATTTTCTATTTTCCCTTGGAGGTTATCCTCCGGGAGGATTCAGGTTTTTGGCCTTTTTTAGCTAGGAGCTGGGCCAACATATCCTTCATCTGAAGAAGGGTCTCTTGTTGCGCTTGGAGTATGACGTGATATTCGTCCACTCTTTTGGCTAGGTCTTCGGGGTTTCCTGTCGTGTAAGCAGAAACCTCTTGTGCTCCAACAGAGCTTGAAGATTGAGATTCGGCAATTGCCGAATGTTCATCACTTGGTGTAATCCCCTTGGCTAACTTTTGATAGTTAACTAAGCGGATAGCTCCTGTCCGAGTCCGAGTGTGATGGTATACTCTCTCGAACTCATCACAGATTTCTCGAACAGTCAGGGAAGGACTTCTTTATGACTCATCAGAATCGGAATGCGAGGTTTTTCCTCTACCGATCATGTTAATAGTGACCTCGGGATATTCGGTCTCAGAGGCCTTCTTATGACGACGTTGTCGTTTGGGAGGTCTAACGACGTTCGTCAATCTGTTGAACACCGATTGTCTAGGCATAGGTGCGCAACAGCTGCATTCGGAGAGGACTGCAGAACTAAGTCGCTCACATTGGCATGAATGAGTCCCTTGATGTGTTGGTCTTCCTCTCGACAGTAGCTCACGCAAGTCAGAGACTTGGGAAGAATCTTGTGAGAGTGGAGATGGAACCCCCTGCCCTTGGGTGGGTTGAATATGGACTTTAATTCCATGCCAACTCCCTTGAACCTGACGGACCATATCGTGTTCTTGAGAAGAAACACGAGGGTCGCATTTAGGTTTATAAACACGAGGTCGAGGCCTGTGTTTAACTGATGAAACAGACCTCTATGGGTCTTGTTCTGATTGAACGCATACTTGTGGCATGCGTTTTGATGATGAAACAGACCCCTGTGAGTCTTGTTTTGGTTGAACGCACACTTGCGGTGTGCGTTTGGATGATGGACCAGACCCTTGAGGGTCGAGTTTTGATTGAACGTGCACCTGAGGTGTTCGTTTAGATGATTGAACAGACCCCTGATGGTCGTGTTTTGATTGAACGCACACTTGAGGTGTGCGTTTAGATGATTGAACGTGCCTTTGAAGGTCACGTTTTGATTCTGAGACGCACCCCTGAGGTGTGCGTCTAGTTTGAACAACGCGCCACTAGGGGTCGCGTTTAAGTTGGATTACCCGTGGTTCATAATCGGGTTCACTACCACGAAGTGTGCGTTCTGGAGCAGAAACGCAGAGTTCGGGCATAGGCTCAGAAACGCAGTCTTTGCGTTGGGCGGGATCTCGGCTGTTCCGCAAGTATGCTCGTCGCATGGATCTTCTCCTTCGTCGAGCAGCGTTTTTCTTGGCCTGTTTCAACGCCTTGGCCGCAGCGTTGTCGGTGTTGGTTGGATTTTCCTCCGACATAGGTCTCTTCTGACCTATTATACGCCGTAGTGATATGGGTGTGGAATCTTCGACTCGCAGAGTGAGTTTAAGGTCTTGGCCAAAGGAGAAGGCTTTCTTTGGTATCTCAGCAGTAGTTACGACCTCCTTAGAGGTCTTACGGGTATCACGCTTAGCTTTAGGACTAAGTGACCCAGAGGAGAGGGCTTCCTCATATTTGGCTTGGTCGAACTCTACGACGAGAGTTTCGACGGTGGTTCCAGTGAGGTGAACGTCAGATTGCGCCACCACTTCTTCATCCGAGAAGCTAGTCCCCAGCAGAGTCGCCATCTTTTGTTTGTGGAAAATTTACAGTAAAAAGACAATGAAAGAAAAATTGATCTGTATTCTCTCAAAATCGATTACAATTTGGATTCCGATTACAAAAGAGAGGAGAATGAATTTGATTCTCTCCTTTGTTTAAAACTGGGTTCTTCTTGGTAGCGATGGAGTGCCTCCTTCGAATGCTCGCGTCGAATTCACTCTCCGTTGACGATCCGACCATCTTGTCTCACAGGAATGGTTGATTTGTATGATGAATTTGGCTTAGAACTCTTAACAAGTTTAAGAAACTTAGAGCGAGTTGAAAACTCTGAAAAGAGTTGTTGAAAACTCTTAACAAGTTTAAGAAACTGGGTTCTTCTTGTTGCTGAATGAATTTGATTCTCTCCTTCAGAACGTGGGATAACGGTTTTGAGACCGTTCGGCTTGTGTTTGAACAAGTCAAACGCCTAACTTGGCGTTCTGGGCCTTAACTCTGCGCCTAAGGCTTGAGACGCAGAGTTAAATATCTGCTAGAGGTGGGAAACGCACAGGTCGCATGCGTTCTGAAAGTTAGAGACGCACAGGTTGCTTATGTGCTGAAACTCAACTCTGCGTCTTGAGTTTTGAGACGCAGGGTTAGGTGTTTGCTGAAGAACGTACGGTCCGTGCGTTTTGTGCTTTAACTCTGCGTTGCAGAGTTGAACGGATGCTAAAGAACGCACAGTTCGTATGCGTTTTAAGTTTGGGAAACGCAGAGGTGGACTCTGCGTTTTGGGGGCGGTTGTTGACTCGTAACCTCGTCCATTACAACATCGCAAAGGCTATTGCTCATTGATCTTCGCTTGTTATGGGGTGTGAAAGTCGTCAGATTGTAACTCTCACGGTTGATTATGAAGGCTACTGAATAGAGTTTTCATCAGCTGTCAGAAGTGTCGTTGATTCGTAACCCTTCTTGATCTATGTGAAAAGTCTTCTGTTTGTAGCTCTTGTTTGTTGGCACGAAAGTTATCTGACTGTAACTTTCGTTGTTTGAAGCGTGATGGGGATTAGCTATCTATTGTGATTTTTAGACAGCCTACAGAACCCCCTCCAAAGTTTTTGAAAGTTCACGGTTGACTGGGATGAATTTTCGGAATACTTTGGATCCCAAAATTCTTGTTGATTGGTTATTCACTTAGTCTGATTCGAAGACACTGTGAACTTGGCTGTTGGAATGCTGAAGTTCTGTTTCCTCGAACCAAACAAGGTAGCTTTTGAGTTTTGATGATAATAAACTTAGTCAAACAAGCTAAAGCCCAAGTCATTGCGGATGTCCCAAACAAGAGCGACGATGATGACGATCTTATCTGGATACTTGAGATACTCCACTCGATCTGCGATGAGGTGTATTCATCGGATTTCGTCCGGATCCTTAAGATACTCCACTCAATCTGCGATGAGGTGTATTCATCGGATTTTGTCCGGATCCTTAAGATACTCCACTCAATCTGCGATGAGGTGTATTCTTTTCTCTCGAAAATTCTTGTAGGAATTGATGAACACGTGAAGTGCAGCTGCAAGAGTTGGGTAAGAGAGAGCGAAAGATAGCGAAGCAACCATAGAAACACCATCTGCAAACTTGTCAACGAGGTCATCCTCCACGAGGTTGAATACCTCTGGGCTTAAGACAGATCCATTGTCATAGGCAGAGAGGATCGCGAGCCCACATGAGAGGGGCTTCATCCTAAATTTAGTCAGGAGGATAGCCTCAGAGGATTTTTCTTTATTTCCTTTCTTAATCAGCTCAACTTACTCTTTATTGGGATGTTAAGCCACTTAGAAGAATGAGTTGCGCATCGGATCGTGTCTTCATTAATCTTGGTGGGTATGTTAAGCCACCCCGAAGAATGAGTTGCGTGTCGGATCGAGCCAGACAATTTTAAATGCTGTCGATTGCAATCTATCTGTACTCATACTATAGACTCCCCAGTGGAGTCGTCTGTTTCTTCTCGGCTTTGGTCACCTTGATGGTCACATCGGCTTCCCTCTATTTATTTGAAGCTGCGTCTTGGCTTCCAGCATCGAGAAATTTGTTTGGTTGCATTAAAACATACAAGGGGACTGCCGAAGAATTGGAACGCAGAGCTGAACCCTGCATTCAGAAGCTCCACCAATGTAGACGCACAGGCCAAGGAATTGAAACGCAGAGTTGAGCTCTGCGTTCAGAAGCTCAACCAATGCAAACGCACAGGCCGCGTTTGGCGGGATTCTGGGCCTAGAATCTCGCCCTGATTTGACAGCTCATAGCTGTCTATAAATAGAGCGCTGGGTCAAATCAAAAGTCATCCGACTTTTCATCTGTCTTTTCTTGAAACGCTTAACAAAAATTTCATTTTGAACTTCGGTGAACCCTGTTCATCTTCTCCGATCATTATTCTTAATGGGTCCACGAAAGAAGACAGTCTCTCGTCAAAGATCGGCTGCTGCTACTGCTCCGAGTTCTCAGCCGACCTCGGCCGTCGGCGGTAATGAAGCTCAAGCGGGTGTGCCGCTGACGCAGGCGTCTCTCGTCGGTGGTAAGTATCAACCTCCATGGCCACCAAACTTGCTTCGGTGAGTTCTCTAAAAACCCTAGATGGGTTCTTGTGAACGAGGAAGATGACTCATTTTGATACTGTAACGCAGAGTTGGAACTTTGCGTTTTGAATTTGAAATGTCGAGGCCTGACCTCTGCGTTAACAAATTTTTAACGCCAGATCTGAACTGTGCGTTTGGAAATTTAACGCAGAGTTCGACCTCTGCGTTGATAAACTTTAACGCCAGATCTTTACTGTGCATTTTGACATTTAACGCAGAGTTCGTCCTCTGCGTTGATAAAATTCAACGTCATAAATTTAACGTAGAGTTCGTCCTCTATGTTGATAAAATTCAACGCCAGATCTTTACTGTGTGTTTGGAAATTTAACGCAGAGTTCGACCTCTACGTTTATAAAATTCAACGCCAGATCTTTACTGTGCGTTTGGAAATTTAACGCAGAGTTCGACCTCTGCGTTGATAAAATTCAACGCCAGATCTGAACTGTGCGTTCGAAAGCTTGACGCAGAGTTCGACTTCTGTGTTAATAAACTTTTGAACGCCAGATTTGAACTGTGCGTTTGAAAGCTTTCTTTCTTTCTAGAGATTTTGACTAAAGCTCCCTTCGTTTGATTTCTTTGTTGACTAATTGGGTAATGTTCTCTTTTGCAGTGCTTTACTCCCGCGAACCTCTTACCCTTCGTCACCATTTCGGGCGTGAGGGTGGCGTGGATTTAAATATGCAATTCAATCTGCGTCAAGAACTCCCAATATTCCAAGATTCTGACAAGGATCGTGTCGCCTTAATCTCGAATCCAAGCCCAGCTGTACTTAGGGTTTTAGTTACAAACGCCAAGTTTGAACTTGAATCCCGCAAGAAGCTCATCAAGCCAGCCTTTCTATTTGGGGACCATGTCACTATCTCAAAAGAAATCGTACATGGTGGCCACTACAAATGGCTAAGGCAAATCGGGGATCGCCGCTTCTTCCTCCCTGATATGCACAGAATGTTCCCAATTTCCTACTATCAATGTGCCTCTGTTCCCCGCCATATGAATTGGGACTTGGTTAAAGAGCAGGACGGGGTAGCTGTTGGGGTTTTGACTTATAATGGTGTACACACCGTTGGTTACAATCGACAGGTGTCAGCTTTGGAGACCTGCTTGTTCTCGAGGGGGTATCCTTTAGGGGATACGGCTAGCACAACCAACACTTTTATGCAGAGGTTCCTGGCCGCAAAAGGAGAGTTCCCTTCCTCAGTCTTTAGAGCTCCTGGATGGGTGCACTCCGCCAAGACAGGATGGTGGGCCCGAATGACAGAGTTTGTGTTGAGAGAGCTAGAAGGGTCATTAGCTCGATCTGGGCTCAGTTGCCCTATAATGGCCACCAAATGTGGTATAGACTTCAACCATTACAATTTTTTCGCTATCTTGGAGAGATATAACCCGGAAACTTGTACATTTTTCACGCCGGAAGGAGAATTAGGATTTGCCCTACATGAAATGTACGATGTCTCGGGCCTTCCCTTTGGAGACTTGCCCTATGAAGAGTTCATTCCCGGATCAAGTGAGCTGAAGATTTTAAAGGAGATGAATCCTGATGTATATGACACTCTGTAGGAGGTGATGTTTCATTTTCAAATATGCACCCAACTGCCAGGTACACGTGGGCGTGGTATAAAACAGCTATCTTGGGCTGAATACCTTTTCCAGAATTTGTCTCATAAGACCACTGTTGTATCTCGTCGGGACGTGAGCACCCCTGAGACTATTCAAGCTTTGATTAGTGATGCCACTATTCACTATGTCAATGAAGGAATGGAAGATGATTTCCCGGCACAGACTGAATTTGAAAGCTTCCACCATCAGGCTACTACACCTATTTCCGATATGGCCTTATTGGCGGGCTTTCTCATGCTATGGCTGAAGCGGTGTGTAGTCCCGACTAGGCCGATAGATGCTGTGATGATAGAAGTAGTCTATCCAGCTATCCTCTTAGCTCACGGGAAACCTGTGAACTTGCTTTCAGCTATGACGTGCTGTTTGCAGCATGGTTTGAGGGAGTTGTGTCTTGAATTCATTCAGGTGAAGGAGATAGACTCCGAAGGAAAGAAAAGTTTGGTGACCCCAAATCCTCGAGTACCCTTGACGTATACTTATCTGATGGCTTGATACGTATCTCATTGTCCACATTTGATGAGCGCTCCATCTTCGTCGGATGAAGGCTTCGTCCCCTTCGTGCAGAGACTAGAAGAGGCTACTTGGGAGGGCACCTATGTAGTGAGGGTCTGTCAGATTCTGTCGAGAGACATTGTTTTCGCCAAAAGTTGGTTTTGTTGTCGAATTCATTATATCTTCGGTCGATTACAATAAATTCAAAGAAAACAGCCTTTTTATAAGACTCTTTTACACAACAAAAATGAAGATTACAACTCTTGAGAAAATAAACGCAGGATCGTTGTTTGGATCACTGCTTTTGTGGGATCTTTGCCTGTGCCGGGAACGCTTTAGCTCGTTGACCACCGAATCACAGATTCTGATTGAATCGTGAGGGGTTTATGATTCTTCCTTCGTTATCGAAGTGAGAATATAAAACGATATATTATCGGAGTAAGATAGTCGTTCTTCTTGAAATCAAGTCTAAGCTCG